>OZ026626.1:27238204-27483204 GCA_964020975.1 Hermodice carunculata
AAGAATAGATGCAAATCTGACCCGTTCTCCTATATCTTGATAAGACTGGATCCTAGACACATGGTTACTATTAAACGCTGACGGGGAAGTACCTGCCGGGCTCTGATTTTGTTAATTTTGCCCTTAATTACCTGTTAACTTTCACTATAACTAACGTGGGCCACTTATCTTTGACAGCAAGGAGAGTTGTGGCAAAAAGTGGGGCACTATTTTAGAGTAGTGACATACTGGAGGATTCAAAATGTCCAGTGAGTCATGTATGAAGTTCATGGAATGAAGCCCACATGGCATGGTAGATAAAAGTTCAAAACCTGTATAAGTTGGCCATTATTGTACATGCAAGTTTTTAGTTCTGCATTAAGAAAGCACAATCTTCTTCATGCATGAAACAGATAACATGTAAAAACTTCTTATCTATGTTTGTAAAACTATATGTGGTATAATTTATGATAATGTAAATTTAGTTTGACCAAATGTTTCCTAAACACACTACTACATGTATGTACTACATTGCAACATGTAATGAAACAGCACCGCAGACAATGCACCAAATTACAATGACGCCCCAGACACTAAACGAGGGCCATGTAGAAGCATTGGTCCAGTCCCATGCACTTAAAAAGGGCAATATATAAAAGCATGGGTTCTGCCCCAACCACTAAAAGAGGGCCATGTAAAAGCATGGGTCCCACCCCAGGCACTTAAGGAGGGCCACGTATAAGCATGGGTCCCACCCCAGTGCTTAAACTGAACATGACTATATAAATAATTCAACACACTGTTTTTAAACTATTTACTGTTTGTGTGCCATAGGTTTGCTGGTATAGTGTACTCCAGATCTGATACCCAGTAGCATGTATAGACATTGGGGGTGAGGGTAGCTGACATAAAGTTTCCCACAGTAACTGATCTTGTATTATTGGTATTTGCAGATGACGTAGAAGTGAAAAAATGAATGAGTACTCAGAGGTGTTATTATTGGCAATCATCCATAGCAAAATACAATGGTTGTCAAATAAACTCTCCCTGATACTAATAATCCACTTAATGCTGTCCAGCATATCAATGTTATGTGCTCTAAAACCGCTTTCTTAAATGTGCCCCATCACCCTTTTTGAATTCATTGCATTTTCAGCAATTCTTGTTTGCAGATGCTTTTTCCCAGATAGTACTATAGCAGCCAGTGTAAGAGATTATGGGATCAAATTTAGCCTGGAGTCAATATGAACTGAGAAAAAAACCTGGAATACTATTAGAGACACCTATGAATTGGAGAATTACATTTTCAGGGATCAGTATCCACACACAACATATAGATATTTGTATTTTGTAGATTTTGGCCTGTTCTTTTGGGTTGCTTCATCCTTATGTTCCCAAAATGGAAATATGCTGATGAAATATGGGTCACAGACAAATTAATAATGACAATAATGGCATGCGCACAAAAGTTCAGTACATTATACGAAAAGTGAGATAGGCCTGCAATTGTGCCATTGGTCACTGCTTAGTCTGCCTGTGATATTTTCAAGACATGTCAAGTAAATAAGATATCAGCACCATTTCAATACCAACTGGTTTGTATCAACAGCTCATTCTCACCCAACTTTGATATGTAAACCAGATTAAAATCCCATCCTGGCGTAGGGTTATATACCGAGAAGTGTTTGAATGCAAGTTCAAAGTCATTGGTAGAGTGGTTTGGAACAGAAATTTTAGTTTTTCCTCAAAAGTAAACAAAAAGTCGTTGCAAAACATTTATAAGTAAACTGTGACAGTCCTGTATGCAGCTGACCTTGCATCTGCAAAATGAGGTCCTGTGACCTGTGGAATAAGGTCGACGTGTGACCTATCTTGACTACAGAAATAAACAAGATCAAAGTAAGGCCACAGTGATCAAAACCGTACCTCAAAAATATTTGTTTTCCAGCGAACAATAAACATTGATGAGGGTGACCTCTGACCTTGGGAATGCAGTCAAGGTCACTCATATTCTGTGTCAATCGGGTACACACAGCAGACCATCAGCATAAAAGTCCAAGCTCAAATAGTTCTTATCAAATGCACTGCAAGTGGCCCAGTGACTTTGGAAATGAGGCCAAGGTTACCCTTGTACTGTTTAACCCTTTGCTTTTATCCTGAAATGTCCCAATGAACTTTTAAAGAAACTGGCCTAATGGTTTGGGAGACCTTTTTTCTATTTTCTCAAAAATGGAAAAAATAAAACTATATTAATAAATAATTATTTTTAAAAATCCGAAATAAAACAAACCAAGAAAAAAACCCAGAGGAAAACCAGCAAAGGTACATTCCCATTAGGCTTGAAATGAATCTGACCGACCATTTCGAATAAGAAGCCAAAATATGGCTTTAAATGCTATCTCCATTAAAATACAAAACAGCCAATAAGTATCCAAACTGAAAAAAATGCCCGGGATCCACCATAACATCATCCAGTGAACAGTGCTGTGCAACCCTTCCTCACGAAACATATCCACCAAGTTTCATCATAATCTGATATCTGGTTTTGCAGAAGTCAAAGTTAAATAAATCCGACAAAAATGAAAAATATAAAAAGTCGAGCACTACCTCAACAAAAGAACGTCTTATGACGAAAAAGTGTCTGTATGCAATTTCAAAGCAATTTGTCAAGTGGTTTTCAAGAGAAGAATGCATGCATGTACCTTAATGTTCTTATATTTCAGATGCTGATGTATTGCGTAAGTTCAAAAAAATTGCTAACATTGAGAGTGAATGACCCATAGTCGCACCTGTTGAACAACCTTTTCGGAGATCAAGTCAAAGTACATGCGTACCATGGTTGAAGAAAATCCAATCGGTGGCTTATGTTTAGTTGTTACTAGTAACAAGAACACCAAAAATATGATCAACAAACAAGAAGGCTGTGTGGACAGTTCATGCCCAACTCACCTAGCGATTCTTCATGCTTGTGGGTCTGTGAACTTGGGATAGGATCAAGGTTACCCAGGTACTGAGTAAAACGACCTTTATGGAAGAACACTACCATGCACAACATCAAGGTCCCATTTCAAGTAGCTATCAAGTTATAACACTGAAGACTAAAATTCATGTTTATTGTACCGTCATTTTATGAGTGAGGTCAAGGTCACTGATGTACTGTCCAAACATGACGTTTACTACACACTATGTAGGATGAACCGATAAGCGTGAATGCCTGGGTGGGCATTTGTTACCTGTGGTGAGTGATGTCTTAATAATAGTTTTACCATTAACAAACTTCATATTAAGGACATATTACAACACCATAGGTCACTTAAGCTGATTTAACATCAGACTGGAGGTGGGAGATACCTTCCAAAAATTCTAGTCCAATAAACTCCACACCTGAGAGCCACCGACCAGACAACCATCCTGGACTCCCGGTGCCCCAACACCAGCCAAGACTAGTTGGATGTGGATGTTGGGAAGCACTTGATTGCCAACAGCCATGCCTCCACTTCTACCAAGTGCAATAGGTAGAAGGGTGTAAAGGTAGTATGTGAATGCCACCTTAAAGTGGCTGTATTCTCTACTGACATGTTATTTTTCCATGCAACCACTAAGGCAGAGAACAACCTAGTCCCATGAGCCTGGAGACAATCGAGATACCTAAGCTCTTCACCATTTTGGGCCTCAGGAAAAAAACCTTCCTATCAGCAGACCATCTGATGAGGGACCTATCTAAGGCATGTGTATCCCCACACCTGGCACCTGTGGCCAGTGCTAACAGGAAGACCATTTTGAAGGTTAAGATCTTGAGATAGATCATTCCCATATCTTTATGAACAGGGGCCTGGTCCCCCAAGCACCATTGCAAGGTCCCAGCAAGGCACAACATTGTAATCCATCAGTCAGTGTGAAAGCTGTTGACAAGCCTGCAGAGAAAGGGATGTGTCTCTGAACTTTGACCCCGGTCTTAAGGGTGACCACAATGGCTGACTTGTACCCTTTGATGGTACAAACCTTTCACTGCCTCTCCCTTGAACAGACTTAAAAAATAGTCTTCAATCTGCTGGACCATTGCCTGGCAGGGCGACAGTCAATTGGAAGCACAACAGGCAGCAAACTTCTTCCAATGTGAGTAATAGATCTTTATATGAGACTTACAAAGCATCCCGCTGGCAAATCCTATTGAGAAGCCAGCTGATGCAATGCACCAGGACATAGTCTCCAGATGTGAAGCCTGAGAGAAAGACCAAAGTGAGGTCGATTTGGCCATGGAGAACAGCCTGTTCGACATGGTACTTTCCTGCTTGTTGATGTACACAGCCACCGTACGGTTGTTGCACATCACCAGGACATGCTTATTCTTCACCTTTGACTTGAACCGGAGAAAAGCATGATGTATCACCACCGGTTTTGGTTAATTGATGTCAAACCACCTCCATAGAGGAGGTCATTCCCCTGAAGCTGTCACAGAGTCCAAATGTGCTCCCCATCCCCGAAGAGAGGCGTCAATAAACAGGGTCACTTCGGCCTTCAATGTCACCAGGGACTGCCCTGGCATTATGTTTGTGTAAGGAAACCACCAATCAGTATCAGCCAATTGTACAAATGAATCAAGACACCCTGGGACAAGAGCCTGCTCTGTCAATCTCACTCTGAGTTGGACAGGCCGATGAAAAAGCCTCCACAGGGAAACCTAAGAGTCAATGGACATTAGGATCCCGATCAGATGCATCCACTAATGTGCTGATGGGGCTCGTGCCCTCCAGAACTTGTTCAAGAGGGAGAGCAGTTATCTCCACCTGTTCTCTGATGAGCAACAGAAGGAAGAGACCATCAAAAATTGAATCTCCAGACCCCCCCCCACCACCCCCACCCCCACCCCCCAAGTCAGACTGCGCTTCTTGATATTAATAATAAGGCCTAACTTCAAACATGGATTCAACATGAACTGCATGTTCAGAAGTAGGCCATGGTCCTGAGACCACAAAAGCCAATTGTTAAGCTGGATCTGCAACCACATCTCTTGCCAGTGCACAAAAGTTGCTCATCTGTAGACCATGAAACACAGAAATATTTGAGAGCATGGGGCTATGGAAATTGAAAAAGAAGCATCTTTCGAGTCATGATGGTGGCTGGAATCTCCATCTTGAATTGCTGTACTACAAGATACACTCATGTATAGTCTTAGCATGACTTTGATAGAGAAACATTAACATATCCAACATCAAGGTCCTACCTCAAAATATATATCAAGTTATCCAGTGAACAGTCAATTTCATGTCAGTTGTCCTGTGACCTTACATACAACATAACAAAAAAAATCCCAAGTGAATTTTCCTACTAAAATTTTTCTACAGATTGTCCAAAAAAAGTTACACAATTCGATGGAGCATGACATGTGACGGCTACAGAGAAGAAGTCAGAAATGTGAATTAGCATTAGAATGGCCATTAACTTACATAATAATCAATAGAAAAGGTGCATTTAAGTACCCGAATAGAACAAAATGGTTAATCAAGAATCAACAGCAGTGCCACCTGGTGAACAAATTTGTGTGACCTTTCCACCAGGAACATTTCCGCCAAGTTTCAGCTTAACCTGAGGTAAAGTTCTGGACATGAAGTCGAAAATCGCAAAGACACACAAGAAATCACAAAAAATTGCAAAAATTGCAGCACCACTGGGTGAACAAATTAAAAGCTAGAAGTCACCAGGAGTGTTCCTGTCTGACAACAAATCAAAAGGGCGAGTGGTTTCGGAGAAGAAGAAATTTTCAAATATGTCGAAAAAAGAACCAAACAAAATCATAGAAAGTCCATAAAAAATTAATGAGGCGTGACCATTTGAACCAACCTGGTAGACACCTGCGAAAGGTGCATTGCCACCAAGTTTGAAGTCAATCTGGATGGCCATTTCGGAGAAGTTGGAAATGTAAATGAGCAAAAGAATGCCGATTGACTTACATTGCAATCAATAGAAAAATGCATTTACTCATAAGTACCCGAACTGAAAAACTGAAAAAAAACTGTTGAAAATCAGGAATCCATAGCAGTGCCACCTGGTGAACAACTTTGTTTGTCTTTTCCACAAAAAATGTATCCACCAAGTTTCAGCTTAAAGGCGTTCGGTACACTGGTCAAAAGAATTTAGAAATCTCTGGCTTTTGGTGTGAACCAAAGATATTGACATTTGAAACAAAATGCAAGCAAAAAATTGGCATGTTACGGGGCTACTTTTGTCGCTAGGTGGCGCTACATGTAAGGACTACAGAAATTTGATAGCAAACATTATATAAGTGGGTAAAAGCATAAAATATAAACTAAGGATGCAAAAGTATGCATAAAATAACTCAATATGAGTGTATGAAATGTATATCAAGCCTTTAAATAACAAATATGTAGACAAAACATGCTGGAATGTGACTTTAAATTCATCTCGTCTTGCAAAAATGTATAAGTACTCACATTATTTTTTAAGTTTGAAATAGAAAAAATATTTGCAAATCCCTAAAAAATTGTAGGGGGTGTCCAAAATATGCACTGATTTCATTGATGAACAAACAAAGATATCATACGGTGCTATTTTTTCCGCAATTGTACAAAGAATTCATGCACGTTGACTTAATTTGTTCTAAGTTCATAGGTACAAGGTATCCATTCATTGTCTCACTTCGATACCATATCAATATACATGTACTGTACATGTGTGTAGGTTAAATAAACGACAGGACGTCGTTAACTCTATATTCCAGTCATAATATATACTTTCATAGTTTTACTGAGAAGAGGCAAACATTTTAAGATTCTCTCCTTAGTGCAATACAGCAATGTGGAAAAAGAGGTAAAAATAAGAATATCAAAATTGTAGTTGCCTTAATACATTGTCGAATGGTAACACAGGCAGCATATTATCAAATGTGCCTGTGCCACATTTTGACGCTTGGGTTTTACTGTGGCCCCCCCCCCCCCCCCCGTTGGGGCAGCGTTTATCGTACCACATCACAAGAAATGTGAAGTACACTGGCCAAGCCACATCGTTTCTCTGATTCTGTATTTTTTAGGGACAATGTTTTGTTGTTTTCTTGTTTTTTTTTTTTTTTTTTTTTACATTCCTAGCATACAAGATTATCGGCTAGTACACTTAGTTCCACTATTCTACGACCTTCGTCCCAGTTATAACTGTCAGTGTTTACATGTGCATGTGGCATTTGGGGGGGGTGGGGGGTGGGCGTGGCACTTTCGACGGTGGCTTGGTCAGCGCTCGCTGATTATGTACATGCGTTTTGGTCTACCACTACCGTGTTTCGACGTATTCTGCCTTGTTTTAAAGCATTTAGTCTTTTGTTTGGCATTTGTTAACAAACCGCCCAGTCTTTTTCCTTTTCACTCTTCGTGAACAATCCATATTTCTCAAACGGAACTGTGCAAAATAGGAAAAGCGAACAGCAGCTAGTGCAGGTATCGACAAATACCAGCTCTAAATGTATAGAGGCATTGGACCATAAATGGTTGCGCATATCGCGGTGTACCGAGCGTCTTTAATCTAAATTATGCTTCCGGAGAAAAAGTCAAAAATAGCCAAACACACACACACGCAAAAATAATTATTTAAAAAAAAAAAAAGAATAAAATTAGAGTACCACCTGCTGAATAAATTAAGAACTAGGAGTGTCCCTGTGTGATATAAAAAAAGTGGGTGAGCGGTTTGGTAGAAGATTTTTAATGTTTGCTCCAAAAATAACCCCCCAAATAACCCCAAAAATAGAGGGCTGACATCAACATTCTATTGAATTCCAAAAATGATTTAATGCTTTTCTGACAAATTCTTGAAAAACTATAAACAAAAATTATTTTTGACAAACATTACACTGGCAATGCATCTTTTTCATGATGCAAACACAATTTTCACGGAGGCAATTGGCTTTCAATCTATTGAAATATATTGTGATTTGTATATTGTATTTGTTGATTGATTTAACAGTATACGTATCACTGTCGGGCACCCTTGCATTTTAATCAAGTAACACGTAACTTTCAAACTTAAAACATATAACAGAATAGCTTGAAGTGTGGTGGGTAAAAGACAGTGAAAGATGAAAAATGATACATGTAGGAACTTGTGCATGTCACTATGGCTGTCTGCTAGAGTAGTGAATGAAGAAATATGTTATTTTTTTTTTACAAATTCATTATAATATCTAAAGCCTGCGGTCCTATAATTCAACCATGAATTTCACGATCTTTTTACATTTGTCAGGGGCCTGAAGTATTCTAATCTATATATATATGTACTTTTTATTTCAATTTTATTAAACTGATTTAATATCCTAGATCCCAAAGGGAGCCCCATGGCACCCAGAAATATTGATCGGCTCTCGCGTATGCTGGGGCCTCATGTGGGTTGCAGTGAAATTGCAATCCTTTGAACACTCGATCCGTTCCAAAACAGTTCAATTTTTCACATAACAAAGCAAAATATATCACTTGCATTGTCTTGAAACAAATCCTAACTGATAATGCATCAAGGCGCTTTAAACACTCTAGCAAAAGTATGGACGAACATAGATGCAAGGGTGACCTTGGTTTGAATGCCACATCCAGACACAAGAACAATATATGTGCGCACGTCCGGGGGGGGGGGCGGGGGCACATACTCAACATCAGGGTGGGTGGGTGCCTCTGACATTTTTATACAATACTCTTTCTTAATGCTACACCAGATGTAAAAAGGCACCCTTTCTTAATCCTGTAATGTGTTGAAAGGAATGCTGCATTGGTGCATTTTGGAGACCAATATTCCAATTTTAAACAAGTTTTAGCATGTGCTTACTTCTCACAAAAATCCCCCCTCAAAGAACTTAGTGATTATATCCTATATTTCCAGTTCATTCAAATAATTGTTACACCAATCCTAGTCAAGCTATGTACATGTGGGGGGGGGGGGGGTCTAATCTTGGGAGTAGTGAAAACAGGTCCTTTGCTGCGGCACATGCCCAGTATAATCCTACACGAGAGTACTCTTTCCCCCCTGGTGATGCAAGTAACTGTGATTCCCTAGAATACAACAGATTATGTCATTCCATGCGGACAGTGCCCTGATATGCCTTCTATTACTTTGGTCTTTATTCCTTGTCAATGCAATCGAAACAGTTCGATACAACAATCACCAGATTCGTCCTTGTGCAGACAGATGACCATACATCCCCATTTGCGTACATGGATGTGCGAATTCGAGAATTTGGGTTAATTCATTCAGCCTTCAGGGAAGCGCAAGCCCGACTTCCCGTTCTGCATTGCGGTAAGACGTGCCAAAGTTTTCGAACAGAATCTGCCTTGAAACTATTGACTCAGGCAATAAGAAAGTTACATCCTTTTATATATATATATATATATATATATATATATATATATATATATATATATATATATATCTGCAAATATGGCTACACAAAGCCCTTTGGGCGAGATTTAGCGAGAGAAGGTTGGGTTTTTGAAGCTGGTGTAAGAGTAGCAGATCTTGTGCAATTTTAGACCGAGTTGGAATCGCAGGAATGGAATAAAGTAGCGATAAGTGTAGTGTATGTGGGTCGCGAGGGATTACCTAATGAATGGAATGACCAGATATATGATAGGATGAGAATGATGATTAGTGATATTCAGCAGCAGGGTTACCAGATTATGATAGCTGGGGATTTTAATGGATACATAGAAAATGGAATGAGTGGTATTGAGGGAGGGGATAGTGGAATCAATGGAAATGGAACCAGGTTACTCAACTTCACAAGGGAATTTGGTCTGAGGATAGTTAATAGGGATATACAATGCAAGGGAAAGTGGACATGGGCATCTGGAGAAAGACGGTCAATAATTGACTATACTCTAGTAGACAGTGAGGTATTTCAAATGACACAAGGATGCGAAATAGACGAGGAAGGTAGATTGGATATAGGCAGTGATCATAACTGGATTATAGTCTCAATTAACATACAAAGGAGAAGCGGAGGGGGGGTTAAATGGGTGTAGGATATAAAGGAGGGAACAGACTGAACAGAGTATCAAGAAAGCCTAAAATTGGAATTGCAGGAATGGAAAATAGATGGGAGAATGAAGGGGAAGTACAGGAAATGAATGGGGATCTATTCAGAAGGATTCTTAAGGTAGCAAAGGAAAAGATAGGTAGAAAGAAAGTTCCGTTTGGAAGTCTAGGGTATAGAATAGACCCAGAACTGAAAGGGGCCATAAAAAGAAAGAGGACTAAAAATAGAGCATGGAGACTAGCCAGGAAAAATAAATACCCTGAATGTGTAACAGAAGAAGCTAAGAGACAGTATATGGAATGTAGAAGGAACGTAGCAGAGATGAAAGCAGAAAGGAGGGTCAGTAATAATGAAAGAATGACAAAGAAAATAATGGAGAATGGGGGAGATGGGTCAACCATCTTTTGGAAACAGGTTAATCGGCGTAAACAGAATAAAGCACAGGAAATCACACACAGAGGGAAAAGAACAGATAACAAAGAAGAAATACAGGAAGCTTTAAGGGAGCATTGGCAAGAAGTTTATAATCCACAATGGGGTCAGGGAACAGTACCAGGGTGTCAAGCAGAATACACACAGGATCAATGGGATCCAGAGATGTGTGGCATAGTCATGAGTATAGAAGTTGAAATAGCAATTGAGCAGATGCGACTACGCAAAGCACCAGGGCCAGATGACATACTATCGGAATTCACAGAGAGAGGGCCAGAAGAAATTAAGGATAGCTTCCAGTTGTTGTTCAATAGGGTTATTGAGAAAAGACAAGTACCAAAGGAATGGAATAAACTCAGGATCTCGTATATCCCAAAGAAGGGCCCAGAAGGCCAATTGGATCAATGCAGGGGTATTGCCATTTCATCAAATGTGGGAAAAACATTCAGTAGGATAATGTACAGGAGATTAAGTAGAATAGTCGAAAGGCTTGGACTTCTGGATGAAATTCAGAATGGATTCAGACCATGCAGAAGGGTAGGTGATCACATTTTCACATTGACCCAGGTGTTGGAGTTGGCAAGGCAGAAGCGGAAGAAAGTCTTCATGGGTTTCTTAGATGTGAGGAAAGCTTATGGCAGGGTATGGAGAGATGCCCTGTGGGAAATACTAAGTGGACTAGGATTTGGTGGGAATTTTCTAGAAATTCTGAAAGCATCATATGAAGATGTAGACTGTACACTTTCATTAGGAAAGGAAAAAGTAGAGAATGCACGCCTGGATATAGGTCTAAAGCAGGGATGTGTGCTGTCCCCGATTTTGTTTGCCCTGTATATAAAGGAGCTGGGGGACCAGTTAATGGAGTGTAATAAGGGAATAAAGGTAGGTGACCTGAGAATTCCAGGTCTGTTTTTCTCAGATGACATTGTACTCATGACAGAGTCCCAGAAAGACCTGCAAGAAATGCTCAACATAGCAGGGGAATACGGGAATAAATGGAGGTTAGAATTTAGTAAGGATAAGAGTAAAGTGATGACTCCAGGGAAGAAACCAGATTGGAATAAAAAATGGAAAATTGGACAGTTCCAAATTCCAGAAAGTAATGAACAATTAATTGAAATTGGGGAGGTTGATGAGTATGAATACCTAGGTGTTAAGATAAAAACAACAGGTAAAGGCATGCTCAGATATCAGGTGGAGAAGATTAAACAGAAAGTGAACCGTACAAAAGGAATGATTAAAGCTACTGCACTGAACAGTTTCAACAGAGCATACACAGCAAGGATATTATGGGATAGAGTTGCAATACCAGGGATGATATATGGCTTAGATGTGATTTCAATAAGTGAAGGAGATATGCAGGGAATGGAGAAAGTACAGAATGAGATGGGGAAATGGATACTGGGAGCACCACCATGTGCAGCAACAGAAGCAGTCCTAGGAGAGTTAGGATGGAATAAAATTACAGACAGAATTGCCAAAGCAAAGCTTAAGTACTGGGGGTATTTACAATCTTTAAATGAAGACAGGTGGTGCAGGAAGGTGTACAATGAAGTAGTCAAGGAACAAACAGGATGCGTCAAAGATATAAATAAGTTGGCAGAGAGATACGAATTGAAAGGATATGATGAGGTTGAAAACCGGAAAGTGTATATAGGTAGGACTGTTACAGAGGGCTGGAAAGAAGACTGGAAAAGAGGTGTCAGGGAAAAGAGTACACTAAAAGCATACAAGGTACTAGAAAAACCAAAGAAAAGTGTGTGTTGGGATGGAGGGAAGGGATCCAAGCTTCTTTTTCAAAGTAGGGCAGGAGTAATCAATCTAGAAAAGAGAAAACAGAAGTGGACAACAGGGAGTAATGGTAAATGTAAGGTATGTAGACAAGAGGCTGATGACACAGTGGATCACTGGCTGTTGTGGTGTGATGCATATAGAGAGACAAGAGAAGAATTTTTCAGAAAGTGGCACAGGGAAGACTATAATAACAAGGGTCTAGAAGAGGTTCAGTGTTTAGAGGAAGAGGAACTTGTAGCATGGGTTTTAGGTTTGAAGGGTGGCTTTCTGGGAGGCAGGAAAGGCACTAAAAGTGTACAGGACTACCTGGTAGGGTGCTGGGAGAAAAGAAATGAATTGATAGGGTTTGATAGCAACAAGGTGAATTAGAATCTTAGATGCAGGGAGGAGAGGGAATGGTGGTAGCCCTTATAAGGGCTCCCATGGGATCCCCATGGGAAATGCCTGAGCCTTAGAGGCGGGGATAGGGTGTATGAGGGAAGGTTTTTCTGTCTTTTTATGGGGGGGGGAGGGGCTACAAGCGATGAGTGTTGGGGGATATATCCAGGGCCAGGGGCCCACCACAGCTGTGAGAGAGTGTGTGGTGCCTTTGCCTCGGCTCTGGTCCTGGTAAACATGGCAGCATGAGCTGATTAGCATAGCCATGGTTTCCTCCATCTCATGATCATCTTCTTTTTTTTTTTTTTTTTTTTCCTAGGCCACCTGTGCCACACAGGACCGCGGCGCATAAGCGGAGAGCCACATTATTATTATTATTATTATTATTATTATTATTATTATTATTATTATTATTTTTATTATAATTATTATTACAAAGGCCTCGTGGTAATGTTAAAATGCGATTGTTTCCCAAAATGACGATGTGGGCACAAATGAACTGAACACACAACAAGTGATCGCTCGGTGTTGGGAAAGTTCCTTCCTTTTGGTGGCACGGCCATACTCGCATCCAAGTTGGATGATTACGCACTTCTCTTAGAAGTCGTGTGTAAACACAAAGACGAAATAGCCTCTTATAAAAAGATGTACCCCCAAAATTTAACCAAAACGGCCAGCGAGTATATTTACCTAACGACACAGAGGCGCGTTTTTTTTTTCGGGTAAAACGAACCCCTAATAAGCAACAAGTGAACATTTGAAGACCTCTGAGAGCGACCCTTGACCCATATATTAACCTAGACTCAAGTTTTCAACTAAATTGAAATAGATGTGGACTTAGAAAATACTCTTTTCCTACTCTTCACACCCGCAACCTCAACAATTTTGACCGAAACCTTAAATTCCCAATCAGAAACTTGGATATCCCAAAGTTGTCTTGGCATTGCCAAACAACACGTAAACAAGGATGGCCACCAAAAATGGGCTGTAATATCTGTGGCTTTGCCACAGATAAAAATCGGTAAGTGAACCACTTTGCTCGACCCTTTCACAAAAACATATCCACCACGTTTCACCTTAATCTAACTGACGGTTCTGGAGAAGAAGTCTTAAATCGCAATACCACAAAAAAATGTCGTTATTTTTTTTAATCTCAGCGCCACCTGTGAATAAATTCAGAACTACCTGCGTCCCTAGGAGTGTTCCTGTGTGATATCAAATCAATTAGGTCAGCGGTTTCAGATAAGTTTTTTTTAAAGATTTGCCCCCACCCCCCAAAAAAATCATAAAAATATAAACAAGAGGGCTGTGTGAACAGCCCGTGCCTCAGCTGATCTTGACATTTATCACATTTGCAGCTCTATGAACTTGGGAAAGGATCAAGGACACCATGTTCTGAGTAAGTCTGACCTTTATAGAAGAACACTTACATGTGCAACATCAAAGTTCAAGTAGTTCTCAAGTTATAATGAAGAGTAAAATTCATGTATGTTGCACTGTGACCACACAAACAAGGTCAAGGTCATTCATGTACTGTCTCAGCATGACCTTCATACACAATAATTAACATGTGTAGCTAACTCAAAACAGATCTGAAGTTATCAAGTAAACAGTAAATTTCGTGTCAGTTGTCCTGTGAACTAGCATTAGAATGCCCATTGACTTACATAGTAATCAATAGGAAAACTGCATCGAATGACAAGTACCCGAATTGAAAATCCTTAAAAATCAGGAATCCAAAGCAGTGCCACCTAGTAAACAACTGTTTGACCCTTCCACAACAACATATCCATCACATTTCAGCTTAATCTGAGGGACCGATTTGACAAAAGAAAAACCGCAAAACCATACAAAAAATTCCTTAAAAAATTGTAGTGCCACCTGGTGAACAAATTGGGAACTAGGTGTCCCCGGGAGTGTCTTTGTATGATATCAAAGCAATTGGGTTTCGGAGAAGATTTTTTAAGATTTGTCCAAAAAAAAAAAGAACAAAAAAAAATCATTAAAAATCCAAAATTCACTGGAGCATGAACATTTGAACAAAATTGGTGGAAACCCACCCAAGGTACATTGCCACTAAGTTTGAAGTTAATCTGGATGACGGTTTTGGAGAAGAAGTTGAAAATGTGAATTAGCATTAGAATGCTCATTGACTTAGATAGTAATCAATAGGAAAGCTGCATTGACCAACAAGTACCCGAATCGAAAAAATCGTTAAAAATCAGAAATCCGCAGCATTCCCACATAGTGAACAACTTTGTTTGACCCTTCTACAAGGAACATATCCACCATGTTTCAGCTTAATCTGAGTGACGCTTCTGGAGAAGAAGTCAAAAATAGCTATAACACAAGAAAATTCATAAAAAAATTGGAAAAAATTGCAGCGCCACCTGGTGAACAAATTAAGAACTAGGAGTCCTAGGAAGTGTTCCTATGTGATATCAAAGCAATTGGGTGAGCGGTTTCGGAGAAGAAGATTTTTTAAGATTTACCCCAAAAAGAACAAAAAAATTCATTAAAAATCCAAAAATCACTGGACCCTGACCATTTGAATAAACTTGGTAGAAACCCACCCAAGGCACATTTCCACCAAGTTTGAAGTGAATCTGGCTGACGGTTTTTGAGAAGAAGTCTAAACTGTGAATTGTGGATGACGGACGGACGACGGACGGACGGACGGACGGACGACGGACGGACGGACGACGGACCCTCAAAAAACCTCAGCTGACTGACAAGTCAGCTGAGGTAAAAATTATTGAAGCGTATATTTGAACCAACTTGGTAGACACTCACCGAAGGTACATTGCCACCACGTTGGAAGTGAATCTGGCACAGTTTTGCAGAAGAAATGGATTGTTGACGACTAACGACAGTCGACGACAGATGAAAGAACATAAGATAAGCTCAGCTACTGACAATTAAAAGTTGAAATAAGCCAGCGCCAACTGGTGCACAAATTAAAAACTAAGAGTTCCTAGTAGTGTTCTTGTGTGATATCAAATTTATTGGATGAGCGGTTTCAGAGAAGTATATATTTTTTTAGATTTGTTCAATAAACACACACACACACACACACACACACACACACACACACACACACACACACAAAATAATAAAAAATAAAAATCACTGGAGTGCACCCATTTGTACAAAATCAGTAGAGAGCCACCAAGGTACATTACTACCAAGTTGGAGGTTAATCTGTCTGATAGCTTTAGAGAAAAAAGATCGAAAATGTGAACTGGCATTGGAATGTCCATTGACTTACATGGTAATCAATAGGCAAGGGCTTCTACTGATAAGTACCCGAATTGAAAAAACAAATCGTTCAAATTACGAATCTACAGCAGTGCCACCCAGTGAACAACTCTGTTTGGCCTTTTCACAAAAAACATATATGTTTCAGCTCAATCTGAACAGCAGTTCTGGAGAAGGGGTCAAAAATAGCAAAAACACAAAACATCATTAACTAGAGGGCTGTGTGAACAGCCCATGCTCAGGTGACCTAAGCTTGTCCCACAGAATCCAGGTTGCAACTGAAAAGACCTGTACTGAGGTTTAGCTTAGTGCATATGGCATTTAGAAGTATTTCTAAGACGGACCACTGAGTTTGCTAAAAGCTCAGTCTGACTAGCAAGTCAGGTGAGCTAAAACTTGCAATGCCATCTGGTGAATAAATAAGGAATAGGAGTCCCTAGGGGTGTTCCTCTGTGTTATCACAGCGATTGGTTGAGCGGTTTTAACGAAGATTTGTTAAAACATTTGCCCCCAGAAAGATCAAAAAAAAAAAAAAATCATAAAAAATCCAAAGTTCGCTGAAGCCTGATCATTAGAACAAGCCTGGTAGGGACCCGCCCAAAGTTGATTGCCACCAAGTTTGAAGTGGATCTGGTTAATGGCTTCAGAGAAGTCGAGTATGTGAACTAGCATTAGAATGCCTATTGACTTACAAGGTAAACAAATGGAAGGGTGCATTTACCAGTAATTATCCAAATTGAAAAAAAAAAATCATAAAAAATCAGGAATCCAGAGCAGTCACATCTTGTGGAAAATTTGTTTGTCCCTTCCACGAGGAATATTTCTGCTAAGTTTCAGCTTTATCTGAGTGATGATTAAGGAGCAGAGGTCCAAAATAGCAAAAACACAAAAAAATCATCCAAACCCCCCCCCCCCCCCCCCCACAAAAAATGCAGCGCCACCTGTTTAACAAATTAAGAACTCTGCGTCTTTAGGAGTGTTCCTGTGAGATACGAAAGCAATTGGGTCAGCGATTTTAGAGAAGATGGTTTTATAAAAATTCCCCTGCCAATACGCCCCCCCCCCAAAAAAAAAAATCATAAAAACATCCAAAAGTCACTAAAGCGGACCATTTGGACAAAATTAGTAGCGACGCACCCATGGCACATTACCACCAAGTTTGAAGTGAATCTAGTCGATGGTTTTGGAAAAGAAGTCGAAAATGTGAATTAGCATTAGAATGCCCATGTACTTACATAGTGATCAATAGGAAAAACGCATTCAATGAAAACTACCCAAATTGGAAAAAAAGATAAAATTTCAGAAATCTGGAGCAGTACCACAAAGTGAAAAATTTTGTTTGACCCTTTTGCAAAGAACATGTACACCAAATTTCAGCTTAATCTGAGTATTGGTTCTGGAGAAGAAGTCAAAAATAGCAAAAACACACAAAAAAATCATAAAAAATAGGCAAAACTTACAGTTCCACATGGTGAACAAATTAAAAACTAGAGGGCTGCGTGAACAGCCCATTCTTAGCTCACCTGAGCTTGTCTCACAAAATCAAGGTTGCAACTGAATAGACCTGTGCTGAGGTTTAGCAGAAAGCATATAACGTTTCGAAGTATTTCTAAGATGGACGACTGAGCTCCTAAAGTTTAGCCTGACTAACAAGTCAGTTGAGCTAAAAATTACAGCGCCGCCTGGTGAACAAATTGAGAAATAAGAGACCATCTCAGCATGACCATTAGAACAATTTGGTAGTGACCCACCCAAGGTACATTGCTACCAAGTTTGAAGTTAATCGGGATGATGGTTTTAGAGAAAAAGTAAAAAATGTGAATTAGCATAAGAATGCCCATTGAGCTACATAGTAGGAATTAGGAAAGGTGCATTTACCCATAAGTACCCGAATTGGAAAAACAATGTTTAAAAATCAGGAATCCACAGCAGTACTACCTGGTGAACATTTTGTTTGAACCTTTCACGAGGAAAATATCAACAAAGTTTTAGCTTAATCTGAGTGACGGTTCTGGAAAAGAAGTCGAAAACAGTAAAAAAACACACATAAAATCATAAGAATATCGCAAAAAATCACAGAGCCGCCTGGTGAACAAGTTAAGCACCACGAGTCTCTAGGAGTATTCCTGTTTGCTATCAAAGCAGTTTAGGAGAAGGCGATTTTTTAAGATTTGCCCCAAAAGGAATAAAAATTCCATTAAAAATCACTGGAGTGTGACTGCTTGATCAAAGATTGGCAGAGCCCCACCAAAGGTATATTGCTATTAAGTTTGAAATAAATCTGGTTAACGGTTTTGGAGAAGAATTGGAAAATGTGAATTAGCATTAGAATGCCCATTGACTTGCATCGTAACCAATAGGGAAGGGGCATTTACCCATAAGTACCCGAATTGAAAAAAATCGTTAAAAATCAGGAATCCAGAGCAGTACTACGCAGTGAACAACTTTGTTTGACCCTTCCACAATGGAAATATCCACCAAGTTTCACTTAATCTTAGAGACAGCTCTGGAGATGAAGTCGAGAATAGCGAATACACATAAAAAATTACTTGAAAAAAATGCAGCGCCACCTGGAAAAAAATCACTGGAGCATGACCGTTTGAACAAACTTGGTAGAGACCCACCAGAGGTATATTGCCAACAAGTTTGAAGTGAATCAGGCTGACGATTTTTCGAGAAGTAAAAAATGTGAATTTTTAATGGACGGACGTCTCTAGTATGATACACTTATGTAAAAAAAACATGACCCATATTCATAAATATCAAACCCAACAACGGCAGCAAAGAGATTCAAGAGTTACTAAAACATCAACATTCATCTTCCAATACCAATGTGAAGAAAAAAATTCACTCCTGACTTGAGACAGGCAGTCACCAACAAAAGGCCACTGGTGGTTTTAAACCGGTCCCCTCAACATTATGCAGAGGCCCAACCACTGAAAATCCCAATTGTATTACTTTTGCAGAACATAAAGGATAATTGGTAGGCCTATCACTATTTTGGTTCTTCTGACTAGTTCGTCAGCTGAGTTTATAGCAAAAGTGGAAAGTAGGCCTATTTCGTTTTTGTGATTCGGATGGACGACTGAGCCTGCTAAAAGTTTATCCTGACTAGCATGTCAGCTGAGCTATAAATCAACATTTTAATGACGCCTGTTGAATAGATTAATCCAGAGGTCACTAGGTATAATTACAAAGGAATTTATCAAGCAACTTGCCTTTGATATTTTAAGAAATCAAGAAATATCAAAATCAATGAACCCGATTTTCATTGCTCTTATAAATTTACCCAAATGATAAGAGGATTGCGGTAAGACTGGTCCTGACGGGACACTTATTGTGTTAATTAGCAATACGAATTTCATTTTCCTTCGAGTTGGTCTAGTATTTTTAATGTCTCTGTATTTATTAATCTGAGCAAATGCCATTTTTGTCATTTGTGCTTTCCATGATACAAGGCTACTGAATGCTGAATGTTGATCTTTTCTATTTTCATCACTCATGCTCTCAGAACATTTAAGAGGACAGTGACAGTCTATGACCCAAAAGACTTTTGCTTCTTTTGTTTTGCCTGTTGTTCCTACATACTCCTCTCCCCTGTTTCTCAGTCGTTTTCTCTGTTCCTTTTCTGCCACTCTTTTTGGTGTTTGCCTTTTTGTCTCTGAACCTGTACATTGCTTCAGTATGGGTGCTCCCATTAGAGTAATTGCCGACTACTGCTGCATTTGGCTGGTGATCTGGTCCAGTACCTGCTGCCTCATTTGCTTGGCGCTGAGGCCTGGTGCCTGCTGTCTGAATTACTTGATGCTTTCCGTCGGTGACCTTTTGGCGCTGATACAGTTCAATTACTAATGTACGTTTTATTATTATATTTGTAGAACTGCCGTAAATATACGCTAGAGTGTTTATTACTTAATTTTTATACAATTTTAACGCTACAGTGGAATTTACAAGAAGCAAACTGCGGAGATCTGAGTCAATCAATTATATGATTAAAGCACCTAGCAATAAAATCATTCATATCATCGGTCTTCGTCACCAGACATCCGTCAGAGAAACATATATGGGCAAAAATACCAAAGACGAACGTTGGTGTTCCCAATGTTCCCCAAAAACGTTTGATTATTTCCGATTAGAACGATACATGCGAAGTTTCCCAAAAACCAAAGGTTAGAGAAAACTAATGTAGCACTACTGACACATATAAATTGCATCCAGGTCCACGAGATACGGCCCTATAGAAGCGTTATGCTCCAGAATAAAGGCACCCTGGCTATGATATGACAAAATAGTCTGTTGGCTACTAGATCAGGTTGTTGTTTTCATACTCTTTCACACATCCAGTCTACGATATCCTTGTTGCGGCAGACTTTGCGCTTTAATGTATGATTGAGAGAGGATGGTAGCTCATTGACACATTAATGCCCAAGTCACATGCATCCAGCACAACAATAATGACTGCTATAATAATAATATACATTAAAACAATAAATGTAGTAAACGTACCTTTCCCTGTGGCTGTGTTTCTCAAATCAAGGCACAAACATGTAATTCACGAGCCACATAGCTGTGACCACTCCTATTGCAATACGTCTACTGAGTTAGGTCAAATGAACTTTCTAAAAAGAGGTAGGGAGAACCGGTTTTAAACAAACCGTTGTCTTTTATGGGTGGCTGTCTATCTCAAGTCAGGAGTGATTTTTTTTAAATTTTTCACATCGGTGCTGTGATATGAATGTTGACGTAATGGAAGCTTTTGCAGCTCTTGGCTGTCATTGGTGGGTTGAAATGTACGAATATGGGTAACGTGTTTCTGCACTATTTGGTATATACTTTATTTGTTGTGTTATGCGATGAGCTGTTAGCTGTGTTTTCTGACAGATAGTTATACTGGAGGTAGAGTGTGTTTATAATGTTCCAGACGGATAAATATCACAAAAACGATGTAGGTCTACTTTCGTATTTGGCTGGAAACTCAGCTGACTGACAATAAATGAGAACCAAAAAGTGACAGGTCTACCTCGTCTCTTTTCGTCTTTGGCACCAATAATCAAATCTGGGTTTTACGTGGTTAGGCCTGTATGAGGAACAGGACTATGGTTACCACATAATTCCCCAAAAGTAAAATATTTAGATTTTGCATGGAATTAAAGATAGCATATTAAAATATCAAATTAAATTTAGATCATTGTGTCAAATGAAAGAACACATAAAGCTCTCCTAACCGTATATTCCTTTTTAAAGGGCTTACTTCTAATTTTATTGCTGTTTCAATAAATATAATTTTAATTGTCTTTAAAAGTTTCATCTTAATTTAAACATACTGTAAAATATCAACTATAACCCTTATTCAAAATTTACAATGTAATTGTGCCCTTGATGCCCAGTATAAGAGCAATGCATATGGTGACCATGATGGATATACAATAACCTATTGCATAATAGTGATACATATAATTGTGCCCTTTATGCACATTATAAAGGCACGTTACGGTGGTGATACTCTTTATTTCCGTCATGCGCTGAGAGTAAATATTTCTATGACCTTAAGGGATATTATAATAGTGTCAGCTAATCTTCGTATAATTGTAATCAATGTCAATTTAACTAGTTGCGTTTTTGCTATCTTTTAAGGGCTTGTATACAAAAAAAAAAAAAAACTTCCCAAAAATCCCCAAAAAAGCCTTGAAAGGGGTGGAGGGGGTTTAAGCCAAAATTACATTTTAACCAATTCTTTGGAAAAGGCAAGTTATTAGGTACTGCTTGGACTTCAAATGATACAATGTAATCTTGAAAGCAACTGTGCTGAGAGAGAAATTCTCTTGCAGCCCCAAAGTTAAACAACACAAAGGCAATTTGATACGTAAAGTAGACAGTTATTTTATTATCAAAACTCAACAAAGAATAGAAAAGATTGCAACGAGTGAAAATACGGGTTCCTTCTTACCGTTGTTTCAAAAGCTTCACTAAAGCTTCAAATTTTATCTTTAATTACACGGTACATTGTACTCCATTTTGTATATTGATTGAAAAAAATTTTAATAAATCTGCTCTAATGTATAATCCTGAAGAAGCTCCAACAGTGTCAATTTATCTCCTTACATTCACAGCTTAAATGAAGCATAATGGCATTTTCAGTAATTTCTGAAAGTGACACTGGATGTCACACTTATCAGTAAGTCTTTACCAGCACCACATGCATTCATGCTATTTTAAATAAACTCATTAATCAATAAAGTACAATTACAAAGAAACAAACTTTTTGAGGAATATGGTTGCTTGGGCAGAAGTATATAAAGAAAGTTGAATGAAACATTTTCATGAAAGACAGGTGTCAGATTATCTTTGATAACCCTGTGAATGAAAACAGACCTATCATAAGCATTCCAAAACCCTGGCAACACTACACAAAATATATAGATTTCAAAAACAAACATTTTAAATCTAAACACAGTTAAAATTTACATGGAATATAACCAAAAGATCTTTTGTGGGTCTAACCTCATGCAATATATCAATTGTCAGAATGTTAAATCGTGAATTTCGTTCACCTATTACAAATGTGTATTGAGATACAATACAATGAAAGAACAACAAATAAATAAAAACTGAAAAATAATAAATCTAGTGATAAAAACAAAGAAAATAGAAACATCCCCACTCACAAATTGATAAATTGTCATTTGGAGTCTATGCTGCAAACATATGCGACAAGTAAATGCAGATTCAGTGTGGAGAAATGACTCTCGTTGGGGGACAAGTAAATTTTCTCTCCAACATGTCCTGAGACAAGTGGCCAAAATCCTTAATGTCAAGCCCTGAATATTGCCACAAAAATTCGGCAAATACACGAGGTATTTTGCAATCTTTGTGTAAACGTGCAGGACAGGTTGAAGCACAGTGTGGCAGTAAAGAAAGCATATACAAGAAGAATGAGAGTGATTCAGGGAGATGAAAAGATGGTTACAACAATGATGGACAACCTATTCCAGGAAATTGGTGGTATTGCATAGGGGAGTGGAAGGGGGTAGATTTCCATCCATGATTTAATTGGATAGTTGGAAATTAAAGGCATTTTTGTACATGACCCCTAAGTGGACACTTGGTTGGTGATATGTTTCAAGCTTTTAGTCAACATATAACACGAAATACCAACAACATTCAGCTACAGAGAAGAAACCCTTTTATAAACTCTGTTAGGAATATGATTTACATATTTGTAAATATATCAATACATCACAAGAAATATAAAGCTTGATCTATCTCAGCGACACTCTGGTATAGGGTATATAGTCACAAATCAAGATCATCCATGAGAGTTTCGAAGTTTTCTTTTGTACAAATGGAATTAAAATAACTGGTGTAATGTTAAAGGTGTAGGATTCCAAATCTTTGATGTGTGAAATTTGATAGAAAATAGTGGAAGGCTAGCGTGACAAGGAGCAATTTGAAGGTTATTTTTCTCTCTTGTGTTTTAAGCAAGGCTATCTGTATTGGTAAGAAAATGTCGATGCAAATCGGTGGCAAAAGACCTTTGTTAATTTTAAACATAAATAAACCGGTTAAAATGTATTTATATCAAATTTCATAATATTAAAACTATGAAACAGTGGCTTGTTATGAGAATTACAAACTGAAAAACTTGTGGTACGTAAAATTTTCTGTTGTAACTTCACTAAACAATCAAGATCACTTTTGTAATTAGATACCTAAACTGTTGTGCAGTACCGGTCTGTAAAATATGGAACGCTCTACAAGCCATGTCCAAATCACATATCTTAGCACATTTGGGTACTGGTCTTGTATATAGGCATGCAGTTTTTCTTTTTCTATGGGGACGGGGGGGGGACTTTTGTGTGTGTGTTTCTTTCCCGACTAACCACGCATTAATTAAAATTCCATACCTTATATGGTTACCGACACCAGATACAGTCATGGTTTTATGAAAAGCATACCTCAACGGTCTACTGCATAACCAAATGTGTGGTGAACAATTTAATTGGGGGAATTCTTTACTTCCTGGTTATATGCCATGACGCCTCATGCGTGTATCGAGATAGACACTGACAAATTGATGAGTACGGAGAAGATACAAGAACAATCTAGTTACAACCACTCTTTTTAATAGACAAAAGATGCACATAGCAAGGGTATCAATAATGGATAAAAGAATGAAATGTGGTAAACCGCGATTAGGATAGATAGGCTGTCTGTGTAGCCTAAGAAAAAAATTTAAAATGTTAAAAAAAATCAAATAAAAGTATTTAACTTTAATTATGGCTAAAAATACACTTTTAAACAATTGACCACCAACATGCTGAGTCGACAAATAGTCGCATGTTCTGCTTGGCTTCCAAAGAAAACACAGGTGGCATGTACAGAAGATTCATTCTCATACGACACGCCTTCCGCAGTCACCACCGAGTCAAAAAAAAAAAAAAAAAGAAAAGGAAAAAAAAAAAAAGAAAAAAAAAAAAGAAAAAGAAAAGAAACAAAAAAAAAAAAAACAGATCTGGACACCAATCTGTAGCGTAAAAAGTGAACTGGCTAACTGTAGAGGCCAGCAGCTGATTTGTCAAAAGAGTACACTAATCCTATATGAATAGAACAAATTTTAAGTTTGTTTTATGGGTTACGAAATTGCGCACCTGATTTGAAACAGCCAAGCAAAACTAAACAAAATATCAAACAAATGAAATTTAAGTCTCTCCTTACTATTGGTATGTGACATATATTCAAGAACTATTGACCTTCATCACAGATTTTCAAATTATGTTGATTAAAGGCTTTTGGAAATTTACATTTTTCATGATTTTGAAAGTATCATATATTAGGATGTCATTCCAATAGTTACACGAACTTGTTTCCTTGTACTCGTTTCCTTGTTCGTTATATTGTTTCTGGGCACGTCCCTGATCGTTTGCTTCATTTTGGGGTCTGTCCTACTCGTACTGTGCTGGGACTGCCGGACGGGTGACCGCTGGTTGGTCCCCGCATGGCGCGAGGTCAGGACGGCCTCGTTGATACCTTACCTAACGCCCGGATACCAGAAACGGGGATCCACTGAGCACAACCTAGTCGCTCTGTTTACCAAAGCTATTTAAATCAATATGCCCATTGTTTTTATCCCACTTTCTGGGCTGATGCACTATGTGTTCTTAGTTTTTGTATAATCATCAGCTATCCTAGACATATTTACTGTATTCTGAATTGTGTACGTATGCATTTATTTGTATGTATTTTCTCTTAGTTTCTCCGTCACCGGAGGTTCAATAAATCTATTTATTATTGATACAGGTATCATTCCAACTTCCACAGGTAGGTTTAATTTAATTTTTTATCTCAGTTCATCTTTATTTATTGTCGGTTTATTTTTTGGTTTGTTTTTTTGTTTTTTTGTTTTTTTGTGTTTTTTTTTACTACTACAAAATAACATTGTCGCCAAAAGTATTCAACATAACAGTAGGCATATAACTAATATACAAGAAAACAATCAAAGAAAAGCTTTACATATAAACCAAAAAGTATCAGGAACTTTAAAATCTGTACAAAAACAGATTTACCAGATGACATATAAATAATACCTACTGCACAAACCATTGTAATCATATCACATCCACAAATCATTTAAATCATATCGTAACAAGAAGCCCATGGGCCAATGCTCTGCTGGCACCGTGGTTATACTGCAACTATATCTTCATTTCAAAGTTGCAAGTCGTCAAATGGCTTATGAACATGTAAAGCTTATCTGATTTTAGTGTCTTATATGCCCACCAGATGGTACTTCACTCTACATGTAATCATAGATTGTGTAATTCTTGTGATGGAAATTGTTTCATGTACCCAGACAACGAGTGAGTCTTGGACCAGATGTCTTCAGTGACCTTGGGTCCTGGACCAGATGTCTTCAGTGACCTTGGGACAGAAGATCAAGGTCACCCACATTATGTAATACATGAGCCCATGGGCCTGGTGCTGTGCTGACATTGCCTTTGATATCCACACTACACCTTGCCATTATAAAATCACCTCATTCAACTTTTAAGGCAGTGTGACCTCACAAAAATAGGTCAAGATCACTGATATTCCATAACATTCTAGCAATGCACATCGTCTATGCATCCGATTAATTTGGCAAGTCTAATCTAATTACTTTTCTAGATATGGAATTTTATATCTTAAAGCACATTTTGGCTAAATTTTTTGCCAGATTTTCATACATCCTACAAGTCCTGAAAGATATGGCGGGCTAACTTGAAAACTCTGGACAGTATTGTGGTCACATTATTTTCATATTTTGACTTATATATTACAAGATACTATAGGTGGCGCCACCAACTTTGATGTCGAGAAAGATTTTCATATACTTTATAACTTTATAACGTTACATGGGATTGACTAAAAAAATGTGGGGTGCAGAGCAGTCACAAAATGACCCCTTTATTCAAACTGGCTATTTGACCTTGACTTTCAACTCAGATTAAATAATCGCTATGCTAAAAATGTGCCTGACATCCGGATTGTCAGATATGTTCTCTTGGTTCAAATTGGTCAATAACTTTTTTATTTATTGAAGAAAAACAATAAATTTCGACAAGCGCCAATCTTTATAATTACTGTCTTATGGTGACCAAAAAACTAGGTCAACAAGGACACCTTTATGTACAATATAATCAAGTGAAATTTTGATCTGGATGTTCAATTATTTTTGCCATTGATGCCCACGCTACACCCTGCCATTAAAAAATCACATTTTTCAATTTGACAGGCACGGTGACTCCACAAAAAGAAAAAAGAAAAAGATCAAGGTCACTGATATTACATGACGTTTTAGCATTGGACATGGTCTGTATATCCCATAAATTATGTCTAGCCTAATTTAATTACCTTTCCAAACATGGGATTTTGTATGTAAAAACTCATTTTGGCTCATAATGTCGGTCAAATTATAGGGTGCGCCACTAGTATCATTAACAACTTAGACTTCCTCCCCCACAAACCCGCAAAATGAGGTGAAGATCTGGAAAAAAGTAAAGATGCTGGAGTTTTCACGAGACTCTCACATTCTAACCCCTATTTTACATAATTTAGTACCTGGGCCGACCGGTATCGAAAGTGACCTACATTTTCGTACACCTTATAAGTTCAGAAAGTTATTTTGGGCTAACTTGAAAACCACGGACGGTATCATGCTAACAATCAAGAGTATACGGCTGGCCAGCTGGCTGGCCAGACATAAGCGGTCATATCATAAGCCAGAAGTACACACAGGAACCATAGTATTGTATAATATGGACTAGACTATCCCATTATACCATAGACTCATAAAATGATCATAGAGTGGTCGTGGCTAGAGATCAGTCATAATGGTTGCTCTCTCCTGCATCACCAAGCAGGGCACGCCCTATAATAACTTTGCATGTTCAGATGCAGTGATTGACGTGTTTCAATACCAATTCGCATTCTATATATAAAAAGTGGTGTATCAATAAGCAGTGTCTAAAAGCATGATACAATGAAAGTTTTTACAATGCCCAGCTTTGATGGAATGTCTTAAATACGCTTGAACCTTGTAAAGCTTGGTGTCAAATGTTACACCTAACAATTTGACAGTTTCTGCACTTTGAATCCTACTACAATGAATATCCACATAAATTTTTCAACATTTTTTCTACCAATTAACATAGTTTGGAATTTGGCAGGGTTTGCTTCCATTAAATTGTCGGCAAACCATTGACTGGCAACAGCTGATTTATCTGATGGTAAGTTACCAACTTTATTTATTGAGGTGGCTATAGCTGTAAGAGAGTTATCGTCAGCAAAGTTTTAGAGTTGTTTTTTATTAAAGCAATAGAGGTCATTAATGAAGAAATTGATGAGACAGGGTCCTTACACAGAACCATGGGGGACTCTTTTTAAGAGTGGTTTTTATTTACTAAACACTGACAAAATTCTTACTTTTTTACTTCTGCCAATCAGGTAAGCTGCAATCAATTTGACTGCAATATTTTCCACTTCATGTGCCTTCAATGTGGCTACCAGTAATGGATGGTAAATATTATCAAATGCTTTAGATAAGTCCTTTTATGTAATTCCTGGATTTCTTTTCTAAAGCATAATTCCATAGCTATAATACATTAGACAGTGTCATTACCATATCCAAACCATAGTCCTAACAAAACAAATCCAAGTCAATTCCGACCAAAGGCAATGTTCCTTGGTATGTATAGCTGAAAAATATAAATTTATTGTTCGTATTTACCCAAAAGAGACCAAAACGTAAGTGCAAAGGTCCATAGGGGGGGGGGGGGGGAAACAACTTTATCTAGTTTTCACATGACAGAATGCAAAAAGTTTTGTTTGAAATTATAGGCCTATTTCAGTAAATTGGCTTGAACATTTGCATCATTCATGCATATACAGGACCATACAATTTATGAAAAGGGACCAAAATTTGCAGCACATCAGAGAATTTGTAAGTGGAGGTTCTTAACTTGTTGAAAATGTCAATAAAATTCAGTATTTAAAAAGGTTCTACTTGCAACCACAATCTCAACAATGATCATCATCCATACAAGTCCACAAAGCGACACCAACACCAACATCAATCCATCAGAAAAGCCCTCTAGGCCTAAAATGACCATCAATAAGAATCTAAACAACATGATTATATAATTCGATGTGTTTTAGGCATGTAGTTAAAGACATGATGTTGTTTTAAAGGAGATAAACTAAGAGTATTTCAAAAGGAAAAGTGTTTGAAGGTTTGTGCTATAGACCCATCCAATGAACAACGTGACAAGTTGAAACATTTGAATGTGCTGACAATTAGGTGCATTTCTAACCTTGCGTAGTTTGCAAGTATTTGTATAGCTAAACGGTGTATAATAATGGTTTTGTTTTTCACATAGATTACTCATAAAAGCAAACGAACAGAATAATGAAGAGTAGTGACGGTATTTCAAGGTACGCTAATTAGGTTATCAACAATCTGGAATCTCTCATAGATATTAGCTTTCACGTTAATATAGAAACTCATAGAGTATTATGAAAGATGAATGTCAATGTTTTGATAGCTCTTGAATCTCTGCTTTTTGTGATCGTTGACTTTGCTCTTATTGCTTCTTATTTCCAAAAATACCACAAAAAGATGTAGCCCTACTGTCCTCATTTGCTGTCAACTGAGTTCACTGACGAGCCAGAAGAACCAAAAGGTGGGTGTGATCTTTTTATCTGCGGCGCTAGTAATAAATTCGGGGTTTTCAGTGGTTAGGCATTTATTACTTAGTAAAATCTAAAGTCTGTATCTAAAATAGAATCTATTTCAAAAGTTGACTGCACCAGTTTTGGACAACCAGTTGCGCTTTTTGGGTGACTGCGTGCTTTAGTCAAGAGTGAAATTTAATTTTTTCCATCAGTATTCGAAGAAAGATGTTGGTGTTTTAGTAGCTTTTGAATCTCTACTATTTGCTATTTTTAACTTTGTCTCTGTGGTTGGTTGCAATTTGTGAATATGCTTCATGTTTTTCTGACCTGAATAATGTTATGACAAAAACATGGCCAGAGGCAGAAGGTAGCTGTTTTGAACAGGTCATCCGTGCAGACAGAGTTACCGTGATATTTTTATTGTCTAGCTTTTATTCAACATTGGTTCACGCTTTCTACAGCTGCAAAGAGTTTTGTTGTAATAGTTTTAGTGACATACATCTGTGCAACTGAACCATGACCAGCGTGACATGGATATACAAGTCCCATTAACTCATTCCGCCCTGATAGAAGACCGAGTCAACAGTTTTCCTTGGCAGTCTCTGGCCAGAGCCTGCCAAGGAAAGCTGTTGACCACGGTCATATAATTTGCAATGTTTTTCCATGCAAATTTCATCCAAAATTGCAAAAATTACTCCCTAATTAGTGAAATACAATTAACAAAGGACATTAGGATATTAGCAGGAAAAAGCATAATTAGGGTGGAATGGGTTAAAGACGCATGGGTTTCCCCTACATGCATGAGTGCCAGTGATAATAAAATACAAACAGTGACAACAAAAGCTACATTGACATCCATGCCCAATTTTTCATAATAATGACGTCACTAGAGCAAAATCAAAGCTCATTTTCAACATGTGAGCCCAGCATACCATTTAGCTGATAATATATGGATATAAGTGCCACAGCTATATAACCAGATTACCAAGTGTAAAAGAGACGCTGTGAAGGGGCAGGAAAACCATTTTTGAAAAGGGTCTGGTCTATGCTTTCAGAAAAAAAATCATAAATATAAATGCACAATATTATCCTTACATGAACCATTCCTATTTGTTTTATCATGGATCATTACATAATTTATGCTCATCCGTTGTTTAATATAACAATGTGACAGTCACATGCTCAGATAACCATTGGTGCACAGTCTCAAGTAATAATGTGACATTCGAAAATCATATGCAAGCATCTAGGTACTGGATCGAGTGTTTTTTAGTTTCTGCTCAATATACTAGATTCAATAAAGAAGTCCTGTGACCTTGACTATCGGGTCATGACAAACCAGGTGTATCTCACTTTACACTTGCACAGAACCACCACCATGTACAAAGTTGTACCTCAAATGATTCTCTTCATATCCAGATGACAGATGTAGCGCAAGGCAGCCACAATGGCTTAAGTGTAAAGATGCATTACAGCTCTCAATGTGTCACTTTATAGGTACATAAGGTCACCTTGTTAGGGGATGTAGACACAAAGTTGTAGAAAACCATTTTCAAAGAGCTCCTCAACACACATTGATGACAATTCTTCATGCACAAAGTGTTGTCTTGTATGTATGCGCCTCCTTTAGCCTGTTTAGAAGGCTGGTTTGAGTGTTAGTCGTCACTTATAAAATTGCATCATGTTTTCCATGTAGTTGCCAAATGTATCACCTGCTGGGGAAATAGATATCACCCCAATTGCTTCAACATCGATGTTTGACACACAACAACGACACTCGAAATAGGTGCCTTCTGTCCCAAGCCCAATTTAAAACTAACTTTGTCAAACTATGTTACATACTGGACCTAAATTTTTCAATTTAATACCTGAAGAGATGAAAAATGTTATATCTGTTTGTTCCTTTGAAAGAAAATTGAAGCTTTGGTTCCTGGAAACTAACTTGATATTCATTCATATATATATCCTCACAGGAGATTTAGCAATTAAGCTCTCTCTTCATCCAGGACTGCTCCTGTTTAGTAATTTGGCTAAAGCCACATTCTGATGTAAATAGCGCCACACAGTATTTTGTTATGTACTATAGTAATACATAATCACATTGCTCTGTCTCAATTATAATTACTGTGAAGCTCTTGGTAAACATGTTTGTATTATATATGTCTGTATCTACTTTTATACTTACTGATTTACCTCTAGTTTTGTAGTTGTTTCACATGCCAGCACATGTATATATCTACTTGATGGATGGCCGTACAAGGCACAGCCTTCTGGCCATCCTAGCACATATTTATTGCATATATTGTATTACTATTATTATTGATGTGAAATAAACTCTTTGAATTAAATAAAAAAAATCCTGTTGATTTGAAACAAGTTCTGACCATTATTATATCAAAGATGTCGACTGACACTTCAAACTAGGCTTTAATTATAAAATAGGATCATGTTTTCCATGAAGTTGCCAAATATATCACCTGCTGGGGGAAAAAAGATACCAACCCAATTGTTTAACACGGGCCGCTATAAATATGCCTTTATATGGAAAATATAGGTGCCATATATATAATATTATGTAACATCGACAGGGTAGCTAAGGGTATGTCTGTACACACATAAAATGTCCTGAAAAAAAACTACAGCCAGAGAGGTACAAAAGGTGTGTCTGGTATTAGGCTGCATGTGGACTTTGTAAGGACACCAGGCTGTACGTTCTTCACCCCACTGTATATGTCGTGTCTTGTGTGCAGGACTGGGAGGGATGCCAATGACAGGGCAGTATACGTTCAGTCTTCATTTTGGCCAACACTAGCCTTTTTGTTAATCGTAGACTGAGATGCTCTGAGGTTGTAAACTTGGCAACAGTGGTGACGGTATCTTTTGGTGGAAAGGAACCTTTGCCCATTCTGGATCAAGTAACGGTCATCCGACCCATCTAACAGTTTTGGTTGCTCAGATCCAATCTTCCTCCTGCATCTTCTTGCTTCCTGGAGACAATCCCACCACCTTTTTGCCAATAGACTGGGGCACCCCCTTATCGTGGCAACCTCCTGATGGGAAAGATCAGCCTCCAACATCCCAATGATCAAATTCAGACAGTTGCGAGTGACTCGAATGGAATGTCGTTGCACTGTAGATTCACATTGATCTCAGTAGTGTCACGAACCATATGACACAGAGGCTCACAGACAATTGGAATCAATTCCCCAAGGCTGAGACTCCAAGCTAACAGGCAACTATGCCAACACAGATCCAAGCTTGCTTACAAAAGCGTGCTGGTCACACCCACTATTGACATAGCTGCCTCCCAACAACAAGTGCCACCAGCACCACCACCACCAGAAAGGTCCTTTTAAGGATTAGCATTTCTTCCCAAAAGAGATTTGAAAACCAATTGCATAATGTTGAACAAGGGAGGGCAGCTCCCCCCCCCCCCTCAGGTTTATAGTTTGTCTAGCTCTGAAAACACACCATTTAGTGTCCCATGTTTAGGAACCCATTTTCCTTCATTATTCATTAGGTTGTGTCCTACTATCATTTCTGCCATATATGAAGCGAATGCTGAGATGCACACAATAAAAGGTCATCAAGGTAATGTGCAGACTGCATCCCCGCACCTGAAACATCCTTGAAACTGGGATCAAATGTTGGTCCCTCCATATTCTGAAACTGTCGATCAAATATTTTGGCCATCAAAATATGGAAAGTAAAATACCGTTGACACAATTATATTTGTACCAAAACAGCAAGCAGTCAAGCTCTGGCTGTCAGTGAGAATCTTAATATCATCCGTGCTGTCCATATCAAAACTGAAAAGATTGCCTAAATGTTATGATCGTCATTTTTGCAACTACATTTTTTGGCTAAAAGTAAACTTAATATTTTACAGTGAAATTCAGATTTGTTCAGATGACTGACGAGGCAATAGAGCCACAAAATGTTACCATTTGCTGTTGGGTGTCACGTAGCAATCTGTGCATACATTATTTTAGGGCGTACAAGGTAATTAAGGTTCACCTTACATTGTGTCTTTTACAATGTTTTTGAATTGCTACTTTTGTTGCATATATTTCAGGGTTTACTAACTAAATTAAGTCAAAGGTAAAAATCTTCATTTCAAAACATTTACTGATGGACTGCTTTCAATTCATGCAAATATTATTTTCGGGCATGGGAGGTACATAAAGTCTAAGATGAAATCAACTTTTTACAATATTTATTGAACTGCAAGTAATACATGCATCTGTGATTCCACGGTCTACCAGATAAATAAAGCTGAATTTAAATAGGTTTGACTCTTTGTTTTGATAATAATAATAATAATAATAATAATAATAATAATAATAATAATAATAATAATAATAATAATAATAATAATGAAGTTTGATGTATTTTAATTTATCTTCATTTTTCAAACTTTAACGTTATGTTATGATACAAGCAGTTTAAAGTTTTGTGCATACAATTGTCTTGGCTTGGATTCAACATCTATGATTGTTGCTAATTGTTAAAACCTTCTGTACTTATGCTATGATATGGTGCAAATTTACATGTAAACATGGTGTGGCCTGTGATGGGCAATAAGTGTATTGACAAACACGTATAGTTTGCAAAGTATAGGACACTGGAAGTTAATTGCAGACAACTGCCAGTGCCGCCATTATCATCAATACGGATAAACATCATTATAGTCAAAATATACAAACCTTAATAGCATCATTCATCATATGGTCAATATGAGTAAGAAGTCATTATTGTCATTTATGTTTTGTATTTAGTACTGGGGTGTAAACAGTGTGAAATCTTTACCGATACTGATCAATCATATAGGCTCAGATACACTTTTATTTCACCAAAACAGTGAGTGTAACAGAACAATACCTAAAATATAAAATGTTAAGTGTAATATACAAAAACTGATTGCTAGTGGGGAGACTTCCATTAAGGAATAAATTACCGCTATTATGGGAGTCACGCTAAAGAGATAGTTTCCTATAAGATATGCAGATTGACAATAAATACGTACAGGTGTAATACTAAAATGTTCAAGGTAGTTAAGTCACCGTAAGTCAATACATTAAGGAATGAATAGCACTTTGGAATGAGAGTGAGTTATGGTTATTCTAAATTGCAAACATAACAGTTTGGCTCTGTGCATATATCGGTATACTTATGAATGAAATACATGTTTGCATGAAAAGAAAAACAAGATGTACTATGAGTATGTGCTTTAATTTTAACAATATCTGGAGTGTTGTTCAATGTTTCTGCTAAGTCATAGCTGATGCAATTTCGTGTGCTAACTAATCTGGTTCTTGTTTTGAGGATTTTATTTTCATAAAATGGATTTTCTCGTGTTGTTGAATGTTCAAAGACTATGCCAAACAATATAAAAGGAAATGAGACATCAATTGGATGCGTTTAAATAGTACAGAAAAACATGATCCATATTCATTAATTCCAAACCCAACAATGACAGCAAAGAGATTCCAAACTTGTCAAAGCATCAACATTTCTCTTCCAATACCAATGTGAAGAATTTTCACTCCTGACTTGAGACAGACAGTCACCGATAAAAGGCAACTGGTGGTTTTAAACCGGTCCTCTCAACCTTAGAAATATTCATCATTAACTGCAAACACTAGTTCTTTTCCAAAATGTATAGGCCTAACCACCCAAAACATAAATTTCATTACTTCTACCAAAAAGAAAAAGACACCTGTTAGGCCCATCACCTTTTATATATTATTAGTTGTCCTGACTTGTCAGTCAGCTAAGTTTACAGCAAAAGAGTAGAGTAGGCCTACATCGTTTTTGTAATATTTATGAATCTGGAACATTATAAACACACTCTACCTCCACTATAACTATGAGTCGGAGAACAAAGCCCACAGCACAACATAGACAATGAAGAAATTTTCAAATAGTACAGAAAAAATGATCCATATTCATTAATTCCAAATCCAACAATGACAGCAAAGAGATTCCAAACTTGCCAAAGCATCAACATTTCTCTTCCAATACCAATGTGAAGAAACAAATTTCACTCCTGACTTGAGACAGGCAGTCACCCATAAAAGGCAACTGGTGGTTTTAAACCGGTCCTCTCAACCTTAGAAATATTCATCATTAACTGCAAACACTAGTTCTTTTCCAAAATGTATAGGCCTAACCATCCAAAACACAAATTTCATTACTTCTGCCAAAAAATAAAAGAGACCTGTTAGGCCTATCACCTTTTAGTTCTCCTGACTTGTCAGTCAGTACAGTTTACAGCAAAAGAGTAAAGTAGGCCTACATCGTTTTTGTGATATTTATGAATCTGGAACATTATAAACACACTCTACCTCCACTGTAACTATGAGTCGGAGAACAAGAGTTTAAAGCGTTCCCTTTAGCAACCAAGAAATTATTTTAATCAAGCCGAATAAAAATTTTAAAGTTAAAACTATGAAAGATATCTATGTCATTTTAAAACTATGATAGATATCTATGTCATTTTTATTATTTTTATAGCTTGCTGATATAGGGTTTCATAGAGGCCAATGAACAATAATTATGGCATTTGAAATAATTAATCAGCTAATCAACAATTTGATACCAATGATAAGCAATAGCTCCATAATAAATACCTACTGAGACTCTCAATTTTTCTAAAAAGGAACTATTTACTACCATTAGCCAAATTCTGGTTGTCTAGCTAATACCTACGATAAGTAAGCTTAGGTAATCATGTTGATCAGTTTGTGTTTCAAGTGTACATAATCTCATGATTCAAAAAGAATGCTGACGTTTTAGTTATTGGGCAGTTCCTTTAAAAACACAATCCTAATGGTAAGCCAAGCAATACACTTTGTGCTTATGTTTCATGAGTGTATGTAGTGCATTAAAGAAACAGTAGGCCAACCACGTTGTCCCATCACAACACTCTCTTGCTGAGAATGATTAATTATTTAATTGAGACCAGTACATACCATAAATGCATTGAAATACCAACAGGAAATCATCAATATCATCATCATCTAGTGACAAATTTGTAAGAAACTTCCACACCGAACGTTTTCACCAGGTTTCAGCACAAGCTGAATGAAGGTTTTAAGCCGTTGAATTATGGAAATACATTAAACAATTCGTCAATAGGAGAAATGTTGCAGCATAAAAAATCCATAAAAATCAATGATCAGGAAAATCACAACTTTATGACCACCTTTGTTTAACTATTCCACAGTAGACAAGCTCCATTTCCTCATAATTTAAAACAAGTCGGATGACTTAAAACTGGCAATTATTTGCATACTTTTGAACATGCAGACCATTACAGCCCAGGTGCGCATGCACAATTTCACTGCTACATCAATAGTTTGCTGAGTGTGGTATTTCCAGTTGTCGTGTGGTTTGAATGTTCCAGGAAAAATTGCAATATAAAGACGAGAGACAGAAAGATAAACAGAAAGCTGTCCTCAAAACTACAGGACAGTGACAGTACTGTTCTCAGCTGACGCTACGTGCACAGTGTGAAGTGGTCCTGTGAACTATGATATCAAGGTCACCTCTGTTTCAGACCATGATCACTGTTGTTAACATGTACATATCCCCTTGACAATCTTAAAAAATACAGTAAAATCGCAGCACCTGTTGAACAAATTAAGGTCAAGGCGTTCCAAAAAGTCTCTCTATGCAATATGAACCAATTGGCTGTGCAGTTCCCAAGATATTCTGTACGATTTTGCCACAAAAAGTCATATTTCAGTGGTCCGTGACCATTTGAACACATCTGGCAGAGATTCACCCAATGTACATTGCCGCTAAGTTTGAAGTTAATTTGGATGACGAATTGAAAATGCCGTTTAAAATCGGCCATCAAGACAAAATGAAGAATGAGGAGTCGCTGGGGTTGTCTGCGTATGATATCAAACCAATTGGACGAGTGATTTTGAAGAAGAAGGGTTTTTTTAGATTTGCCACGCCTGCCCCCACCCCACCCACCCCACACCCCAAAATCATAAACAATCCAAAAATCACTGGAGCATGCCCACGTGAACAAACCTGGTAGTGAACGACCCAAGGTAAATTGCCTTCAAATTTGAAGTGAATCTGGATGACGCTTTCAGATGGCGGATCATGTATAACAAAAAAAATCCAAAAATTCAAACAATAGGGCTGTGTGTGAACAGCCTATGCTCAGCTGAACTTGAGATTCATCACACTTGAAACTATGTGAACTTAATTTGGATCAAGATCGTGCACCCATGGACTGAGTACAACTAACCTTTATGCAAGAACAATAACATATGCAACATCAAGGTCCCAGTTCAAGTAGTTCTCAAATTAAGAGAAGAGTAAAACTCATGTATGTAACACTGTGACCTTAGAAATAAGGTCAAGGTTTCTCAAGTACCGTGTAAGCGTGACCTTCATAGAGAAACATAAACATATGCTGTCTAAGTGAGGCCCTCAAAAAGAACCATGTAAAACATCAAAGTCCAGGCTGAAATATTCCTCAAGCTCTCATCCGCAGAGTTCAATACACCTAAGTAACCCTGAGACATTGAGACTGAGTTTAAGGTCACCAATGTACTGTGTGACTCCTGCTGTCACATCCTGAAGTGTTCCTATGCAAATTTGATTCAAATGGCTCCGTGTTTTTGGAGGAGATTTTTTCTAAAATCTAGCCAAAAATTAACAAAAAATCCGTAAGAAATCCAAAAGTCACTGGAGCATGACCATTTGTTAAAAATGAAGTTGAGACCCACCCAAGGTACATTCCCACCAAGTGTGAAGTGAATCTGGTCTGTGGTTTTGGAAAAAAAGTCAGAATCGTGAATTAATATTGCAATCCCCATTCACTTGCATAGTAATCAATCGGACTTTATGCCATAGCCAACAAGCACCCGAATTAAAAGAAAAATCGTTGAAAATCAGGGATTTATAGTAACGCCACCTCGTGAACAAATTCAGTTGCATTTCTACAATCAGCATTTCCACCAAGTTTCAGCATGATTTGAGTGATGATTTTGGAAAAGAAGTCAAAAATAGCAAAAACACACATTTTTGCATAAAAAGTGTTTGAAAAATCACAGCGCCACCTCTTTAACAAATTAAGATCTCGAAGTCCTCAGAAGTTTCCAGAAATAATTTCAAATCAATTGTTGAGCAGCATTGGAGAAAAATATTTCTTTAAGATTTTCCCCACAAAAAGAAAAAAAATTAAAGATGAAAAAATCACTGGAGCATGACCATTTGAACAAACTTGGGAGAGACCTACCCACGGTACATCCCCACTAAGGTTAAAGTAAATCTGGTTGGTGGTTTGGGAGGAGATGTCAAAATCGCGATTTACCATTGCAATCCCTATTCACTTACATAGAAATGAATAGGATTGCATGCATTAATCAATAAGTACTCGTGTTGAAAAATTCATTAAAATCAGGGATTCACAGCAATGCCACATTTTGAACAACCTTGTCTGCTCCTGCTACGAGACGTTTCAGCAAAAATGTCGAAAAAAGCAATATATATATATATGTATGTGTGTGTGTGTGTGTGTATGTGTGTGTGTGTGTGTGTGTAATCCAAAAATCACTTGTGTGTTACCATTTGAACAGACTTAACACAGACCTACCACAGGTACATTCCCACCATGTTTTAGATAAATCCTGCCAGTGGTTTTGAAGTAGAAGTTCAAAACATGAATTGTGGACACCGATGGATAGATGGCGGATGGCGGATGACGGATGCCTAACCACCATATAAGCTCAGCTGACTGCCAAGTGAGCTGAGCTAAAAAAAAACATACTGTATGCAGTGCACCCATATATGATAAACAGACAAGGTTACCGGGGAAAAGGGTGGCGACAGAACTGGAAATGCAGCACTAAAGACAGATATAGCCTGTATCTAAAGCCATCAGGTCACAGTGATTATTTATTTATTTATTCAGTTGGTTGGTTGGTTGGTTAGTTAATTAGTAAGCTAGTTCCGTGTGAAATACAGCACTAAAGACAGATATAGCTGGTATCTAGATTTATAGGATATATATGGACAATGTCCAAAGCTAGAATTTAATTTCAAAAGCAACCTAGTTTTCAGATACCCTAAAAGTCCGGAAAGTTACATTGGGCTTACTTGAATGTCCAAAGCTAGAATTTAATTTCAAAAGCAACCTAGTTTTCAGATACCCTAAAAGTCCAGAAAGTTACATTGGGCTAACTTGAAAACTGCAGCATCATGGTCACAAGCCAAAAAGTTACAGATGGACATGAGTGATGCTATATGCTCTGCGACCTGAGGCCGTCACTTGGTAGAAACACTCCCCAGGTACATTGCCACCATGTTTAGGGTCAATCTGACCAAGAGTTTCTTCAGCGATGTCAAAATGGTATTAGCCTTAAAATGCCCATTGACTTGCATAGTGATCAGTAGTAAAGGTGTTTTAGCGCTCAGTTCCCATTTTTTAAAATCATTAAAAATGAGGAATCCACAGCAATGCCACCTAGTGAACAACTTTATTTGACCCTTCCACAAGGAACATGTCCACCAAGTTTCAGCTTAATATGATTGACAGTTGTAAAGAAGAAAACAAAAATACCAAAAACACACAAAAAATCATAGAAAATAGAAAACATTGCAGCGCCACCTGATGAAAATTTATGAACTAGGAGTCTCTAAGTTTTCCAGTGTGATATTAAAGCAATTGGGTGTGCGGCTTTGGAGAAGATTTTTTAAGGTTTCCATAAAATAAGAATTTAAAAAATCATAAAAATCCACAAACACTGGAGCATAACCATTGGAACAAATTTTGTGGAACCCACCGAAAAAAGCAGACAAGACAAAAAATCATTCAAAATTAGAAAAAAAAATGCAGAACCACCTGCTGAACAAATCAGAAATAGAACATCCGTGGAGTGTTTCCTTTGTGATATTAAAGCAATTGGGTGAGCGGTATCAGTGAAGAATAATTTTCAAGATTTGCCCCAAAAAGGAGCAAAAGAATCATAAAAAAATCCAAAACTCGCTGGCGCATAACCATTTGAACAAACTGGTACAGACCCACCCAAGGTACATCGCCCTCAAATATGAAGTCAATCTGGCTGTTGGTTTCGTAAAAGAAATTGAAAATGTGAATTATCTATGGACAAGTGTCTTTTATTTAACTAGTCAATGTAGTTTTGTTGCAGAACTTGAGAAGACCATCATGGAAACGTAATACATTCACTCGGATGAGAGGGACAAAAATCTCAGGTACCAAAAAGTCCAAAATTCCCAAACCAAATACCAGCTGGTATTGTTTTCTCTGTGATGAATGTTGCAAAGAGAGCATGGCATTATGCACTGTGTTCATGACAGGTTCATGATTCATGTGCAGGTTTAGAAGGCTTGCATGATGTAGCAGTGGAGGGATATGTTAGGAAGGCTTGGATGATGAAGCAGTGGAGGGATATGTTTGGAAGGCTTGGATGATGAAGCAGTGGAGGGATATGTTTGGAAGGCTTGGATGATGAAGCAGTGGAGAGATATGTTTGAAAGGCTTGGATGATGAAGCAGTGGAGGGATATGTTTGGAAGGCTTGCATGATGAAGCAGTGGAGGGATATGTTTGGAAGGCTTGGGTGATGAAGCAGTGGAGAGATATGTTTGAAAGGCTTGGATGATGAAGCAGTGGAGGGATATGTTTGGAAGATTTGGATGATGAAGCAGTGGTGGGATATGTTTGTGAAATGCAGCAATGAATTAATTGGTTTCAAGACATGAAATACTATTCTGGAGGAACGTTCATTGTTGGATAGGCATTTAAAGATCGAACAGTATTTGATAAGGTCATTGCAGGAATATTAGTATTTCAATACAAACATTCTAGCCACTTCTACACAATGTAATTTCAATATGGACTGATTTCCGTAGTAGAATATTTTGCCAACTAATTAATCAGACAACTACTTCTGGAAAAGTGTTCTAGTTTGCCTTATTAACATTCACGGTTGCTTGATAAACAAAGTTAAGAGTTATAATTGATATGGCAAATTCAGTTCTCATACATTCCAGTTTAAATACTTCCATTCTAATCATAAAGAATCTATCAGATAAGGACATACGCCTAAAGAAATGTTCGGAGTTTTTGTTACTAGTTGCACTCCAGATAATCACTTTTCAAAACATTATTTGATAATATCATTACAGGAACATTCATGTTTCAATAAGAGTGTGTTTGATTCCATTGTTGGAGAAAACTTTCATGTTGAACCACTCATGGACCGTGTAGTCTGGTGTTTGTTATATATATATATATTGCTTTTTTTTCAGTGACATTTCATTAGACAGTTACTGTAAAATAAGGACATTCTGGTCAAAACGATTATTCCTGCAGCACAAAGCTAAAATACTCTTCTGTGGGAAAGATTGCAGAATGCTATTCTTTTGTCGTCCGTAATTTGTTATATGAATAAATAGGCGAATGTCATTTGAGAAGATCGCCTTTGCCTTGGAAATGTTATAACTGTATGATTTGAAATATTCCAGAGTGGAAAATTTCGCAGTTTTTATTTTTCTAATTCACAATAAAAACCAACTGTTAGAAAGTTTTTATTTTCCCAAGTGATTCTATTCCGGAAAATTAAATACCGCATCTAATATTTCCACTTATACAGTATTTTGGAGAAATGTTCAACTTTCCATTTTAATCACAGTGAATCTATCAGACAAGGACCTACACCAGGTAGAATATTTCGTATTATTCAAAATATAAACATGCACACAACCATAACAAGATCTCCATACATTTGCATGCATCTATAAACACTGCCACACATACACACGAACACACACACACGTACATACATACATCAACCCATCTATCTGCACGAGTCATTCTACAGTCCAATTATGGCACAGGCTCTTAAATTTGACATACGCTGCCATAATTTGACCAGTAATGATTCCAATTCTGCCATAGAATATCTCCCCTCTGGTACAAGCCAAACATTCTATTCCTTGGTTGACCACCCTGGAGCCACGCGAACATAGCTCTAAATATGACAGCAGAGTAGTACCTTGTATGTGATATAGAGGGACATTTTATACGTGGTTCTACACCGGTTGGTCCAATTTCAGACATAAGTGTCCAATATTGGACCACTTACTGAAACAAAAGGGTCATGGGCCTATAATGCCCCTCTGGCATCGTGGCTGTATTGAGACTTTGATCTCCCCCACAATCCCACCAAATTTGGTGAAGATCTTCCTACAACTAAAGATACTGAAGTTTTCAGAAGATGTTCATATTTTGACCCGTATATTGCATAATATTGCAGGTGGCGCCACCAATATCGACAAGAACATATACTTTTATACCCCTTATAAGTCCTAAAAATTATATTGGGCTAACTTGAAAACTGTGAACAGTACTGTGGTCACAAGATTTTCACATTTTGACCTGTATATTACATAATATTATAGGTGGCGTCACCAACATTGATGTCGACAAAGATTTTTTTATACATTATAACTACCTAAACGTTACATGGGTCTATTTCAAGAATTGTAGGGTGCAGAGCATTCACGAGATGACCCAAATATTCAAACTGGCCATTTGACCGTAACTTTCAACTCGGATTTTAAAATGATTACGTTCAAAATATGCACCCGACATCCCGCTTTCCATATATAGTCTGTTTGTTCAAATCGGGTAGGTACTTTTCGAGTTATTGACGAAAAACCATAAACTTGGACAAGCACCAAACTCCATAATTACTGTGTATAGTAACCCAAAAAGCAGGTCATCAGGTACAGTTTTATGCATTATGTAATTAAGTGCAATTTTGATCTGGAGGCTCAATACTCTTTGCCATTGATGTCCAAACTGCACCCAACCATTACAAAATCACCTTTTGAACTTTACAGGCATGGTGACTTAACAAAAAAAGGTGAAAGTCACTGATATTACATAACATTCTACCTTTGGTCATGGTCAAAATCATGGTCTCATTATCATATAAATTTGGCAAGTCTAATCTAATTATTCTTTCAAATATGGAATTTTACATATTAAAACACATTTTGCCTCATAATTTCAGTCAACTCATAGGTGGCGCCACTAGTATTACTACCAAGTTAGACTTTGACCTCCCCCACAATCCCACCAAATTTGGTGAAGATCCGCCAAAAATTAAACATGCTAGCGTGTTCACAAGATTTTCACATTTTGACCTCTGTTACATAATAATGTTGTTGGCGCCACCAATATCAGTCGCGGCTTAGATTTTTATACACCCTCTAAGTCCTGAAAGTTTTATTGGGCTAATTTGAAAACTGTGGACGGTATCGTTTTAACGAGCAAAAGTTTACGGATGTCTCGAGTATGATACACTTATGTAGAAAAACTTGACCCATATTCATAAATATCAAACCCAACAATGACAGCAAAGCGATTCCAGAGTCACCAAACCATCAACATTCATCTTCCAATACCAATGTGAAGAAACAAATTTCACTACTGACTTGAGACAGGCAGTCATCCACAAAAGGCAACTGGTTTTTTCAAACCGGTCCTCTCAAACTTTGAAATATTTTTCATTAAATACACACTATAGTGTCTCCAATATATATAGGCCCAACCACTCAAAATCCCAACGGACGGACAGACGTGAGCGGTCACATGAGATCTGCGACCCTTGGTCAGCAGAGCTAAAAATGTTTTATTTTCATACTCATAAATATATGCATATTATGATGAACCACCATAAACATTTGATTTTGCTGTAAGCACAAACCAAATGATGTATTATTCAATTGTTTCTCTTGATCAAAATTATTGGCAAAAAATGAAAACGTTCTTAGAGGGTTCAGATTTTGCAACTTTCTCCTACATATAGTACATGTATACATGTATATGTGTATGCTGCCATGGTGAGACTACACACTACTTCCTGCTTGGTTTTCCCCACACCAACCGGGACACAACCATAATCCATTACACGTGTGATAGTATCTGCCACTCCATGTGTACATACAGGTATAGTACATGCATGTATGTATGTGTGTCTGGTGCCATGGTTAGACAAACAACACGCTATACTTCCTGCTTGGTTTTCCCCACACCAACTAGGACACAGCCCTATCCATTACAAATGCTGTGCAGAGGGTATTTTGTGCCATGGATTTCCCTCTGCTTATATCTGACATACCCACTTGTAATGTTCTGCATACAAGTTACTACGATGAACTGTATGCTAAGACAATCATGTGCTGCTCTCTGTTAACCGACGTAAGAACTAAGTTTGGCAGTATACTTCTGTTCTACATCCTCTCTGTGCCCATCCTTTTAGTGATTTATATGCATAAGATCTTGTAGCCGCAGCCATGTGCTTAACAGTCTTTGTCTCTATCTAGTATATTAAAAGTTACAGTTAAACATTACACCACTATAATTGATGTCACGTGTCTTCACCCTTGATAACCTATCTGTAAAAGGGCAGCGTGATTTGGTGGGTTGTGTGTTTGGATCCTACTGTTACATGTACTGACCTTCAATTGTCATACCAACGGGTGTCCACCCCCACCCACCCCCATGTTCATACAAACTTTCTAAACTGACACACAATAAAAGACACATAATGGGAGGAAACAGCAATGGCTTGTGAAGTTCATTAACCCCCCAGCCCCTCCCCCCCCCCAAAAAAAGAGGTGGGGGGGGGGGGCAAAAAGTACACGCCATGGCAGCTAGCTATTTCTGTGAGCTGTACATTTTATAGTAAATATTTTTGGCTCAGCTAACTTGTCAGTAGCTGAGCTTACCTTGTGGTCCTTTGTCCGTCGTCAGCAATTCACATTTTTGAGTTCTCCAAAACTACAGGGCAGATCGACTTCAAACTTGGTGGAAATATATCTTTGGTGGGTTTTTTACCAACTTTGTTCCAATGGTCAAGCTCCAGTAATTTTTGGAATTTTTACGATTTTTTTTAATCATTTCTTGCACAAATCTTACAAAAAATCTTCTTCTCTAAAAGCACTAAGCCAATTGCTTCGAAATTGTATGGGACACTTCTGGGGTCCCATAGGCCTTAATTTGTTCCAGAGGTAGCGCTGCAATTTGTTTACATGTATTTATGACTTTTTGTGTGTTTTTGCTATTTTGGACTTTATGTCCGAAACCGTCAGCCATATCCACTTTGACCTTGGTGGCAATGTACCTCTCAGGAATGTGCACCAGGTTTATTCGAATGGTCAAGCTCCGATGATTTTTGTATTTTTCATCTACATATTTATTTATCATTATTATTTTTGCCCAATCTGTAAACATCTTCTCCGAAACGGCTCACCCAATTGCTCTACAATGACACAGGGTCACTCCTAGCAATTTGCTCACCAGGTGCTGCTGCATTTTTTTTCTTCATTTTTAAATGAATTATGGTATTTTATTTTATTTATTTATATCCCTGTTTTCATGGATGAGGTTGTCTGTCCATTTTTTATCATTCACGCTAAAACATCAAATATGAAAAGCCTTGGGCAAAGCGGATGCAAGATTTGCAAAGACAGCTTCGCTTACTGCAAAAATGGTGAGAATAAGGAGTTAAAAACAGCTTGTGGACTGATCATTGAATGGCAGATATGGGGTCAATGGCTGGTTTATGCCTCAGATATCATTTATTTGTGACTTTGTCTGCAGTTCCCACAGTATTTACGAGATTTTGTGTGGCATGAATATGTCCAGACATCTGAGCTGCTTTCAGTACATGGACAACAACAACATAATCGATCTCAAATCGCTCAGTCTGCACCATCAAGCAATGCTGGAAAGTAGCTCTTCTGTTTTGATTCAAGGCCTCTGCTCAACTAATTCACGACAGGTGCTGTGCAGTGGCATTACAAACTGTTTTGTTCTGGGCAGACACATACGCGTACACGTCTTATACTATGCGCTGTTAAAATATTAGTAATATTAATGAAGTACATGGATTTATATTTGATGTTAGTGTACTTTGTCCAAGTTATAAACAGAAAGTTGGGAAAATCATCTGTTTTACATAGTCATGATTGTGGATGATACTGTAGTTCTAAAAATTTTCGCGCTCGATTTAATTTCGCGCTTTTCGCGCTACCACCTAAAGCGCCAAATTAATATGCGCGAAAATAAGTTGCATTGTATTTCACTACATTGTTTGGCATTGGATTGCGCGAAACTAAAATGCGCGAAATTCGGTAATTTCAGAAAAAATGAGTTTGCGCGAAATTAAACACGCGCGAAAATTTCTAGAACTACAGTAATATGAAACTTCAGCGGACACAGTAACCATCTGGTTGAGCGACCCCTAACTTTTGACCTTAGGCTGAAAAAACACATAACTTTGTTAACTTTCATCTGATTTGGTTCATGTTGGGTTTAAACTGCAAATGATGTAACAGTCATCATTTGTGTAACTTATGTGTGACCTCTAAAGGTCAAACTGCTACGGACCTTTCAATTTTACCTGGCCATAACTTGGTCAATTTTCATCCAATTTCAGTCATGTCAGACTCAAATTGCAGATAGTGCTATACTGCACAATTTTGCCTTTTACATGTAACCTCTAAATGTCAAAGGTCAAGGTCATTTTGACTTTCAAATTTTCATGTAGCAATGCATTTTAGGGAGTGTGAAGTAGCAAAGGACAAAAGTTGTAGCATTCAATATTTGCAAATTTTAAAGGCGCACAGACGGATTTGTTTTTCTTTTTTTTTCTTTCTTTCTTTCTTTCTTTCTTTCTTTCTTTCTTTCTTTCTTTCTTTCTTTCTTTTTTTCTTTCTTTCTTTCTTTCTTTCTTTCTTTCTTTCTTTCTCTTTCTCTCCCTCTCTCTATCTCTATCTTTATTTCTTTCTTTGTTTAAAGGCAAATTTGTCCCATATTTCACTTGAAAAGTGTTATACAGAGAATCTCCAAGTATGACATTCTTATACTTCCATACATGAAGTCTTGAGTTTTTGTAAAGAGGTTTAATAGTTTTGAAAATTATGCAAGCTAAGGCCTTACAAAAATTTTAATCTTGACTATCTCCAAAGCCATTATTGGTGTTGGTAACCAATCCAGCTTCTATTCATATGTTTGTTACACTGCGCACTTTGGGTCAAAGGTCAATGTTATTTTATCATTTAAAATTTCTGTCCAGACACAACTCGGTCAATTTTTAGCCAATTCTGATGATGTTGACCTCAAAGTGTGGATATTGTAACTCTGCGCACGTTTTGTGATTTACATGTGACATCTAAAGTTCACAAATCAAGGTGTCTTGGACCTTTGAAATTTTTGTCTGGCCATCACTTGGCCAATTTTCATCCAATTTTGATCATGTTGAGCTGAACCTGTAGGCATTGCAACACTGCGTATACTTCAAATTAACATGCAACCTCTCAGCCTCACAAATTAAAGCGTCAAGGTCATTTGGACCTTTCAAAGTTTCACTCAATTTCATTTATGTTAGGCTTAAATTGTAGGGAATTGCAACACTGTACATTTTTGTAATTTACATGTGACCTCTAAAGGTCAAAGTCAAGGCCATTTGGGCCTTTGAAATTGTCATCCAGCCATAACGTCAATTTTCATCCAATTTCAGTCACATAAGGGTGAAATAGTAGGCATTGCAACATTGCACATTTTTGTATTCGCACGTAACCTCTAGAGTTCAAAGCTCAGTGTTATTAGGACCTTTGAAATTTCCATCGAGCCATATTTACAACTTTTGAAGGCATATAAACAGATTTGCTTTGAAGCAAATCTTTTCTATTTGACATTGTGTAATTGTTGACTGATACCTGGTGGTACTTGCAAAAGGTCAGTTTTTCAGGCAGGATTTCTTACTACATTTGCACATAATAGGTGTGGTTGACTGATGAGTGCATTTGCATATGATTTGTCATTAAAGATACCTGTCGCAACTGAAAGTATTCCTTGGTGGTGGCAAAATGAATGTCGGTTTATTGCATCATGAGCACGGAGCTGCTAATATTGAGAAACTCTGTGATCGTGTATTGTTTAGTTTAGTTTACTGTAGTTTGGGGACAGTCCTGCAAGGTGTACTGAGGCATAGGGGAGGGGGTAAAATGTCAATGGCGGTTTGTCTAGGGAAACGGGTGCTGAAATGATTTTCAAGTTTGAACTTAGTTTTTTCAAGGGGTGGGAGTTGTTGGGGTTTGGTCAAAAGCATTATGTTTTTGATGTCTATAAATTCAAATTTAAATTAAGTACCCTGCATAGCTGTAGTTACTGTATTAGAGGCATGGTACACAAGTAAAGTTTATTTTATTAAACATTTATAAAATTGTAATTCGAGTAAATTAGGGAAATCACGAGGCCCATGGGCCTAATGCTCTGCCGGCACCGTGGCTATATTGCACCTACATCTTCATGTCAAAGTTGTGAGTCCTCAATTGGCTTTTGAACATATCAAGCTTATGTGATTTTAATGTCTGTTTTTTCCACCAGATGGTACTGTGCTCTACATGTAATCGTAGGGTATTTGTGCAATTCCAGTGATGGACGTTGTTGCATGTGCCAAGACAACAATGCGTGAATCCTTAACTTTATGTCCTGGGGCCTGTTGACATTGCCATTGATGTCCATGCCACACCCTGAGCTTACCAAATCAACTCTTTCAAATTTACAGGCATTTTGACCTCACAAAAAAAGGTCAAAATCACTGATACTATATAAGATTCTAGCATTGGCGATGTTCTATAAATACTGTAAATTCGGCACGTCTAATCTAATTACTTTTCTAGATATGGAATTTTACATCTTAAAACACATTTTTGCTTATAATTTCCGTCAAATTTTAGGTGGTGCCACTAGTGTCATTGGCATCTTTGACTTTAAACTTCCCCACAATCCCACTAGATTCGGTGAAGACCCACCAAAAGTAAAGATGCTAGAGTGTTACCCCGATATTGCATAATATGTAGCTGGTGCCAACAATATCGAAGGGGACCTAGATTTGTATACACCCTAAAAGTCCTGAAATTTATATTGGGCTGGCTTGAAAACTGTAGACGATATCGCAGTAATTTGATTTGGGTTTTTTGTTTTTGTTTTTTTATTTTGCCCTATATGTTACATAATACCATAGGTGGCGCCACCAAACTTGATATCGACAAAGATTTTCATACATTTTATGATTTTTAAACATTATATTGGCCTCAATTAAAAATTCTGGGGTCCAGATTCCAAACGAGAAGACCTCTATTTTCAAACTGGCCATTGGACCTTGATCTTCAATTCCCATTCAAAAAATGTTGTTGTTCAAAATATGCGACCCGCATCCAGCTTTCCAAACATGGTCTGTTTGTTCAAATCTGGTTATATATATATATATATATATATATATATATATATATATATAATTTATTGATTTGATTTGACCCCCAGTACTTCTTCACAATAATAGTAAAAGTAATGAATATTTTAGCATAAGCAACATAAATTAATAACTTTTCAAGTAATTGAAGAAATACATTTGGACCAGCGCCAATCTCTATAATTACTGGCTGACAGTAACCCCAAAAGTAGGTAACCAAGCACCGTCTTATGTACAATGTAATCAAGTGCAATTTTGACCTGGAGGCTCAATTCTCTGTGTCATTCATGTCCAAGCTACACCCTGGCATACAAAAATCGCCTCTTTGAACTTTTCAGGCATGGTGACTTCAAAAAAAATAAGTCAAAGTAACTGATATTAAGTTGCTATCTAGTATTGGACATGGTTTATATCTCCTATAAATTTGGCAAGTCTAATCCAATTATTTGTCCAGATAGGGAATTTTATATCTTAAAAACACATTTTGGCTCATAATTTCCACCTAATTATAGGTGATGCCACTATCATAAGCAACTTAGACTTTAAAGTCACCATCATCACACCAAATGTGGTGAATACCCGCCACAAATTACAGATTCTAGAGTGTTCACATGATTTTCATATTTTGACCCCGGTATTGCATAATATTGTAGGTGGCGCAACCAATATCAAAAAGGGACCAAGACACCACATTGAAATGCGGCTATTTTAAAAACTGTGGACGGTATTGAGCTAAGAAGCAAATGTTTAAAGACGGATGAACAGACATTGGCCGTCGCATAAGCTCTGCGACCTTAGGTCAGCAGAGCTAAAAACGGCTGACCGATGGGTTAAACTACTCTATGCCTGTTCAAGGTATCCACATGTCTTAGTAGAAGTATTGCTAACACTGTTATGGGCACACATGCGGATACATGAACAGCCCTTAATTTTCGTTTCAGGTAAACAGTCATTCTTGTATATTTTTCATATTCAGAGGGACAGGTTCAACCTGTATTCAGTCAGAGTGCAGCTACTAATGTCAGCCCCGGTGAAGACACAGATGAATCATCTGGATCCAGTGGGGCGATCCTGATACCAATGATAGTAACCTCTCAGACCTTGAAATGGATTAAGTTACTGTAAACTTTCACTTAAAAGATGGAAAAAGATTGAACAGCCCATAGCAGATATGTGGATACTGCCTTCATCCTTCATTGCATCTGTCATTAAAGTCAATCACAAAAATTAAATTTTGTATGACAATAAACAGGTTTTCTTCCATCATTGATTTCTTGGACAACGTAGACCCAGGATATAGCATCAAAGTTAAAACATGCTCAATCCTTGAAAAGGCATTTAGAATTGTCAACTGCCGTACAGTGAATTTTGGATTTTTAATTAATTTTGTTGTTGCGTTTTGGGCAAAATGCTAAAAAATCTTCTCGGAAACCGCCCAGCCAATTCCTCCATAAATGCATAGGGATATTTCTGTGAACCCCCTAGACCTTATTTTGTTCAAGCGGTGGTGCACCGATTTTTCTGTATTTTTTTTTCTATTTGCAAGGAGCAATGTACACGTTAGCAACAGTGATCATGATGTAAAACAGGAGACCTTCAACACGCGCAGCATCAACGTCCTAACTCAAAATAGATCTCAAATTATCAAGTGAACAGCAGATTTCATGTCCGTTGTCCTGTCACTCTGGGAATGAGATCAAGGTCCAAAAATCACTGGAGCATGACCACTTGCGCCAAATAAATAGACACTTACATCCCTATCATGTTTGACACAAATCCGGCCAAAAATTATTTATTTACGTTATAACCGTTACAAGAAATTCCCATGTTAAGCTTTCCTATTAAAACGTTTTCAAAAATTAAATAATAATAATAATGATAACAATAATAATAATTATAATAATAATAGTAATAATAATAATGATAATGATAATAATAATAATGATAATAATAATAATAATAATAATAATAATAATAATAATAATAATAATAATAATAATAATAATAATGATAATAATAATCCAACAAGAGGCCCATGAGCCTAATGCTCTGCTGGCATCATGGTTACATTGCACCTGTTCATTTCAAAGTTGTGGCTTCTGCACATATAAAGCGTATATACATTTAAAGTAAAAACTGACCACGAGATGGCACTTCGCTCCACATGTAATCATAGCTTATTTGTGCAACTCTGTGATGAATATTGTTTCCTTTGCCAACCATGAGTGAGTCCTGAACTTTATGCCTTCAGTGACCTTGGGACAGAATATCAAGGACACCCAGATTATGCAGTACAAGAGGTACATAGGCCTGCCTGGTGCTGTGCTGACATTGCCATTGAAGTCTAAGCTACACCCTGCCATTACAAAATCACCTCTTTCAACTTTACAGGCATGGTGACCTCACAAGAATAGGTCAAGGTCAGTGATATTACATACAGTTCTAGCTTTACACGTTGTCTATATATCTTCTAAATTTGGCAAGTCTAATCCAATCACTTTTAAAGATTTGGATTTTAATATCTTATAACACGTTTTGGCTCATAATTTCCATCGAATTATAGGTGGCACCAGTCGCATCATTAGCAACTTAAGACTTTGACCTCCCCCACAATCCCACTAAATTTGGTCAAGATCTGCCACAAATTACAGATGCTAGAGCAGTCACAAGATTTTCATGTTTGACCCCTATCTTGCATTACATTGTAGGTGGCACCACCAATATCGAAAAGAACCTTACTTTTTATACCCCATATAAGTCCTGAAAGTTATCTTGGGCTAACTTGAAAACTGTGGACAGTATTCCGGTCACAAGATTTTCACATGTTGAGCTGTATATTACATAATACTATAGATGGCGCCACCAACATTGATGTCGACAAAGATTTTTATACACTTTAGAACTCCTAAATGTTATATGGGACTTTCTCAAGAATTGTGGGGTGGAGAATATTCACGAGATGACCCCTATATTCAAACTTGCCATTTGACCTTGACCTTCAACTCGGATCAAAAAGTATTACTCCCCACATCCAGCTTTCCATATAGTCTGCTTGTTCAGATCCGATTATAACTTTTCGAGCTGTTGTCGAAAAACAATAAACTTGGACATGTGACAAACTCCATAATTACTGGGTCACATTGACCCAAAACATAGGCCAGTAAGAGTTTTATGTAATATGTAATCAAGTGCAATTTCCATCTGGAGGCTCAAATCTCTTTTCCATTGATGTCCAAGCTACACTGGCCATTACAAAATCACCTTTTTAATTTTACAGGCATAGTGATCTCACAAAAATAGGTCAAGGTCACTGACATAATATAACGTTTACCTGTGGCCATGGTCTATATATTTCAGAAAACTTTGGCAAGTCTGATGTTATTAATTTTCCAAATATGGCATATCACATCTTAAAACACATTTTGGCTCATAAATTCTACCTAATTATAGGTGGCGCTATTAGTATCCTTGTCAGCTTAGACTTTGACCCCCCTCACAATTCCACCGAATTTGGAGAAGATCCGCCAAAAATTAAAGATGCTAGAGTGTTCATAAGATTGTCACATTTTGACCCGTATATACAAAATAATGTAGAGGGCCCCACTTATATTTAAAGGGGCCAAGGGTATCGGGCGGTGGGACGGACGAACAGACAGACATGAGCGGTGGCATAACCTCTGCAACCTTTGGTCAGCAAAGCTACAAAATCACTGGAACGTGACCTTTTGAACAAACTTGGTAGAGACTCACCCAAGGAACATTGAAGTCAATCTGAGTGACAGTTTTAGGATAAGTCGAAACTATGAATAAGCATTAGAATGCCCATTGACTTGCCTAGTGATCAACCGGAAAGGTACATTTATTGATAAGTACCCGAATTAAACAAAATCGTTTAAAAATCAGAAACCCACAGCAGTGCCTACTAGTGAACAACTTTGTTTGACCCTGTCACAAGGAACATATCCACCACATTTCTGCTTATTCTGAATGGCGGTTCTGGAGAAGAGCTCCAAAATAGGGAAACACTGCGAAATCATAAAAAATAGAGTAAAATTACAGCGCCCCCTTGTGAACAAATTACAAACTAGGAGTCTTTTGGAATGTCCCTCTGCGATATCAAAGTGCTTGGATGGGTGGTTTCTGAGAAGATTTTTTTTATGATTTGCCCCAAAAGAGACCCCCCCAAGAAAAAAAAAAAAAAAAAAACAAAAAACAAAATCACTGGAGCATGACCACTAGAACAAACCTGGTAGAGACCCACTAAAGGTACAGTGCCACCAAGTTTGAAGTCAACCTATTTGACGGTTTCAGAGAAGAAGTAGAAAATGTGAATTAGCATTAGATGCCCATTGAATTGCATAGTAATGAATGGGAAAGGTGCATTTACTGATAATTACCCGAATTTAACAAAAAATCGTTAAAAATAAGGAATCCTGAGCAGTGTCACCTAGTGAATAACTTTGCTTGACCCTTCCACAGGGAACATATACATCAAATTTGATCTAAATGTGAGTAATGGTTCTTGTACAGAAGTACAAAATAGCAACAATAAAAAAAAAAAACAAGAAAAAAACAAAACAAAAAAAAAAACAAACAAACAAACAAAAACACACACACACACACAAGAAAAATCATTAAAAAATGAAAAAGTGTTACGCCACCTGGTGAACAGATTAAGAATGAGGGGTACGTAGGAGTGTTTCTGTGTGATATTAAAGGGATTGGGTGAGTGGTTTGGAGAAGAGGATTTTTTGGTATTTGCCCCAAAAAAGCACAAAACAAGAGGGTTGTGTGAATAGCCTTTGCTCAGCTGACCTGTAGATTCATCACAAATGTGGCTCTGTGAATTTGGGAAAGGTTCAAGGTCAGCCACGTATTGAGTAAGTCTGACCTGTACGGAAGAACACTAACATATCCAACATCAAGATCCCGGTTCAAGTAGTTATCCAATTATATTGAAGAGTAAAATTCATATATGTTGCTCTGTGACCGCAGAAATGAGGTCAAGGTCACTCATGTATTGTAAAAGCATGACCTTCATAGAAAAACATCAACATTTTCAACATCAGGGTCCTACCTCAATATTGACCTTTAGTTGTCAAGTGAACAGTGAAGGTCATATGAGTTGTCCCAGGTGTTATGGTTATGATTGAGTATCATAAGGTGGAAATAAGGATTGTATCTGTGTATTGATTTATTTGATTTGGTTTGATTATATCTTTGTATTACAACTGTATGTTTTCTGTGCTCTTTCTCCCAGCGATCTAGAGTTACATGTAGGTTCTTTTGATTCTTGTGGTATTTCCTGTCTGTGTAATTAGAGTCACCAACCTAACAATGTACATGAGTACAAGATAGCTTTGAAGCCACAAGCATTCCTCAGCTTCAGTCATCAGTGAGATAGCGTACGTTTGATTTCGTCACTGAGGAATGTAATTTTGTTATTCTAGGCACTTCAGTTTTATCCATTAGTAAAGCCACTACGATAGTGAACATTTGATATTGTTATTCTACAGTCTTGGTCCAGTGACTGTTTAAATTAAGAAATCCTTTGAAGACCAGAACAGCAACCATATGGTAAATGAGTCCACTACTGGACCAAGTGTCAATCTCTGTCTCATCTACTTAAAAATGTACGTTTTCTGTTGTTTTAGACTTCATCTTAGGCATATTTTCCCGCCTTGATAAGTTGATCATAAATTTTAATTGTTAAAGAAGTATTCTGATTGGATAAAAGTTAGGGGTTGGAGTAAGCATTTTTAGTTATATTCTGAGGATCTAAAAGCTTCAGAGACTTGAGCCAGGGAGAACACACATACATGGTGTAGAATATTGAATAGGACTGTACAAGGGAGAAGGGCACAGAGGCTGACGGAGCTGGAATAAAACATCAACTTTATGCTGGATTCATTCTTTTTTCACACCTAATTCCCCAATGGTGCAAGGCCCATAACACAGGACCCTGGGGAAGAGGTCAAGGTCACTCATATACTGTCTCAGTGAGGTCCTCCAAATGACCCTGTGACCTTGAGAATGAGGTGGAGGTCACCTATGTACTGTGTAACTCCCACTGTAATGCCTCAAGTGTTCCTATGCAATTTGAAACAATTCGCCAAGTGGTTTTAGAGAAGATTTTTTTAAGATTTCCTGAAAAAATAGCCCCCCAAAAAATCATTGGAACATGACTATTAACTTTAATAGTACACTCCCGTCTAAGGTACATCACAACCCCATTTTAAAGTGAATCTGGTAGGTGGTTTTGGAGAAAAAGTCAAAAACTTGAGTTATCATTGCAATCCCCATTCACATACAGTAATCAATAGGACTGCATGCATTAGACTCTTGAAGTACCCGAATTGAAAAATTAATCACCAATTAGGATCCACCACAACGCCACCCTGTGAACAACTTAATGTGGCCCTTTTATGAGAAACCTTTCTACCAAGTTTCAGCAATATCTGAGAGACACTTTGGAGAAGAAGTCAAAAATGACGAAAAAACACTTTTTTTACATGAAAAATTACAGCGCCACATGTTCATTAAATTAAGGTCTCAGGGTTCTGCAAAAGTCTCCCCAATCCATTTGGAAGTAATTCGCCGAGCAGTTTCGGAGCAGATTTTTTTTTAAAGATTTGGCAAAAAAATGAACAAAAAATTCATTAGAAATCCCGAAACCACCTGACCGTGACCATTTCAAGAAACTTAGTAGAAACCTACCCAAGGTACATTTTCTCCAAGTTTGACGTATATCGTGCTAGTGGCTTTTGAGTTGAAAAGTTGAAAATTTGAATTATGACATTCAGACGGTCAGACGGACAGACTGACAACGGACAGATGAAGGATGATGGACGACTGACCATACTATAAGCTTTGCTGACCGAGGAATAAGATGAGCTAAAAGGTCTTATGATCCGTGCCTATCGGGTTCTTTGGAATCGCACACAAGAAGAAGGGACACACGGACACACAAATTTACTCACAGAAGCAGGCGTCTTTCAAACCTGAGCTAGACACTTTCGAAGGTGATTAACTCTAAAAATCCTATGATACTATCTTATCCAGATCCTGAGATCTCATGTACAACACCTTTATTAAACAGAAAAATTGCCTCTGGTGACCCTTAAATTAGGTCAACGTCACTGTTCTTCAAACTTGACAAGAACCCTCACAAGTGTGATTATCTGGAAATGTTTCATGATCCTAGCAATTCTAGTTCTCTTGACATATCATGGAAGAAATTCATAGAGAATCTAGGTGACCATAAAATTGGGTTAAGGTCATTGTCCTTTGAAGTTAACGTACATGTAAGCTTTATAAAGGGTGAACAACTAAAAAAGTTTCAAGATTCTAGCTAATCTGGTTCTTCTGAAATCGCGCGCAAGAGGAAGGGACACATAGATTGATGGATTGACAGATTCACATGCAGATGTAGGTGACAGCAATCCCCCCAGGCTTATATAGGCTGATGGGTCAAAAAGCATTTTGTCATGCAAGGCGATTAAAAAATATGGCATGCGACCCTTATGGGCCAGACACCATGAATGATGCCCTAGATTATATGTCTTGTGTAAAACCAGGATGTGTAACACTTTGCATCAGGAAACTTTTGTTCGATTAAATACAGCTCTTGACACATTATGTACAAGTTTTTTCGAAAGCTACCTGAAACATTGGGTTTTTAACAAAGCCCCAGTAGACAGCATCTTTTCCAAACTGCAGATTACCTTTCTCAGTGCCAATTGCAGGCTAAATCGAAATATGTAGAATGAACTGCTCTCAATTATAATAAGCCATGGTGCCAGACTCATGTTCCAGGTGAAAGGACATCTGATTGAAGTGCCAGCATGATTGTAGTTACACACAATCACTTCAGGTCAACAGCTTTCCTTGATGCACTCTAGGCACTTTAGAGGAAAGCTGTTGACGTCAGTAAAATGTGGCTTTGAGAGAGTTAATATACAAATATTGCAATGTACCGTACATGTGTAGGTTTTAACCCCTAACATCCAACAGCTAGACTAGGGAACTAAACTGAGCTGCCATCTGCTGGCTGTTCTGAGTTCTATTATGATGGTGGTGCCTTATAAGTAATTGAAGGGGGTGATGTTGATAATGATGATGATGATGATAATGATGATGATGATGATAATGATGATACTGATGACAATGACGACGACGACGACGACGATGATGATGATGATGATGATGATGATGATGATGATGATGATGATGATGATGATGATGATGATGATGATTTTTGTTGGACTCTCAATGATGGGTAGAATTGAGCCCACATGAAATACATCAACATCAATTAAATGATATTCAATGCTGGAGGTAACCTCATCAGCTCTGGTCACATATGAAGGGCAATTGTATTGTAAAAATGTGTGGCCCTCCCTCCGTCAAGAAATATGTTTACTTATATGCACACAGAGCATACAATCATGAGCGGGACTGGAGGTGGAGGGTGGAGGATTGAGGGTATGCCAGTGCTCACTGAGGCATAACGCATAAAACACCTCTGGCATGCCTCAGTGAGCCCTCCCCCCCGTCACCCATCCCCGGGCATTGTCCTTCATTTACCCTCCCCTGCCTGCCCCCCCCCCCCCCCCGCGCCGTCACTCCAATAGAAAATATGAAGTTAAAACGCTCTCCTTAACAATTTAGGAAGCGTACGCTCATGACTCCGTATGAAGTAACCTTTCAGTCAATCACCAAGCTCACCTGGGATTTTCCTGAACACTGGCTGTAGGAGTATCTTCAACAGGATTCAGAGGGAGCGCAGGTAGCTGTCTGACTGGCCAATTTGAACCGTTACTCTGAGTTCTGAACAAAAGTGATAGGCATACAAATGAGAGGCAATACAAGTGTATGCGACATTAATTTGTGTTGACGAGCTGGGATGGGGCACATCGTGCGAACTTTTTACTACACTTTCTCTCTGTGAACATGATAAAGTTAACACCCTTTCATTTCAGTTAGCATGACATACAACATCAAGCATAGCGCACAGCGTACACGCAAAATATACCGAATACCAAATTTCCCGATGGAAAAAATAAAATTGAGCATTTGGACAGAAATATTGTTCAAATTGGCTTACCATGATGCAGACAGACAATAGGTCTACAGCTTTTGAGGAGGCTATTTGGAACCCTGTTGATGTAATTGCTGGGGGTGGGGGTGGTAAGATATGTGCATCCGGGACCTGTTTGCAGGGGAAATTGCAGGGTTTTAATAATTTTGTATTCAAGTGAACCCAGTACTCTGTCCATGCAAAATACAACTCTGTAACGTATCACAAGTTAACGCTTGAAGAGGGACATATGCATATAAATTTTACTTGAGTATTTTCGTCAAGAACCTAGTCGTTTATAGCCTATTCCATGATTCAAATTCTATACTCTGCATGAGCCAACCTGTCACTGTCTAACCTATATATATATATATATATATATATATATATACGTATATGTGGAGAAAGGTTTTTTTTTTTTACCAGAAAGTTTATTCAAGTCATACACTAACTTCCCGTGTAAACACCTTTAGGTCGAGGATTGAATAAGCTTTATTGTACACTCATCAAATGCGCCTTATGGTACAAACTGGCTTTCCCGTTTAATGTTACGCTATGTCACACATTAAAAAAATTCTAAAGGCCATGCAGATGGACCTGGAAACTTAACCGAAGCGCCATCTGCTGGCTGTTCTCAGCACTCAGTGCTATTATGATTGTGTTATACAAACTATTGAATGAATATATATATATATATATATATATATATATATATATATATATTATGGAGACTGGTTTTATTTGTCACTGAGGATGTTTATTTTAGTCACACACTTGCCTGTCAAAACCTTCAAGTTGATGATTAAATAAGCTGTATTGTACACACATCAAATACATTTTCAAAGAAGGTCAGGTGACCAACGATGAATTGAAACTACAGACATTTTATTTGCTTGTCCATAAGTCTGCATGTGTTCCCAGAAAACTTTACTCCTGCAGCAACATTTTTGTTACACTTTTCATAAAAGACATAAACAATTAAGCTCTGTCACAAAGGTATAAATTGAAGATGAAATGGCAACTCTATCAATAATATAATAAAAATTGAACAAACAGTATGCATCTGAGTTTTGAAATAGACTTATTCCAGAAAACACAAGGCTTCTGGCATTTGGTCGGGCACAGTGTGTATTCACTTTAATTTTTGTGACTGGCCTTTTTTGCCAATTATATAAAACCCCATCGTTACTTTCGAACCTGTATCCACAATCAGGGCAACCTTCTCCACTGAGCTCCATCTTTGCCCTAGTGGGGGCTCTTGCCTAGCGTGCCCAGTGCTGCTATTTAATTCATAGCCTGTGGCAACTTCAGTGTCTGATACAATATTCCTATTCTGGGGCCCACCGCCGCTCACAACTGGTAACGTCACGGCATCATATTTACATTAATTTCTAAGTAATGCTCACACTGGAAAAGTCTCATTATATATTGTATATTACATGAATTCGACAAATTGACCTTCCGTTAACACTGATCACACGTATAATTTGGATACTACCTCTTAAAAATACCCAGCCAGGGATAACCGACAGACTTGGCTGCCATTCTGAAAATTGTGGATTCCATGACCAATGGTTTGTAAATAATACTTAATGGGACAATCTTTGGGAGTTTATAATATATGAAACCAAAAGTATATGTTTTTCAAATATTTGTGAGCATAAAAAATGACGTGATATATGCCGTGGCCGCGATTCACTTTAATATCCAAATGAAATGTATTTTTGTGCTACTGTCCTGCAATGCATTGCGCCATGTTCAAAATGGCCCTTATGCAACGGGCATGATTTGCCGGTCAAGGGTATCAGGTCATATTTGGATTTGAGACTAACGATGATAACTGCTTCAGACACGACTGAGCAGGCAGATTTAAGTTAAGATAATAATCATGTTTTAAAAGTACTTTCACAACCGTTTACCCTGGTTACTCGGGGAACAGACACCTGGAAGCAAGCACAATATTACAATAATGCTCACCGTGACACCAAACACTTCTGGGTATGCTGTTCCATGGAACAACCATGGCTATGCAGAGCTGCTGTTTCCACAGCCAAAGTTAACCCTCCAAACAAGTTGAAATAAAATGCTGTGTTTGAGTTGACTTTACTGCCAAATAATGGCACACGACAGCCACTTTCTCGACAAAGCCTTTCAGCCAAGGTCAATCACTTTTTACCAGGGAAGGGCCGCTTGAAACAATGATTATTTTATGTTTCATCAAGGACCTGCCATTAAGTCTATTAGACGTCCTTGGTTTCATAAAATTAATTTAGGGTTGACACCACACATACATTTTTTTCTGGGTGTTAGGTGTAACTTGGAGATTTCTTGAAACATATTTAAAATGGATGTTCTTCCCCTTCATTCACATAACCTCCTTTGACGTCAGTTTAATTTGTTACCTGGGCACAGTCAGCGGCACTTTTTGAACACATAAACACACATACAAGAATGTATTATATATATGTTAATAAGAGTTTAATTTTGTTTTTATTGACCTAATGTACAATACATGTATTTCCACTTCCTTTCAAACTTGAAAATAAATAAAGGTGCGAGACTTCCAGTATAAAGCTGTGCCAGGTCTTTCCTTATTTTAGTCTTAGAGGGTCATATTGGGAAATGAATTTAACAGATTTACCGGCTCCCTGACAGCTCAGTGCCCAGAGTGCTGCAGAAAACCCAGCCCTTGAGAATAGAACAATACTATGATGGAAGTTCATTCCTATTTTAGTTCGACTGTTTTTGTGAAGCTGCAAAATTTAAAAAGAAGGACCAAGCAGACGACATTTGCATCTAAGTGACATGGTCGACAGGTTTGTACTGGAAAGCGTTAACAGTTTATTTACCATTATTTCTTGATCATATATCACACTTCATAAACATTTTCATTTCAATACTACATATTTCGATATAACATCACTGATCTATCTATAAGTATCTGTAGTAGTTTTGATACTCAGTTGTGCAAGATATTAGGACCGAATAATATACTCACGTGACCACATGAATGGTACGACCACTGAATCAGGAGGCCGACAATTTTTTAATCTACGAATTTAGTATTTACAGTTGTGAAGTTGAACTTTCAACGAGACCCATTTATGAGTGCTTAGAGACTCTACATATTGGGCTTATATGAAGTTAATTCGATGCATTTCCTGGGCAAAGACTGACTTTGTTCAGCACTATTTTCAGGTTTCAATTTCCACTTGTGGATGAAATCATCGTAGCGGGTCACCGGGTCACAATGGTTGAGGTGGACAATCCTAAAGAAACAGGAGAACTTGCAAGTTCGATTGAACAACAGTCTAATCCTCAAAAGGTGGATAAAGCACAGCTATGCACAACCTCTTTAGGGGCTATCAATGCAATATTTCGATATGGAGCACTGGATATGCAAAACACCCTTGAATACTTTGACATGGAAACACTCGGTAGCCCACACAAAGCCCGGTGGGAAGAAATAACATCATGCTATCAAGCGCATAAAGACAGACAGCCAAATTAAAAGCATTAAACTTACCACCTTACCAGATATTATACACCTTGCATTCAGTATATCGACCATCCACACACTTGCTATACTCCATAAAATATCTTCAAAGCAAGACACTCCAGACGTACGAGACCCGACTGTCGATAGCAATTAGTTTGCAAGATACTGCCACTACTGCCGTAGTGCTGAAGATAATGGTTTCTCTACGGATCAAGATGGGTTTTATGGAGAGTGAAAAAGCTGAGCTTTAAAAACCCAGTCTAACCACACAGAAGGCGCATCTTCTACTGTTGACATTACGCATATCTTGATAACCGAGGGGGAAACCGACGACCTACACAGTCAGGAGATTTCCAGCAGTATTCAACTTTCAAAACTAAACTTCTTGGTTGCCCCAAGACAGTCAACCCACCCCCACCCCACCCCTACGCTCACCCCTCAAAAAAGTTAAAAAGAATGAAGAGAACTAGAAAAGAAGTTTTGCTTCACAGCAAATCTGTCTCGGTGCCTTCAAAATGAGAACAGTTTAAAATGCTACACTTTGCCACCATTCAACATAATAAAAATTCGGTTGGTAGTCAAATTGACTAAATGCTACAACTTTGCTCTTCATTCATTGGATGTAGCCATGTCACAAACTAATAAACTGAAGTTTGAATAGCACCAAAATCCATAATAGTTTTGAAGCTGTTTAAGATTTTGACTTTGTGTATTAGCATAACTTGTATCAATTAAAATCTTACATTTTGGTTCATGGATCATTGGATGCGGCTTTGCTAAAAGCCTGCAAATTGAAGTTGGAATGGTATCTCTCTGTATAATAATATTGGAGATATTAAACTTGTAAATTATTCAATGCTCCTAATTGCCATAATTTTTAAATTCCACAACCTGTCCATCATTTTTGCAGGTGTCACAACCCTATATATGCTTATTAAAGTTTTGTGTGTATCTGTAATAGTTGGGAAGATATGGAGCTTTCAAAAGTTTTTTGCCTCAAACTTGCATAATTTCAAACATCATGACCATTCCAAAAGGGTGCGCACAATTTAACTGACAGGTTAGTCAACATGGCAGGTTTGGCAATTTTTCGGAATAATATTGCCTGAGGAAACATCCTGACAAATTTGGTCGTAAAGAAGGAAGAAAGGAAGGAAGAAAGAAAGAAGAACTAAAAAGTAGATTTGCTTCACAGCAAATCTGAATGTGTCCCTTTAAGGCCCGGATTATTTGCAATGCTGCATTTCATTTGCTGATAAGGAACTGCAGACTTCAACTGGGAATTTCTTGCAGGTTCTGGAACTTAGTAATAGATTTCAACGGTATGTCTAGAATACAGAATATGACCACTTGTCAAGTGTGCTGAATTGCATAAAATAATATCCTACAGCCTTGCTTCAATGGTCAACGGATAGGACTGTATCACAAACCTATACATAGATGTTGGTTTGGCATCTCTATGTATAATAGTTTGAAGATATTCATGATAAAGTTTTGCATGTATGCCTAATTTGCATAAAATGAATCCTACAACTTTGCTTCACTGTTCAATGGATAGGGTTGTATCACAAAACTAAAAAATCAAGCTGATTTGGCATCTCTATCTCTAATAGGTTTTAAGATATCCGCGATTTAGATTTTGCTTATGTGCCTAATTTGCATAAATTAAATCCTACAGCTTTGCTTCACAGCTTCATGGACAAGGCTTTATCATAACCCTATGAGCCGTTTTATATGGCCATTACTGTTTGTCAATGTACTCACCTTGCATGTGTGGAACATCGTACATTGTTTTGAGTATATGCACTTTTATGTTCGCCTTCTTTATAACATGTATTTGAACAATCATGGTATATTATGTATGTTTTGAGCCCATGTGGCTTAAAATACTTAAGTTCACAAAGATATTATTTGATGTTTCTAACCATATAGGCTTGTACATGCTGGATATTGTCATTACCTCTAATCCATATATCCTCAGCCAGTGTATCACGGGTCCATCAGATTTTGTTTAAATGAACTGATGTTCATTTGATCAGTTTCAATTCTATCTTACTATGCCCTTTATATGCAAGCCTAGGCTGCTGTACCGTTAAACTATGCCGTCACAGCTCAGAAACAAAGTTATTCGTCTATGGTTTATGTTTTTCAGTCCTTTTAAGCATAATACAAAAAATGCCAAATACCCTAATTTTAACTCACCTGTACTACTGTAACTTGTGGGGGACATACATATCAATCCAGGTCCTAACAGCCACTCTCGCAATATCTCCATGTGTCATGCCAATGTGCGTAGCCTGTCCGCCACAAAATTAAGACACATAAGGGCTGGTCTGGCCCCACATTTTGAAACTTTATTAATAACTGCTCCCCCATAAATGTATTTCCAATTTTTGGACATGAGGGCAGCACCTTTGATTCTAAGCTCACTTTGCCATGTGAAGCTAGGTTTGGTATCAAATTATGTGTTTGATTGAGAACGCGATGTTTGTTTTTCTCCCTCTCCAGTAAATATTTCTTATCATAATTATTTGTCTCATTCTTTACACAATGAAATATTAAGCTAAGCTACCCAGTGGTGTAAAATGCCATGGGTGAGTTGAAATATAGTTCAAGGGGAGTGTTGTAACATGTGCCCTATTATCAACTTGTTCTAGGGTAATATGGAACATGTTTCCACTTGCCCCTGGGGTTAGAGGAAGCAGTAGTAACCTACCTATGGTGTTTGATGGAGCAGGTTTAAGCTGCTCCTGGGGTTCGAAGAAACAGTTTCAATCTACAACTAGAGTCCGATGGAACATTTACCAGGGGGTTATTGTAAATTTTTTTTTATTTATGTCCACATATGCATCCAGTACTACACAAGCATACAATTAAAATTAGCAAACATATAAACATTCATGCTATAAGAATGAAGATAATTAACTGTGAGGCTGGGGCTAGTTGGAATATGTAAGAGTCAAGTCCTGTATCATCAAATATATTCTGCAAAATATTACATTGTTACATTAAAATGGCAGGTCTGGCTTAAATGAACACTAATTGGCTTGTTTATACCGTCAAAATACATTTCATTTTATTGTGAATGTTTCAACTTACCCCATTACATTTTTCATCATACCCTTGTTTTATGTTGGATACGAAAAATTTGACTTGTCGATAGTTTTCAATATATATCTTCACAATGCTCCATAATATCTGACCAAGACAATGCCCACTTGGCAGGACCCTTTTTGTATTAATGGTATCGTAGAATAACCCAGTAACTGAATACTTCGGAAGATACAGGGCCTTGACTCTGAAGTGTTCCAACTCTCTCTAGTCTCCCCCATCTCATTATGTCAAAAAAATTCGTCAAAAGTTAGCTGGAACATGGGACAGTTAAGAAAAGACCCCAAGCAGACTGCATATGTTCCAAACTGTATATTAACCCTTCTAGTGCCAATTGCATCTTAAGTCGAACTACGTAAAAGAAATTGCCCTGAATTATGATAAGCCACATATAGATCTCAGTCAAGCATTCCCAATGAAATCCAGCGCCTGTCATGGATGGCATGTTATCATCATGAATGATATCTTTCTGTCACTGAACATAGAAATGTACAGAGATCCAACCAACAATGAGGGAAAGAACTACTATGAATGAAGGCTAGGATTTTTTGATGGTTTCCTTGTGTTTATTATCAATAGGCTGTACTGTTTAAGTTTTTTTTTTCATTCAACTTGGCAAGAGATAGAAAAAAAGGTTGATTCTGATTATCAGGGTAACTTAACAAGTTCAGTGGGAAAGGACACACCTTGTCCATAATGACATCTGTCATCAATAAAGGATATGCTTTAACTGGGCATGCCTAGCTGAGATGTCAACATGGCTAAATAAGGTGCCAGATTCATGTTCCACGTCAAAAAACTTTATTAAACTTCCGGCATGCTTGTAGGTTACAAAGAATATACAGTTCAGGTCTACAGCTTTTCTTAGTGCGCTATAGGTACATTAGATCCCAGATAAGCGATTGACTCAGTAAAGTGTGGCACTGAAAGAGTTAATAAACAAGTATTGTAATTTACTTTATATGTGTATGGTTTTTAACCACTGACGTCCAGCAGCTGGACCATGGAACTAAATGAACTGCCATCAGCTGGCTGGTCTGGGTGATATTATGATTGTGCTATGTAAGTAATCAAACGAATGCATTACTAGTAACAATGATCATGATGGTGATGATAATGTAATAATGATTTTTATTAGGCTGTCAATCCTGTGTAGAATTGAGCTTAATAAAATACATCAAGACAACTAAGATGAAGTACAGGAGATTTAGGATAAGCATACATGATTCACATGTTGCAATATTCAATGATGCAGGTAAACCCATCAGTCTCTGGTCACATATAAATGCGTTGGGGGTAACCCCATCAGTCACTGGTCACGCATAAAATGTATTGTAATATATAATGATGGGGAAACCAGTCACTGGTAACATATAAAATGCGTTATAATATTTGATGATGGAGGTAACCTCATCAGTCTCTGGTCACATATAACATGCGTTGTGTTATATAATAATGGGGGTAACCTCATCAGTATATGGTTACATGTTAAGTGCGTTGTAATACTTAATGATGGGGGTAACCTCGTCAGTCTCTGGTCACATATAAAACACGCTGTACCGCACAAATGTGTAGCTCTCCCTCCGTCAAGAAATAACTTTACTTATATGCGCATAGGGCAGCCATGTGTAGGACAGGAGGTGGAGGTGGAAGCTGGAGGTTATGCCAGTACACACTGAGGTATGAGACAAACAAGACGGCTGTGTGAACAGCCCATGCTCAGCTGATCTTGACATTCATTACACTTGTAGCTCAATGAACTTGGGAAAGGATCAAGGTCACCCATGTTCAAGTAAGTGTGACCTTCATACAAGAACACTTACATGTGCAACATCAAGGTTCAAGTAGTTCTCAAGTTATAAAGAAGAGTAAAATTCAGGTATGTTGCACTGTGACCCCAGAAACGAGGTCAAGGTACTGTACATGTACTGTCTAAGTATGACCCTCATACAGAAACAATAACATGTGCAGACTCACGGTACTAACTCAAAACAGATCTCAAGTTATCAAGTAAACAGTAAATTTCGTGTCAGTTGTCCTGTGAATTAGCATTAAAATGCCCATTGACTTACATAGTAATCAATAGGAAAGCTGCATTGACCGATAAGTACCCGAGTTGAAAATACTTATAAATCAGGAATCTAAAGCAGTGAAACCTAATAAACAACTTTCTTTGACCCTTCCACAAGAACATATCCATCACATTTCACCTTTATCTGAGTGACGGTTCTGAGAACAAGTGAAAAATAGCAAAACCATACAAAAAATTATAACCATTACAAGATATTCCCATGTTAAACTTTTCTATTAAAACTTTTGTAAAGATTTTTTTAAAAAATCATGAACAAATCCAAAATTCATTGGAACATGACCATTTGGACAAACCTGGTAGACACCCACCCAAGGTACATCCCCATCAAGTTTGAAGTTAATCTGGATGACGGTTTTGGAGAAGAAGTCGAAAAGGTGAATAAGCATTAGACTGCTCATTGACTTCCATAGTAATCAATAGGAAACTGCATTTACCAATAAGTACCTAAATTGAAAAAAATCGTAAAAAATCAGGTATCTTCAGCATTCCCACATAGTGAACAACTTTCTTTTTCCCTTCCATAGGGAACATATCCACCATGTATCAGCTTAATCTGAGTGACGGTTTGGGAGAAGAAGTCAAAAATAGCTTTAACACATAAAAATTCATAAAAAATTAGAAAAAAAACGCAACGCCACCTGGTGAACAAATTCAGAACAAGGAGTCCCTAAGTGTCTTCCCGTATGATATCAGAGCAATTGAGTAAGCGCTTTTGGAGGAGAAGATTTTTTAAGATTTGTCCAGAAAAAGAACAAAAAAATCATTAAAAATCCAAAATCACTGGAGTATGACCATATGAACAAACCTGGTAGAAAAACACCCAAGGTACATTGCCACCAAGTTTGAACTTAATCTGGAGGACGGTTTTAGAGAAGAAGTCGAAAATTAGCAATAGAATGTCCATTGATTCCATAGTAATCAATAGAAAAGCTGCACTGACCGAAAAGTACCAGAATTGAAAAAAAAATCGCTAAAAATCAGGAATCTGCAGCATTCCCACACAGTGAACAACTTTGCTTGAACCTGATTGAAAAAATGGCAGCGCCACCTGGTGAACAAATTAAAAATTAAGGGTCCCAGGGAGTGTTCCGGAGTGATACCAAACAATTGGGTGAGAGGTTTTGGAGAAGAAGATTTTTGAAGATTTGGCAAAAAAAAAAACAACCCAAAATCATAAAAAAATCCCCAAATCACTGGACCGTGAACATTTGAACAAACTTGGTAGACACTCACCCAAGGCACATCCCCACCAAGTTTGAAGTGGATCTGGCTGACTGTATCGGAGAAGAAGTCGAAAATGTGAATTGTTGACGGACGACGGACGGACGTCTCTACTATGATACACTTATGTAGAAAAAATGACCCATATTCATAAATATCAAACCAAACAATGACAGCAAAGATATTTCAGAGTTACCAAACCTCAACATTATTTTCCAATACCAATGTAAAGAAACAAATTTTACTCCTGACTTGAGACAGGTAGTCACCCACAAAAGGCAACTGGTGGTCAAACCGGTCCTCTCAAACTTTGAAATATACTGCATTAAATACAGACCATAGTGTTTCCAATATGTACAGGCCCAACTACTCAAAATCCAAAGTTTATTACTTCTGCAAAATATTAAGGAGAATTGGTAGGCCTATCACTATTTTGGTTCTTCTGACTAGTTTGTCTGCTGAGTTTATAGCAAAAGTAGAAAGTAGGGCTATATCGTTTTTGTAATATCTATGAATCTGGAATATTATCTAATTAATAAGTTAAGTGATTGAATCACTATTATAGAGTATCAAATGCAAGGAGTAGACCTCTACAAGTCCCTCACTAAACAATTGTAGTTCTACAGACGGAAATCTCTACTACGATACACTTATGCAGAAAAACATGACCCATATTCATAAATATCAAACCCAACAATGACAGCAAAGAGATTCTAGAGTTACCAAACCATCAACATTATTTTCCAATACCAATGTGAAGAAACAAATTTCACTCCTGATTTGAGACAGGCAGTCACCCACAAAAGGCAACTGGTGGTTTTAAACCGGTCCGGTTTTAAACGGACGGACGGACGACCGACGGACGACCATAAGATAAGCTCAGCTGACTGACAAGTCATCTGAGCTAAAAAAAAGCGGCTGCTGGAAGTCTCATTGAGCAGTCGCTCACACAAACTGTCTTCGGGCAGTCTCCGCTTCTCTCCCCTTTTCTCCCCTTCCCTCTGGCCGCCCTACAAGAAAATATGAATAAAATGCTTTTGTTAACAATAGAACGCACATGCTCATTACTCCGTAATAATGGTCTTTCATTTGTGTACAAGGTGTAGACCCATATCTTTTAGATGGATTTGGAAAGAGGCCAAGCCGATATTAATGGTTCTCTGTGGCACAGAGAGTGGTGTACACTTTCCTATCTACTTGTTTGGTGGAGGAGACCGAAGGAATCGGAAAAAAATGTCTTTTATTTGTCTACGCGCGACTTAATGAGGACGGAGTGGAGAGCAGCAGAATGCACTCCGTTCTACATGCAGTGAAACCTGGCAATTAAGGATACTATTGGGACTGACTAAAAATGTCCACAATTAACATGTGTCCACATTAGGCAGCAGCTGAACTTCTTTATATATTTATATACACACACACACACACACACACACACACACACACACATATATATATATATATATATATATATATATATATATATATATATATATATAACTTTAATATACAAAATTATAATGCTTTAGTAATTACGTGTATAAAGAAACAGTGTATGGTTGTGGTAGTTTTTGCCATTTAATGTGTACATCAAGCACATGTATACATGTATATGTATATGACGTGCCCTGGTTAGGCAAACAACACACTTGCTTGGTTTTCCCCACAACGACCAGGACACAGCGGTATTCATTACACGTGCTGTACAGGGGGTATTTTGTATTATGTACATTTCCCTCTGTTTATTTCATCCGATCTACATCTGTAATTCATGTTACATGTATTCAGCCTTGACAACCTATCTATGATAGGGCAGACTGATTTGGTGGGATGTGTGGTTGGGACCCGACTGTTAATGCCTGGTAATTGTCATACCTAGGGTTGCCCCCCTATCTCCCCATATGTTCATACAAACTATCTAAAATGACACACATAATTAGCTATGTTGGTTTTGTACCCTTTGACTGTTTTGTATCTCTCATTTTACATACTTCAGTATTTACTTTACTTTCTCCATGGTGTATTTTATCTGTCTTTATCATCTCGATGTAGTCATTTCAATGTACTTTTATTTCTCCGTTCGCGGAGGTTCAATAAAATAATAATAATAATAATAATAGTATTAACCCCCCCCCCCCAAAAAGAAGGAGCATGGAACACACGCCCTGGCAGATATTTCAGTGAGCTGTAAATTTTTCAATAACTATTTTTAGCTCACTGACTTGTCAGCACAGTATAGCTGAGCTTGTCTTATGGTCCTTCATACATCGTCAACAGTTCACATTTTCGACTTCTTTACCGGAAACACTTGGCATATTGTTTTTTTTTTTTTTGTTTGTTTGTTTGTTTTTTTTTTTTCATTATTTTTTTTGTTTTGTTTTGTTTTTTTGTTTTTTGTTTTGTTTTGTTTTGTTTTGTTTTGTTTTGTTTGTTTTGTTTTGGGGGTTTTTTTTGGTGTTTTTAACAATTTTTTTTATGAATTTCGGTATGTCTTCTTAATTTTTATCCCTGCTTTAATAGATGAGGTTGTGTGTGTACTTTTGTGTCCACGCTCAGACATCGGATATTAAGAGCCTTGGGTAAAGCGAAAGCCAGATGCGAAGACGGCGTCACTTAATACAGAAATGGTGAGAATACGGAGTTAGAAACAGCTCTTGGACTTAATGATCATTGTATGACAGAAATGGGCTCAATAGCAGTTTTATGGCTCAGATATCATTAATTTGTGAATGTATGTCCTGTTAACAAAATATTGACGAGATTTTGTGTGGCATGAGTATGTCCACACAGCTGACCTGATTTCAGCACATGGACCACAACAGCATAGCTGCTCTGACCGAAATGTGCATTTTATTTGAATTTTTTGGTTATACGCTTAACAGAATGACAGCAGTAAAAAGCATCGGCAACTTCACGCACCTTTTGTCATGTTTGTGGATGTTGTGAATGATCACCAGGCATATTATACTACACGCTGTCAAAACATTAATTATATGAATCAAATACATGAAATTTACATTTGATGTGGGTGTACTTTGTCGAAGTTATGAACAGAAAAGTGGGAAAATAATCCGTTTTTCGTATTCACGATTATGGATGATAATATGAGACTTCAGCGGACACAGTGACCATCGCGTTGAGTAGCCCCTAATTTTGACCTACGGCTGAAAAAACCTATGAACATTTCACAACTAACTGTCACTATACACCAACACTGAAACCCAAACAGTGTGTCACAATGATATTATATCGAAATAAAACGAATGAAACTCAAAAGGTACCACGCAATTGTCATGTCTATATGCCAACACAGACACAGACACAGACATACAGTTTTTCTACGAATTCTTTCTTTCTGTTTCTCTCTTTCTTTTTTCTTTTTTTCCTTTTTCTTTCTCTCGTTCTTTCTTTTTTTCGTTCTTTCCTTTTTCTTTCTCTCTCTCTTTCTTTCTTTCTTTCTTTCTTTCTTTCTTCATTTACAGGAAAATTTGACCGAAATTTTATTTGGAAACTCATGTACGTAATATCTCCAAATTTGGCATGATCACGCTTCCATACATGAAATCTTGAGTTTTTGTAATGAAGTTCAACGATTTGATGCAAATGAGGGTCATTTGAAAATTTAAATATTGAATATCTCCGAAACTATCATAAATACAGCTAACCAATCAAACCTGAATTTATATGTTTGTAACTCTGCACATCTTTGTAATTTACACATGACCTATAAAGATCAAAGGTCAATATCATTTTTCCGTTTGAAATTTATTTCCAGACATAACTTGGTCAATTTTCATCTTATCTTGATCCTTTTTGGTTCCAATTGTACATATTATAACACTGGACATTTCTGTAATTTACATGTTACCTCTAAAGGTCAAAGACCAAGGTCATTATGCAATTTGACGCTTTCTTCTAGCCATACCACAGGTAATTTTTATCCAATTTTGAAAGTTGTATTTGGCTATCACTTGGTCAACCTTACACACTTTAAACATGTTGCACCCTAATTGTAGGTATTGCAACATTGCACATTTCTGTATTTTACAAGTGACCTCTAAAGGTCAGAGATCAAGGTTATTTGGCCCGTTTAAATTATCATCTAGCTATAACTTGGTTACTTTCTTCTGATTTGGTTCATGTTGGGCCTAAAAAAGGAATATTGTAGTACCGTCCATTTTAATAGTTTACATGTGACCCCTAAAAGTCAAAGGTTAAGGTCATTTGAACCATTGAAATTTTCATCCTGCCATAACTCGGCCATTTTCCACACAATTCTTATCATATTGCACTCAAATTATAGGTATTGCAAGACTGCACATTTTTCTTAATAACGTGTAACCTCTAAATGTCAAAAGTGCATTTTCTTAATAACCTGTAACCTCTAAATGTCAAAAGTGAATGTCATTTCGTCGTTTGAAATTTTCATCGAGCATAGCTCTTTTTCATCTGATTTGGTTAGTGTTGGGCTTAAACAGTAGATAATGTAACGCTATACATTTTTGCAATTTATATGTGACCTTTAAAGGTCAAAATGCAAGGTCAGGTGGACATTTGAATTTTTACCTGGGTATAACTTGGTCAATTTTCATCCAATTTCAGTCATGTCAGGCTTGAATTATAGATATCACAACACTGCACATTTTGAGTATTTACATCTTACCTCTAAATGTCAAAGGTCAAGGTCATTTGGACCTTGAAATTTTTATCTTGCAATGCACTTAATGGAATGCGACGTACCATAGGACAAAAGCTGTAGCATTTAATGTTTACATGTTTTGAATGCACACAGACAGATTTTTTAAAAAGTACATATGTTTCAATTGTAGGTGGTGCCACTAGAATCACCGTCTTAGACATTGAACTTCTCAACAATTCCACCAAATTGAATAAAGATCTGCCAAAAAGTAATGATGGTAGTGTGTTCCCAAATTATTAACATCTTTACCCAGATGTTGCATAATATTCTATCAAAGGGGAAATTTATAATCAGCTATTAAAAAAAAAAAACTGTGAACGGTATTGCGTAAACAGGCAAAATTTTACAGACGGACGGACAGACATGAGCCGTCGCATAAGCAGTGCGACCTTACATGAAGGTCAGCAGAGCTAAAAACGGCGGACAGATGGGTTAAACTATTATAGGCCTGATCCAGGTGGCCACATGTCTGAGTTGGAGTACTGTTTAACACTGTTATGGGCACACATGCCGATACATAGATAGCCCTTATTTCTCATTACAGGTAAACAACAATTTTTGTATATCTCTCAGATTCAGGTCTCAGAGGGAAAGGTTCAACATGTACTGAGTCAGAGTGCAAGTACTAATGTCGGCACTGGCGAAGACACAGATGAATCATCACGATCCGAGTGGGGCAATACTGACACCAGTGATAGTGACCTCTGAAACCTGGTTATGGGTCAAGTTACTGTAAAATTTCAATCAAAAAGAAAATAATAATAATAATAAAAAAAAAGAAAAAGAAAAAAGAAGAAAAAAAAAACAAACAAAAACAAATAAAAAACACAGAAGTTACTGTGGAATTTCACTTTTTAAAAAAGCGGAAAAAAACATTGAACAGCCAATAGCAGATACGTGGACACAGCCTTTATATTTGCATTGCATCTGCCATTAAATCCATTACCGCAATAATATTCTGAATGTTAAAGGATAGGTTTTCTTCCTTCATTGGCTATTTTTGACAAAAGAAACAAAGGATACAGCGGGAAAGTAGAAACAGGCCAAATCATTGAATAGACATTTAGAAGTGTCAACCACTGTGCAGTGAAATTTGGATTTTTCGTCAATTTTGTTGCTGATTTGGCGACAAGATGGTAAACAATATTCTCTGAAACCGCCCAGCTAATTGTTACAAAAATGCATAGAGACGATTCGGCGAACCCCTAGACCTTAATTTGTTTAAGCGGTAGTGCTGTTATTTTCTGTATTTTATTTTTCGATTTGCAAGGGAATATGTACATGCTAGCAATAGTGATCGTGATCTGAAACAGGTAACCTTGCCATCAAAGTTCACAGGATCACTTCAGTCTGTGCATGCAAGGTCAGCTGAGCACAAGACGGTCGCAGTCCTCTTGATTTCAATAGTTGTTATGGGCCACAAATTCGACATTTTGTTTAAGCTTGTTATATCTACGTGACTCGTGTATGTGTATATGTGAGCATGTATCCTGTCTTCAGTTTATATATACAGGCAAGTGCTGTGTTATCAGAAAACAAGAGGGCTGTGTGAGCAGCTGACCTATAGATTCATCACAATTGTGGCTCGATGAACTAGATACAATCAAGGTCACTGGAGCATGACCACTTACACAAAATAAATAGAAACTTATCAAAGGAACATCCCTATCATGTTTGACACAAATCTTGCCAAAAATTATTTAAGTTATGACCATTACAAGAAATTCCCACTTTCGTATTAAAACCTTTTTAAAAGGTTAAAATAAATAAATAAATAAATAAATAAATAAATAAATAAATAAATAAATAAATATGATGATGATGATGATGATGATGATGATGATGATGATGATGATGATGATGATGATGATGATGATAAATATAATTAATAAAAAAAAATCACTGTAGCGTGACCGTTGGAACAAGCTTGGTGGAGACTCACCTGAGGTATATTGCCACCAAGATTGAAGTCAACCAGACTGGCAGTTTCTTAGGATCAGTCGAAATGTGAATTGGCATTAGTATGCCCATTGACTTGCATTTTAATCAATAGGAAAGTTACATTTATCAAAAAGTATCCAAATTAACAACAACAAAAAAAAAAAAAAAAAAAAAAAAAAAAAAGAAAGTTTAAAATCAGAAACCAACAACAGTGCCAACAAGTGAACAAGTTTGTTTGACCCTGTCAGAAGGAGCACATACACCACGTCTCAGCTTATTCTGAATGACGGTTCAAAAATAGGGAAAACATTCCAAAAATCATAAAAAATGGAACAAAACTGGAGCACCAGAACAAACAAAAAAATGATGAAAAAAGTCAAAAATTACTTGAGCATGACCACTTGAACAAAACTGGTAAAGACCTACTCAAGGTACATTGCCACCAGGTTTGAAGCCAATAGGGTTGACGGTTTCAGAGAAGTAGAAAACATGAATTAGCATTCAAATGCCCATTGGCTTACATAGTAATCAATAGGAAAGGTGCATTTACCAAACAATACCCAAATTGATCAAAATCGTTAAAATTCAGGAATACATAGCAGTGCCACCTGGTGAACAACTTTGTTTGTCCTTCAGCAAGGAAATATCCATCAAGTTTGAACTTAATATGAGTAACGGTTCTGGAAAAGAAATAGAAAATAGCGAGAAAACACACACACACACAATCATAAAAAATGGAAAAACTGCAAGGCCACCTGGGAAACAAATTAAGAACCAGGAGAACGTGAGAGTGTTCCTGGGTGATATAAAAGTAATTGGGTGAGATCATTTGGAGATGTTCTGAGATTTTCCCTTTAAAAAGGGTGAACAACTAAAAACGTTTCATGGTCCTTGGTAATCTATTTCTTCTGGAATCGCGCGAAAGAAAAAGGGGCGCAAGATGGACGGATTCACAGATGCAGGCGATAGCAATCCTCGGGGGCTTATATAGGCCGATGGATCAAAAAGCATTTCGTCATGCCTGGCAATTCAAATATGTGTCCAGCGACGTTTATGGTCCAGATATCATGAGTGCTGCCCTAGATTATGTGTCTCATGAACTTCAGATGTGTAAAACTTTGAATCAGGAAACTTTTGTTCGGTTAAGTATAGCACTTGTCACATTATGTCAACATGGACGATTATTCAAAAGCTAGCTGGAACATGGGGTTGTTAAGAAAGACCCAAGTAGACAGCATCTTTTCCAAACTGCATATCACCTTTCTCAGTGCCAATTTCAGACTAAGTCGAAATACGTAAAATAAACTGCTCAGAATCATAAGAAACCCCGGTGCCAGTTTCATGTTCCATGTAAAAAGACATTTGATTTAAGTGCCAGCATGGCTGTAGTTACAGAGAATATATTAGTCCAGGTCAACAGCTTTCCTTGGTGCACTCTAGGCACATTAGAGGTAAGCTGTTGACACAGTAAAAATGTGGCACTGAGTGAGTTAATATACAAGTACTGCATGTACCGTGTATGTGTATGTTTTTAATTCCCGAACATCCAACAGCTGGACCAGGGAAAACTAAACTGCCATCTGGTGGCTGTTCTGACTACTATTATGATGGTGATACATAAGAAGTAATCGAAGGGGATGATGACGACGACGACGACAATAGTGATATAAATTGGACTCTCGTTGTTGGGTAGAATTTAGCCAACATGAAATATATCAAGATAAATAAAATGATATTCAATGCTGGGGGTAACCTCATCAATCTCTGTTCACATATGAAATGCATTTGTATTGTCAAAATGTGTAGCCCTCCCTCTGTCAAGAAATATGTACACTTATATACAAACAGGTCATGCAACCACCAGCAGGGCTGGACGTGGTGGGTGGATGGTGGGGGGGGGGGTTGCCAGTGCTTACTAAGGCATGACACATCAAACACATGTGGCATGCCTCAGTGCGCCTCCGCTCACACCACCCATCCCTGGGTATTCCACTTCACTTACCCTCCGCTGCCTCCCTGCCCCCCCCCCCCCCCCCACGTCGCTCCAATAGAGATTGTGGATTTAAAATGCCCAACTTAACAATTTAGGAAGTGTACGCTCACAACTGCGTATGTAGTAGCTATTCAGACATTCATCGAGCTTACCTTAGCTTCCCCTGAATGTTTGTCTGTTGTAGCATCTTCAACACGATTTAGAGGAAGCGTAGGTGGCTGGCTGATGGGCCAATTTGAACCTATAGTCTGAGTTCTGAACAAAAGTGATAGGCATGCAGTGAATGAAGGCAATACAAGTGCACGTGGCATTTATTTGAGTTGAGTGAGCTGGGCCGGGGCTCATAATGCAAATTTGTTACTACACTTTGTCTCTGTGAACATGATGAGAGTCAAAGCTTTTCATTTTAGTCGACATGAGACACACACGTCAAGCATATTGCAAAGAGTAAGCGCAAAATATACCTGATACAAAGTTTCGCAAAAATTACAATTTAAAATTGAGAATTTGGATAGAATTTATTCTTCAAAATTGGCTTATCATGATGCAGACAGGCAATAGGCCTATAGCTATTAAGGAGGCTATTTGGAATCAATCCTGTTGATGTAATTCCTGGGGACTGGACAGATACCTGCACCCAGGACCTGTTTACGGGGAAACTTCTGTTTTAATAATTCTGTGTTCAAGTGGACCCAGTACTCTGTCCATGCCAAATATAACTCTCCAACATATCACATGTTAACGCTTCAAGAGGGATGCAAAATCGTAGTGCAAAATTAATTGTATAAACAAACAGTGTATCGCTGCGACTGTCTTTGCTACTTTAGGTGTACGTAGAATCCAGAAGCTCATCAATGCAACTTAATCTCTTTTTCGTCCGGCTATGACCACATTTCTTGTTATAGTGAGAACGAAATCTTGTAACTGCAATCAAACAATGCTTTATTTTCATAAAGCAAATATAAATAACTTATATTTTATAAGAAAACAGGGTAGATAAAAGGCAAGCCTTATCTTTGTACCCAACACAACCGGCGACTTATACTGCAAATCACATAGTAGTATTGTTTTTTTCATATTTCTGAGGCGAAGCTATCTTGTCAATATTTATATCTGTGTCTACTAACCATTTTAAACTCTCTTTTTGACGTTGTAGAATGATGGGTAATCAACTATTGTGGAGAGTAACACATAAAATACTTGAAGGCCAACACTTATCATACATTTCCTCTTGTAATTATTATTATATACAGGAACAATCAGGTTGAAATTAGTCCTTGTATTGTATCATTAATGTTTGAATTGGAAGCCGAAATATTTTTAATGGAATTATTACATGTAGATGATTGATTATATACCAATAGACACATGTCGAGAAAAGAAAAAAAAAAGAGTTTTGGTGTTTATAACAGTTTTGGTTGTTTTGAAAAGATTTGATATATGAGCTTGCTAGTGTGAGGAGCGTATTATGCTTAAAGCTTTCCTTTCAGGAATGAGTAACGGATTGATTTGTGATTGGAAAGCTGTACCCCAAACTTTAATACGGTAACACATATAGCTTATGGAGAGTAAAGAGTTCGAACTGCGGAATAGGATATTGACTACTAGGAAGTGGTTCTGGGCAAAAAGACACAAATACAATATATGGATTAACGAATAGTAAAGTTGTTTCAATGCCCTTGACTTTTGCCCTTTAGAGGTTACAGGTCTTACAAAATGTGCAATGTTGTAATACCTACAATTCGAGTCTACCTTGATTAGAATTGAATGGAAATTGACTGAGGTATGGCTAGATGAAAATTTCAAAGGTCCAAATGACCTATCTCTGACATTTAGATGTAACGTGTTAATTACAAAAATGTGCAGTGTTACAATAGCTATAATTTGAGCCCAATATGAACAGAATTGGATAAAAATTGACCGAATTACGGGTATATGAAAATTTCAAAGGTCCAAGTGACCTTGAACTTTGGACTTTAGATGTCATAATTATATTACAGAAATGTGCAGAGTTAAAATAGCTACGATTTGAGTTCAACATGATCAGAATTGGAAAAAAAAATTGAGCAAGTTACGGCTAGATGAAAATTTCAAAGTTCCAAATTAACTTGACTTTTGACATTCAGGGGTCGCATGTAAAATACGAAAATGTGCAGTGTTGCAAACACATTATTTCAAGTTAGATTGGTTACCTGCGCCTATTATAGTTTTAAAGATATTCAAGATTTAAATGTTCATATTATGGCCATAATTTGCATAATTTTCCAAACCGTTGAACTTCTTAACAAAACCTCAAGACTGCATGTATGGAAGTATATATGGAAGTATGTATGGAAGTATAATCATGTCAAGTTTGGAGTTTCTGCGTGTTATACGTAAAACGTCGAACAAATTCGCCTGTAAAGAAAGAAAAAAAGAAAGAAAGAAAGAAAGAAAGAAAGAAAGAAAGAAAGAAAGAAAGAATTCGTAGAAAAACCATATGTGTGTTGGCACACAGACATAGTAAAGTATTCCTAAAAAAATTGTGTGTTGCACACTGACATAACAGTTTGACTCACCGCTAAGCTAGTATGTACCCTTTCCAGCTGGAAAGCTTATCTTAATTAAACCACCTGCAAGTGTATAACTAAAGTAGAAACAAACTGGGGCATTATATTCAGTCCTAGTGATTGTAAAATAATCAGTTGCAGCAAAACCACCTGTACAAATCGAGGGAAATATTAACTAGAAATGAAGATTTGCTTCGAACCAAATCTGTCTGTGTGCCTTCAAAAGTTGTAAATATCAAATGCTACAACTTTTGTCCTTTGGTACTTCACATTACATTAAGATTATGGCTGGATGCAAATTTCAAAGTCCAAATGACCTTGACCTTTGACCTTTACAGATATTTGAGTAAATACTCCCAAATTTGTGTAATTTGTGTGTTGTATATTTACTGACCATAGAGTTCATGGAGTAACCAAGGGCTTTTCAATTTTAAATGCCTTATTTATGTTTGTGCATAAGTTGTCTTAAGAACATTAATTTTACTAAATTATGAACAAATACACCACAAGTGTCGTAAGCGACTGTTGATTCATACACTAGATCCAAATCTACTTTTGTTAATTTTGCATGAAAATGTGAAACGTCGTAATTTTCAAGGTTGCACTTTTCTCGGCTTTCTCTCAAATTGAATTTGTCCCTCCATGGTGTGTGTAAGCTAGTTGTCTCTAGGTCCTTCCACGGTGTGTGTAAGCTATTTGTCTCTAGGTCCCTCCACTGTGTGTGTAAGCTAGTTGTCGCTAGATTCCTCCACGGTGTGTGTAAGCTAGTTGTCTCTAGGTCCCTCGATCCACGGTGTGTGTAAGCAAGTTGTCTCTAGGTCCCTCCACGGTGTGTGTAAGCAAGGTGACTCTAGGCCCCTCAACGGTGTGTGTAAGCTAGTTGTCTCTAAGTCCCTCGCAGGTGTGTGTAAGCTAGTTGTCTGTAGGTCCCTCCATGGGGTGTGTAAGCAAGTTGTCTCTAGGTCCCTCCACAGTGTGTGCAAGCTAGTTGTCTGTAGGTCCCTCCACCGTGTGTGTAAGCTAGTTGTCTCTAGCTCCCTCCACGGTGTGTGTAAGCTATTTGTCTCTAGGTCCCTCCACCGTGTGTGTAAGCTACTTGTCGCTAGATCCCTCCATGGTGGGTGTTAGGAAGTTGTCTCTAGGTCCCTCCACGGTGTGTGCAAGCTAGTTGTCTCTAGGTCCCTCCACGGTGTGTGCAAGCTAGTTGTCTGTCGGTCCCTGCACCGTGTGTATAAGCTAGTTGTCTGTAGGTCCCTCCACGGTGTGAGTAAGCTAGTGTTCTTTAGGTCCTTCTACCGTGTGTGTAAGCTAGTTATCTCTAGGTCCCTCGATCCACAGTGTGAGTTAGCTATTTGTGTATAGGTCCCTCCACCGTGTGTTAGCTAGTTGTCGCTAGATCCCTCCACAGTGTGAGTAAGCTAGTTGTCTGTAGGTCCCTCGATCCACGCTGTGTGTAAGCTAGTTGTCTCTAGGTCCCTCCACGGTGTGTGTAAGCAATATTTCTCTAGATCCATCTACGATGTGTGTAAGCAGGTTGTCTCTAGTCCCCTCCACAGTGTGTGTAAGCTAGTTGTCTCTAGGTCCCTTCACCGTGTGTGCAAGTTAGTTGTCTGTAGGTCCCTCCACTGTGTGTGTTAGCTAGTTGTCTCTAGATCCCTCATTGGTGTATTAGTTAGTTGTCTCTAGGTCCTTCCACGGTATGCGTAAGCAAGTTGTCTCCAGGTCCCTCCACAGTGTGTGTGAGCTAGTTGTCTCTAGTTCCCTCCACAGTGTGTGTAAGCAAGTTTTCTCTAGATCCCTCCACGGTGTGTGTGTGTAAGACAGTTGTCTCTAGGCCCCTCCACGGTGTGTGCAAGTTAGTTGTCTCTAGGTCCCTCCATGGTGTGTGTAAGCAATTTGTCTCTAGGTGCCTCCACGGTGTGTGTAAGCAAGTTGTCTCTAGGTCCGTCCACGGCGTGTGTAAGTTAGTTGTCTCTAGGTCCCTCCACCGTGTGTGTAAGCTAGTTGTCGCTAGATCCCTCCATGGTGGGTGTAAGCTAGTTGTCTCTAGGTCCCTCCAAAGTGTGCGCAAGATAGTTTTCTGTAGGTCCCTCCACGGTGTGTGTAAGCTAGTTCTCTCTAGGTCCCTCCACGGTGTGTGTAAGCTATTTGTCTCTAGGTCCCTCCACCCTGTGTGTAAGCTAGTTGTCGCTAGATCGATGCATGGTGGGTGTAAGCTAGTTGTCTCCAGGTCCCTCGATCCACTGTGTGTGTAAGCCATTTCTTTTTAGATCCCTCCCCAGTGTGTGTAAGCAAGTTGTCTCTAAACCCCTCCACGGTGTGTGTAAGCTAGTTGTCTTTAGGTCCCTCCATGGTGTGTGTCAGTAAGTTGTCTCTAGGTCCCTCCACAGGTTGTGTAAGCTAGTTGTCTGTAGGTCCCTCCACCGTGTGTGTACGCTTGTGGTCTCTACATCCTCCATCGGTGTGTAAGCTAGTTGTCTCTAGGTCCCTCCACGTGTGTGTTAGCTAGTTGTCTCTTGGTCCCTGTACGGTATGTGTGTAAGCTAGTTGTTTCTGGGTCCCCCACGGTGTGTGTTAACTAGTTGTCTTTAGATCCCTCCATGGTGTTTGTAAGCTAGTTGTCTCTAGGTCCCTCCACGGTGGGTGTAGGCTAGTTGTCTCTAGGTCTTTCCATGGTGTGTGGAAGGAAGTTGTCTCTAGGTCCCTCCACGCTGTGTGCAAGCTAGTTGTCTGTCGGTCCCTGCACCGTGTGTATAAGCTAGTTGTCTGTAGGTCCCTCCACGGTGTGAGTAAGCTAGTGTTCTTTAGGTCCCTCTACCGTGTGTGTAAGCTAGTTATCTCTAGGTCCCTCGATTCACGGTGTGAGTTAGCTATTTGTGTATAGGTCCCTCCACCGTGTGTTAGCTAGTTGTCGGTAGATCCCTCCACAGTGTGTGTAAGCTTGTTGTCTGTAGGTCCCTCGATCCACGCTGTGTGTAAGCTAGTTGTCTGTTGGTCCCTCCATGGTGTGTGTAAGCAATATTTCTCTAGATCCATCTACGATGTGTGTAAGCAAGTTGTCTCTAGTCCCCTCCACGGTGTGTGTAAGCTAGTTGTCTCTAGGTCCCTTCACCGTGTGCAAGCTAGTTGTCTGTAGGTCCCTTCACCGTGTGTGTTAGCTAGTTGTCTCTAGGTCCCTCCACGCTGTTTGTAAGTTAGTTGTCTCTAGGTCCCTCCAAAGTGTGTGTAAGCTAGTTGTCTCTAGGTACTTCCACAGTGTGTGTAAGTTAGTTGTCTCTAGGTCCCTGCTGTATGTGCACAGTGTCTACAAATGTAGTATTCATGTTTTATGCAAGTCCTGTGTAATTTTAGAAAAATATAGCATGATAAAATGCATGGAATGGAATGTGGAAGGCCTCTCAAGAAGACAACAAAGAGAAAAAAATATCTGAAGAGATACACATGTACAACACCTGTGCTTATAAACAACCTGTCACTCACAAAGGATAATAAAATTTAACTTAAAAAGTGTCTTGCCATGCCTGGCGATTCAGATATGCTCCCAGCTACCCGTGTGGGCCAAATAACATGAATGCTGTCCTATTTCAAATTAAGTGTCTTGTGTAAAGTCAGACGTGTAAAACTTCAATTCAGGAAACTTTTATTTGACTTAATATAGCTTTTGGCACATCATGTCAAACGGATTCTTCAAATGTTAGTTGAAACTTGTAGTCAAATATAATATAATAGTCCAGCTCACAAACTTTCTTCGGGGCACTTCGGGCACGTGAGCGCCGAGAAAAGCTGTTGATTCAGTCAAAAACATGGCTCTGAAAGAGTTAATATATAAGTGTCGTAGTTTACTGTATATGTGTATATTTTTACCAGTGACGTCCAACAGCGAACTTAACTGATCTGCTAGCTACTGGCTGCTCTAAATACTATTATGAACATAAGTGTTCCAAGGATGATGATGATGATGATGATGATGATGATGATGATGATGATGATGATGATGATGATGATGATGATGATGATGATGATGATGATGATGATTTTATTGGACTCTCAATGCTGGATAGAATTGAGGGCATATCAAATACATCAAGATAACCAAGATGATTTAGCGGTGCTTTGAGGTACGCATATATACGATACGCACGTTCCCAAATTCAATGATGGAGGTAACCTTACCAGTCTCTGGTCCTATGTGAAAATGGGTTTGTATCTTATTTAACTTTTCTATTCTTTGAGATCATACCTTAACTTCCACTGAGGACCTCGAATGCAAATTGATAATTTGGCTAGAAACAATGGATTCGAATTTTGCAATGTTCTTTCCACTTTTATCGGCGAAAATAATAATAATAAAAGCCAACATTTTCTCAAGGGCAAGAAGACGATTTGAACCCTGGCAGCCTTCCTTCCCTGCCTTCAGTCGAACTTCTAGACACTCTTATAACACAGGTGACAGGCAGAACTGGTGGTTCGGCTTGTTTCAAACATGTTGAATGCATTCCACCATTCCGGTTGAATGGAATCAGCAGTGCTTGCAAACAGGACGATTTTATGCATTGCTACATGCGGGTGAATTGGCGATCAGAAGTAGTTCAATGTGGCATCGTATTAGTAGTAATATATCACTTTATTACTTTAAAAGAATAAAGGAGCAGTACATTGATATATGTTGCCAAGCCCAGAAACCATGCGTCGATTAAAACAACATGCAGGCCACATGTACATAAAAATAGATATAAAATGATACCGTTATAAATGAACGGGAACGCATGGGTGAATACCAATGGAATGAAAAGTTTAATGTCCATATCACAGTCTATGAAAAGCTTTATATTCCTAGGAGGCCTATGTATTTAAAAGTGGGAGGTTCTCCCAAGTGGGCTGTCCTTTTGCGTGAAATATGGTAAAACCACTTATGATGGCTAATTTACTGGTGGTGTTTTTTTAAATCTTTAAAAGACATGGGTATGGCACACAATTGACATAAGGACTTTAGGCGTTTGTTGTTGTCAGATGATATGAATCCACGGGATCCGATTTCGATGGCAAAGAAGTCTTGTATCCATTTTGTTCAATGACCAGTAGGAGGGGGGAATATTTGTCTTATAGGTGTGAATTTTTATCAATATTGGATTCGAAGGGGACAGAGAGTTCAAAGATAAGCAGTTCACACTTGTTTTGAGAGAATAATGTCAGGTCTGGTATGAATTAAGTATGGGTACACTGGGAGGGAATTGTTGTAAAATGTCGGGATGATTGTTCCAAGTCTGACATAACTTTAAAAATATGGATCCCTTTGATGCATAACTGATACAAAAAGTTCAGAATATTGTAATGGCGCCAAGTCAGCCTGCCTTGTTCCATGGCACGGGGGCGATTGTTGAGAGCATGTAAAAGAGTTTCCTTGTTACCACATAGTTTGCCAGAAGCATTGAGACGTTTTCCCAAATTGCGTAGGTTCGTATTTGTATTGAGGCCGTCAGACATTGAATTGATGAGAAATTTCATAATTCCTAAGGATAGATTACATGCCATGGTTTTCCAATCCATTGAATGTTCTTCCAGTGCGAGTAGCTCCAAAAAGCATCCCTGTACTGCTAGGGTACGGACGTGAAATCTCTTTTTAATAAAAAGACAGTTTGAAGTTTGGCTTCCCTCGGTGACACATTGCAATTTGTATGAAGCCGAGATTACAATCTCTACATTTCTTGCGAGTCACAAGACTTGAAGCGGGCAGCGATTTGGTCAGCTGTTTCATGTTTGTAGGCCTACTATTCTGTCTCTGTTGTCAAACATTCTGTTTTATTTCGTCAAAATCAAGACACCGCATAAATAACATCCTTCTCTACCGTACAGTCAAGAAATAAAAGAACAATATTAATGCCGTTTTCGGCACTTATCTTTCCTCTCACCCAGTAAGGTGTAAGACTTCTTTCATATCCCGGTATGAATAACCAAGACATTTTGCTGCAATATGGAGGGCTGGCATCGAATTCCCTCACACACAAACTGTCAGTCCTAGACAATAATGAAGATAACGATGTAACTGCAGAGCCAGACATTCTGTGTATTTCCCCTTATTTAAGTTTAGATGAATTGATTGATACATTTAAAGCAAAAGATAAACAGGTCACAATATTGAGCCTTAATTGTGCCTCTCTTAATGCCAAATTTGATCAAATCAGAATCTTAATTGACCTATTAGCAAAAAAATGACTGCCCTCCTAGTGCAATATGTATTCAGGAAACTTGGCAGTCAGACTTGATGGATGTATCTCTTTTTCAGCTGGAAGGTTATAATTTAATTAGTCAAGGCTATATTTGTTCTACTCATGGTGGTTTAGCTATGTATTTAAGAGACAGTTTCAACTATAAAACTTTAGATATTTATAATAAATCTGACATTTGGGAAAGCCAGTTCATAGAAATTAGTAGCAACCTGCTCCAAAAGAACATTATACTAGGTAACATTTATAGACCCCCACGACACATAACTGATAACTATAACTTGTTAATTAGTCAGTTGACTCCTGTACTTGACCTGCTTAATCGTAAAAATAGCCATGTTGTTATAGCTGGAGATTTTAATATTGATTTACTAAAAATCAATGAAAGAGATATTGTGAACACATATTTCGACACTATTACATCACTTAGCTTTTTTCCACAAATAACTTTACCTACCAGACTCTCCCAAAATAGAGGCACTTTGATAAATAATTTTCTGTTAAAATCAACAAACTTTAAACATTCTCCCACCACCGGAATCTTAATGTCTAACATCTCTGATCATTTTTCATACTTCATATCTCTTGATTGTGGTAAAATCTTTGAATCAAATCTAAAATACACTTATAGTAGGCAGAATACATCAGAAAATTATGATAATTTTCTAAAAGAAATCAGTACATCAAACATATTTGACAAACGGAACAAAAACCCAAATACTAACCCCACAGAAAATTGTAACCTGTTAGAAAATATTTGCAAACATGCGTTTGAAAATAATTTTCCTACCAAAAAGGTTAAATTTAATAAATATAAACACAAAAAATCTAGTTGGATAACACGGGGCATATTGATATCCATAGCAAATAGAGACAAATTATATAAAGAACTGAAAAAGACTCCCACAAACTCAGAGGAATATGATCAGCGCAAAACCAATTTACACACATATAATAATATTCTTAAGAATAATATTAAACAAGTTAAGAGAACTTTCTATAGCAACTGCTTTGCCACACACAAAGGTAATATAAAAAAATTCTTGGGAAACAATAATGGAAGTACTTAACAAAACAAAGAAGAAAACAAATTTTCCCAATACTTTTAAAATTAATGGAGATAGTACTGTTACTAACAAGCAAATAATTGCTAATAATTCTAATAAATATTTTGTTTAGATAGGTCCCAAACTTGCAAAGCAGGTAAATCCATCTACTACTGAATGTTTTCAAAATTACTTACAAAACCCAAGTGAACACAATTTTGACTTTAAACCGGTGACCAAGGAAACTATAATCAAGACTAAAGACTCCTTAAAAACAAAAACAAGCTGCGGTCATGACGGAATTTTGGTCAAACTAATGAAATTCATAAAAAATGAAATCAGTGGGGCTCTGACACTTCTTTTGAATCAATCGATTGCTACTGGAGTTTTTCCTGAAAATTAAAAATAGCTAAAGTTATTCCCCTCTTCAAAAAGGGTGATGAAGGATTATTCGATAATTACAGACCGATCTCCCTGTTATCAAGCTTCTCAAAAATCTTTGAAAATATTATGGTTAACCAATTAAATGAACACTTCACAGAACATCATTTATTTTACAATCACCAGTATGGATTTCGTAATTCACATTCCACAGAGCTTGCTGCCCTTGAAGTAATCAATAGAATACAAGTAGTATGGACAAAAATGAGATTCCTATTAGTATTTTCATGGACCTTTCAAAAGCGTTCGACACTTTAGACCATCACATTCTAATTCAGAAACTTAAATATTATGGTCTTGGTGATATGGCACTTAAACTGCTCAAAAACTATTTAACTGACCGCAAAAAATATGTGGAATTAAATGACACCAAGTCAAAGCTCTTAAATGTAACCACTGGAGTCCCACAGGGCTCGATTTTAGGCCCTTTATTATTTATAATTTACATAAATGATCTACCCTCAGCCTCCAGGCACTTTAAACCTCTTATATACGCTGATGATACAACACTATACAGTACTTTACAAGTGTTGCTAAAATCTGACACCACACAAGAATTATCACACAATATACATGCTGAACTGTGTAAAGTCAGCAAATGGCTGAAATCAAATAAATTGTCCCTCAATGAAAAGAAAACAAAATTTATGTTATTTTATAACCCCCAAAGAAAGGTGACAATTCCTGAAATAGAAATAGATAACACAAAAATTGAATGTGTAAATGACTTTCATTTCTTAGGCATACAAATCGACAAACATTTAAATTGGAACAGTCATATCGATAAAATTTCTTCAAAGATATCCAAAACTATTGGTGTCTTAAACAAAGTAAAAGAATACCTGCCACAGAATATTCTACTGACACCATATTACTCTCTAGTATTTCCTCATCTTAATTACGGATGTCTTCTCTGGGGTCATAAAGGTATTAGAATTGCTTTGCTCCAGAAAAAATGTGTGAGAATCATTAGCCACAGCAGATTTAATGCACATACAGAGCCAATCTATAAAACCTTAGAGTTATTGAAGATTAGTGATATATTTCTCCAACAACAACTGAAATTCTACTTTAAGTATATCAAAAGTCAGTTTTCGGAATACTTCAGAACCTTTACAATAAATACAACTTCTGTACTTCATAATTACAATGTTAGAAATAGAAACCGTATATTTGTAGAAAGAAGCAATCTTGTCGGGACAGAAAATTGTCTAAGATATGAAATCATAAAAAACATTGAACTCAACCCCTGACTTCATTATAAACAAGGTTCATACTCATAGCAAAAATTGTTTTGCCCTCTATATAAAAAAATATTATATTGTAAAGTATAATATTATTTGTTCTATTCCAAACTGTTATGTTTGTAACACTCCATAAGCAGCCCCCCATTTGCTTTTGCTAATATGTAAGACAAATTTTTTCCCTGCTTACTGGGTAAGGTACTTACATCTCTATTTAAAACCTTGTATTCTAAGTATAAATTTTTGTATATCTATAGTATTTTAGGTGGCCCTTATGATAGCGGCTGTTGGGGCTTTAATGAGGGTCTCCTGGCTATATATGTTACTGAAATAATGTACATGTATATTCAGTCAAATAAACGATATGTGAGTCTGAGTCTGAGTCTGAATTAACCAAGACTGTGATATTCGTTCTTAAAAAGGGGGGCCTACAAAGAATATTTTACTTGTTGCCTACGACTAGGTAGGGAGGTGTGATTTGACGGTATGATGATGCAGGTGTTATGAGATTGTGAGGTATGAGATGTTTTGTGAGTCCAATGTTGTTCCTTATTGAGGCGGATATCAAGACAATGGTTGACTGCTGCATCTGCTTTCGTTCGGCATGATGCATATGCTAATAGTAGTATAATGTGGTCCTGGGCCTCAATGACGTAACACCTCTTAATCCCACTAAAAATTTATAGCCTCAAGGGGGTCTAAAAATAGAATTTGGAATCATAGCCCTACCTGGGTCTAAAAATAGATATGGAATTATCGCCCCACCGGGGGCTTAAAATAGCCCCATGGGATGAGAGACAAGCTCAAAACTATTTAAAACTGGAAAATTTTACGGGGTGATCTGTTTTGTTCATGCAGATGTGCATTATGGAACTTTCCCAGTATTTTTTCAAATATAAATAATCAGTGGGAAGCCAATGATAAGCGTTAAACAAATACAGGCGTGTCTCTGGAATGTTCATTAAACATGAAACCTCTAACATTGATACGTGGTTATTAAAAATAAATACAGGTGCTTTCTCACACTATAGTGTTACATTACCCTTATCTTGGGGACTTTTTGCTCTTTATTTATTTTGCGTGATAAGACATCTAAGCATGCCGCCACTGCTTTTACTAGTATTGACAAAAATTGGCTTATCTACGCAGGTACACTATCACCTCAACATATTACGCAATACACTTCATCACTTTGCAGGTGTGTTGAAAAATTCGAGAAAAATACCAGTTTTATCCGGTTTTATTGCACAGATATGCATTTTCGAAGATTTCAGAAAAAAAATCAAGTTGAATCTGTTTAATTTAAAAAGAGTAACTTGTGCAAATGTTCAAGTGTCCAAACCCTATAAGTAGGGTGGCCTCACCTCAATTTACATCTCATAACTCCACACTACATAGAAGTCTACAACGCTGACGTTCTTCAACTTCACTCGCAGAAGCCAGTAATACAAGGTAAGTACCCACATATTTACCTGTTTCTTGGATAGGTACGCGAATCAAACACACAGTTCAATGCCATGTGGGTATTTGTTACAGATGCGGTACTTTAATTCACATTACTGTAGGAAACTGATATCAGTGTTGTGCAAACTTAAGAGATATAAAGTATAACAACTAATCCTTTTGTGCACACACTTAGTGTGATAAGAGCAATTTTGTCATAGCATATTATGATAAGTTGAAGGATTACTTGAGCTCACTCAAGTGAATTATCACACAAGCACACTCGGTCAACCACCATTTGTGCCAACTGTATACACAGCAATTTCTTTTTGGTTGGAAACCAACGGTTTCATCTTTTTAAAAAAAAATATTGCCATTTATTTTTTACATATTAACCAAAATAAATCGATCATCTTGTCATTTTTCCCTTACTCTTCCATGTCCTAGCACATCTGTTTGAAAACATATATTAAATCATTGTTTAATACATCATGTATGTTTTGGTCTAGAGAATCCCCAAAATATAAGAGTAATTTTTTCACTGAATTATCCAATTTTAACTAAAAATATATCTTTGGTTGTAAGCTTAATCATACATGTTTGTGTATAAAATATTTTAAGTGTCATATGATTGAAATAAGTGTGACTACATAGGAGTCTACAACATTAAAAGAAATAAATGATTTCAGTGTAAATATTTTAAACAAAATTAAACTATTATTATCATAATATGAAATTTTAAAAAGATTTACTTACACGTAATTCGGCGGCCTCCTGATCAATTTGATCCTCTCCAGGGGGACCCATTACGTCTTCGGTCCAAGGATTCTAGAAAATAACAATAATCTTAATTTTTCATAATTGCATAATGTTAATAAAAGCTCACATTTTTAAGAATTTATTTTACACATACTTTCAATAATCATTACAAAATAAAATTTATATTTCTACTTACAAAATATTCTTCTGGAGCCCCCATCAGTTTCTGCATTATTTCATTTGACATTGGTGTCATTGGTATTATTGGTGGTAAGTCGTCAATCTAATGAAACAAAATAACAAGGATAAAAAATAATGCATATAGCGCTTTCACCCATATTCAAATATATATATACAGTGTCACGTAGTTAAATCGAATAAAACATACATACATACATACATACATACATAGATACATACATACATACATACATACAAACGTACAAACGTGTATACATACATACACACAAACATACATACATACATACAAACTAAACGAACTTTTATGTTATCCAAAATCTTTAATCAATTTTAACATTGAAATTTACTTACAAAGTTCTCATCCTCGTCCTCATCATCACTAATGACAATCACATCATTAACAGCTGTTTCATCATACTCTTTCTCCTCGTCGTCCAAAATGACTATAGCAGGTGTTATATGTCTTCCCATGCCTACCTGCTCGGTCCTTAGGAAAGGTTTATAAAATATGAGGATATCATGAAAAGTTGTGTAAAGATATTATGTTTAGTAACAAGTGTAAGGTATATTAATTATAATTCACATTTCATCATAAAAATGGTATTCTTATTTTTTTAATCATAGTTTTTTTAATTATATTTAGTTTTTGCTTCAACATATTTCAATGTTAATATACAAGTAAATTTTATTTCAGTAGTTTTGATTTATATTTTGAACTTACCTAATTATGATTTAAACGTATTTTATTTTGACAAAGTACACAATATAATACATATGAAAATTATATGCAATTGGGAAAGAGGGCGTGGCCCTATATAAATCCCTCTCGCAGAAGACGACGATCACAGGACACTACAGGACGTACAAGACGCACGGGAACAGAGAGAAGAGGACAAGCACGGACGAGACATACAGTGGGGCATAAGGTTGTATTGTACTGGTAGTATTAGGATGTCGTTTTCTCTGCAATTTGGACCGGGGATAAATTGATTGTACCGTATAGCAAAAACAAAACGAAAATAGAAAAATGTATTAGCCAACACCAGAGGGGCTGAAACGTTGAGTGGCGGAGATGAAGTCATGAACGGATGAAAATATTTCAATATTTTCAATAAAAGAACAGTTAGGGGACCCATAAAGAACTGTTTGTAATGTAAAGGGAGCATACTGTGATATAGCAGTATGTAGGTTAGACCGAGGAATTGTGTATTTAGAACAATGAAAAAAATAATGCCACGTATCTTCGTTAGGTGAGCCACATGAACATTTCGCAGTGTTCTTAACACCAATCTTGAAGAGATGTGAATTTAACTGACTGGCATCCAAACGGAGGCGTGTATGCTGAACAGCTAGGAATCTATTACCAAAGTTATACAATTCATCAAACTTTATAGGTCGGATCACCGGTTGAGTTATACTTGATTTAAACTTTTGAATAGAGTCAGAATTCCGTATTTCTAGAGGTAGTTGATTCCATAACCGAACAGTTGAAGGAAAGAAGGATTTGTCAAAAAGGTCGGTCCGAGCTCGGAAATGAGGAAGATCAAATTGCTGGCGTGTGGTATAATTACCTGTATCAGGAGAAGCGGTAGAAAGGATAGAGCATAGTGCGTCCGGTACAAGGTTATGGACCAATTTGTACATAAGAATCAATTTTGAAATTTCCCTGCGTTTGGATAAAGTTAACCATCCAGTTTCTTCATATATTTTAGCGGTGCTGGTCCCATGCATTGCTCCAGTGACAATACGAGCAGCATTTAATTGTATACATTCTAGTTTTTCTTCATCTTGGACCGTACAGCCACTCCATACTTGACTACCATATTCCAGAATAGGCCTTATGAAAGAAGTATAAATGGTTTCCAGTGTTTTCCTATCTAGAGTGAATTTCAAACTCTTCATGATATTGATTAATTTGGAGGATTTGTTTGATATATCAGTAATATGGTCAGACCATCTTAAATCGGAACGTATTGTCACTCCAAGATGTTTATGATGAGCCACATCTTGCAAAATATGACCCTGGAAAAGAATTGGGGGGTGAGAAGGTGGATTACTTTTTCTGGAAATAAGCATAGAATCAGTTTTCAAGGCATTGAATGTGACTAGCCAATCTTTGGACCACTGGTCAATTTTAGATAGGTCCATATTCATAGTTTGAGCCGCAGTGACAGGATTATCAATAGTTAGATAGAGTGAGGTATCATCAGCAAACATTTTAATGTTAGATCGAACAACGTCCACAATGTCATTGATGTAAATAAGAAACATCAAAGGTCCTAAAACTGAGCCTTGCGGAACGCCTGCACAGACTTTACCCCAACTAGACGACTGGCCTTGGATGACTACCCGTTGGTGACGGTTATGCAAATAGTCTGAAAACCATTCAAAAAGAGCTCCCATAATACCAGCTTTCCTTAGCTTATGGAGCAGACCAGCATGCCAAACTTTATCGAATGCCTTACTGATGTCCAGAAAGATAACACGAACCTGTTTTTGCTGATCCACAGCTAGACATAATTCGTGGTACAGTAGTAGTAACTGATTAATGGTGCAATCTCCCGGCATAAAGCCAGATTGATGGGCAGATATAACAATATTGTCTCGAAAGAAATTGAAAACATACTTAAAAACTATTTTCTCAAATACTTTTCCGGTACAACTAAGTAATGACACCGGCCTATAATTGTTGCATAAATTATCAGGGCCTTTTTTATAAAGAGGAGAGACGTTTGCTTGTTTCCAAGCTGTAGGGAATTTCTTTGTCAACAGCGAAAGATTAAACAATTTTGTGAGTGATGGAGAAATAGCAGGTGCCGCTTCCTTAAGAAGTTTTGCACTTATTCCATCGGGACCAGAAGCTTTGCTCGTGTCAAGACTTAAGAGTGTTTCAAGAACTTCTGTTTCCGTTATGGTTATGGACTCAAGGGTAGACTCTGGATGATCAGTGATTTCAGGTAAAGATGCAGAGGAGAAATCAACTTTAGATTGTTCAAGAAAGAAAGCATTAAATATTTCGGCTTTTGACAAACTGTCTGGAATATTTTCACTATTGTGAAGAAGAGAAGGTATGGATTGTGACTGGTTATCTAATTATACTCTCCAGAAGGAGAGAGAGCCTTGTGGTCTCTACAGCCCGCAATATGTTTTGTCTTTAAAAGAAAAATAAACATAGCTCATCTCACACGGAGTGCTACATAACAAAATTATGCATTTATTTTTTAAGTATACGTTTCAAGAAAATCTACATGGAAAAAGTAATGGTGTCATGTAAATTTTTTTCCAAAATGTTAAATATATGTTTTATAATATATTAACCCTGCGTTTGAAATAAGGAAAAGACATTTGATATGTGAAGAACATTATCTATCTATATTGTACATAGAATCCATTAGGGTGTATATACCTCTTAGTTGGCCTACTTGTTCTTGTAATTTTCTTTTTCTTTTAAATTTTCTAAGACTGCTTGTTCGTGGTCTATACCCTGTAATAATCTTGATGTCAATAAAGTTCTTCTATATGTAGAAATAAATGTAAAAATGATACTTCCTCATTTTCTTCCTGTGTATCAGCGCAGGGGTCATGGTTTTCAGTCCCCCCAGGGATAAAAAACCCTGGATTCGGGTTTTGTCCAGTTAATATTAATACCTCTATGGACAGGAAGCTTTGCATTTCGCTGGAAATCCTGTAAAACAACCAACAATGAATATACTTAATAAAGAACTTTACTCATGAGATCCACAATAAAAGTTCACAGAGTAGCTCTTCATTTCACCAATGATTCGGTTAGCATGTATCTTAAAGTATGATTGTAAAGTAATAAACTTAGACTTACATTGTGAATTCTGACATCTTGTTTCTCAGATTGAAATGTACAAGGGAATCTGAATTGATAGGTTATTAAAAAAATGTTTTCATCAAAGTGAACTTAATTTCGTCAGTACTGATTTGATTTTGTAGTCGTAAAAACAATAGGATACTTACAATCTAGCTTCAGCCATGGAAAAAACAATAGGATACTTACAATCTAGCTTCAGCCATGGTAAAAACAATAGGATACTTACAATCTAGGTTCAGCCATGGTAAAAACAATAAAACCCTTCAATCTAGCTTCAGCCATGGTAAAAACAATAGGACACTTACAATCTAGGTTCAGCCATGGTAAAAACAATAGGACACTTACAATCTAGCTTCAGCCATGGTAAAAACAATAGGACACTTCCAATCTAGCTTCAGCCATGGTATAAACAATAGGACACTTCCAATCTAGCTTCAGCCATGGTAAAAACAATAGGACACTTACAATCTAGCTTCAGCCATGGTAAAAACAATAGGACACTTACAATCTAGCTTCAGCCATGGTAAAAACAATAGGACACTTCCAATCTAGCTTCAGCCATGGTAAAAACAATAGGACACTTACAATCTAGCTTCAGCCATGGTAAAAACAATAGGACACTTACAATCTAGCTTCAGCCACGGTAAAAACAATGGAACCCTTCAATCTAGCTCCAGCCATGGTAAAAACAATAGGACACTTCCAATCTAGCTTCGGCCACGGTAAAAACAATAGGACACTTACAATCTAGCTTCAGCCATGGTAAAAACAATAGGACACTTACAATCTAGCTTAAGCTATGGTAAAAACAATATATATAATAATTCTTTATTTCCATATTTTCAGGCCTCCGGCCTATAATACAAATGTTAGTTTGAATTTTGTAAGTGAAAACAGATATACAAAAACAAGCAAAATGAATTCATTTAGATAATACAAATGCATACCGGTACTTCCAAATTAATCATCTTGTAACTCTTTAAATCCTTCCCAAATAAATAGAGATAATCTTACAATTGTTTCATAGTTAAAACAATAGGACACTTACAATCTAGCTTCAGCCATGGTCCAGTGTCATTCAACGCAAAATATAAATGGGTGAAGCTGATATTGCATAGGGTAATTTATATGCTACTATAAAGCCCGCCAAATGATGACGATCACCTTAGATTTATTTGCATACACAGTTGATAAAAAGTTTCTACACCAGATAAATTGTTACTATATTAAGAATTTACACTGATCAGATGATACAAGGTTATGTGCATAACAAGCTTGAAATTGGCGCGCATTCCTAATGTTACAAGATTTCGCACAGGTGATAAACACTGATAGGCTGTGATGAATAAATAAGAACATTTATTGTATCATCTTTTCAAGTGATCAAACGATAATGCAAAATTAGGTTGTCTCTGTACACTTGAAAATTCGCGGCATTGACATTGAATGGATAAGATTTCTCACAGATGATAAACACTGATAAGTTGTGATAAACAATGAGGACAATTATCTTAATACTGTCTCATCTTTCCAATTGATCAAACAATATTACAAGGTCAGGATACAAGGTCCCTGTACTCTTGAAAATTCGCGCGCATTCATATCATTACACGAGAATTATCAGAGATGGAAGAAAATATTACATGATTACGTAAAAAAAAAAAAAGGGACAAATATACATTGGTCCTCTTGAAATTGGAGCGTGCATACAATCTTACATTAGATTAAGTGTAAAACATGGTATGTAAATCACCTAACATACATCACTGTACATATCACACTTGAAATTGGCTCGTTTTACAGTACTTGATAAGATTTCGGAAACAGAATACAATTGAATAAATACACAATCTGGTTCAAAATAGAATGTTTGCTAATTCACATTATTTGATAAGATTTGTCATTATACATTGACTGCCAGTGAAATAATAATGTTAAATTAGTTGATAAAGTTTTCTCTGTGCACTTGAAAAAATAAGCTCTGAAGCAAGTCACATTATATGATAAGATATGTCAGATATGATACAGGTCAGGCTAAATTACAACAAACAAACGTGGTCTAACAGCTTTGCATTTGGCGTGCACATCATTTTTTTTATACAGATACCATTTATAAACCTTTTTGTATGGTAACTATTTCACAGCTTTGTTTGATTATTTCAGTTTTCTTGAATACAGCATACATTTTCCATTACAAGAACACTTGCCCTATGTTTCAGAAAAAGCAAGCATGTTTATTTGACAAGGTGTTATTGTCAAATTTTACAAATATATATATATATAATGTACATGTATATACAATTTATTTTTTTTTTAAGTAACACCATTTTACTAATATAAATATATGTAACGACATGTAAAAATACAACCTGTGTCACAACATCACACATAGAGGTTTCACTTTTATTTGATTCTCAGAAGTCTCAATATATAATTCATATTAAGCCAACAGGTATTTTACACTTTTCACAAAATTGAATGAAGCAATATCACAATTATAAGTTACCGTAATTCCCCAAAGTTAATGCGCCAGTTGTGTATAACACGCAGGTACGATTTTGCCTTGTGAAACCAGGTAAAAAGCCATATACCTGTGTATAATGCGCATGTAAAAAATACCAAAACAAACGCCATGCACCCGCTCAAGCAAAATCCCACACATCAACGGGAGTAACCAGCAGTTCAAAACGACTGGGTTGTCCACTTCATTGTCCCCTCTGTACTACATGTATACTTATTCAATTAAATCATTCAATTTTTGTCCAAACTTTCCAATTATCTAAATGTTGAAGACTTCTATTCTAATCTGAATCATGCACTCCAACAGTTACTATCGGTAAACTGGGCTGTGTGTGTGATTGTCAGTCATTGCACGCACGCACCTTCAACTCACACGGCATCCATTCTCCTACATATCTGTTAGATTTTGTCCATGCATCGGTAATTTGTTGGAAAATAAATTTTGAATCATTTGGAAATCCCAGCTCGATCAGTTCAGTGAGCAGGTAGTTCAAAATAACGAGCTTGTGAACTATAACTTGCAATCGGCGACGATATTTTAATATATGTTGCAGCGACATCTAGCGGTGATCAATTTCAAATCAGTTCATCGACTTTCAACAACACTCCCAAGTGCGAGCTATCAAAACACAGAAACGAACCCGAGAAAAGTTGCTCTTTTGCTAAGATTTGTTTAATAAGAGAGTAAGTAAAGCAGACATATACGATTTTTGAAGAAATATGGGAGTTTAGAGTGTTTTTTAGCGTGTTTTGATGATTGCTTCTATTATTGCCCAAATTCTGTTGATGATCTCCCGTACACTCCATGATCGAGAACTTGGGTCAGAACGTACAAACATAGGGCCAGAAAAAAAGTGTACTGACTTTTGTACCTGTATATAACGCGCACTAGCACTTCAGAAAAATAAAGTAGGCTACAAAAGTGTGCGTTATCCATGGGGAATTACGGTACTCCAGCTAATACAATTGTTGTACTCATTGGGTATGAAAGTTTTTTGTAAAAATCCGCCAGATGACGACACCAAGCAGACCATGTAGATATTTAGTGTCAACTTTTATCAACAGAGGCAGCACCTACTGGTTCAACTTTTTATATTGGTTGTAATTATGATGTTAGAAATGTTACAATTTCATACAATTATCTTATAAACTAGAAGACGACATGAAAAGATAAACATGTTATAATGAAGAAAAGTTAATAGTTTACTAACAATATATATATATATATATATATATTCTATGCAAGGATTCATGTTGACCATATACCAAAAATAAAAGAATTGAATGTAACAAATACAACACCTACCATTTACAAAGGAATGAATAAAAAGGACTGATTGAATAATTAACTGAAGTGGAAAATTTAATAAAAATGGGCTGTTTAAATAAGTAAATGAACTGAATCAAATAAATGGTGTAATACATTATATCCTGCAAATAATAAATGACTTGTATAACATAAATATATGTGGTTATAAATTGTCTAAACCGATTTGATGTGTAAATTTTTACGCTATATGTTTAGATGGATTACCAAAAAATCACTCTACGCTATGGCTGATCAGTTTGACACAAGTGAGGAGCTTGAGCAATGGGCATGAACTTTTGGTCTGACAGATGACAATTATATCAAACAACATATTCTGGAACTAAAATGGAAAGAATTGGAACTTGAATAAACCTGGTACCATGTATCTTCACATGTCATGGCAGTCAGATGAATTTGCAATTGGGTGAGTATGAAAAATATTAGTTGTACAGTTTTTTTTTTATTGTTATTGAATCTTTTTTCTATTGAGTTATTGAATCAATATCATATTTCTCTGCATTTAAAATCTTATCTTTCAGACCCTGTATTGGTGGACTACAGCAATGATCAGTTGGACCAAATCATGGCAAGCATAGAGCAGGAAGAAGCTGCTGCTGAGTTAGCTCAAGTCTGTATTCAGGATGGTGATTGGGACACACCTCAGGCTAAAAAATCTAAATTGGACTCCCCCAAACCTGGACCTAGCTGGTAGGATCAACCTAGTGGACAAGAGGGTGGTACTAGTGATGATAAACCATATGAATTTCAGCAAACACGGCAGAGAGGGGGCCATGGACACCACCTTTAAAGTAAAATTCAACGATAAATGGAAAGGAGAGAAGTTAGGTGACATCCCAGAAAAATTGCATGACGATGTATTGGAACAGGCAAAAACAGGCAAGGCAGACAATGATCAGGGTCGTGTCATCATACATCATGAAGCCCTGGATGGACCCATAGTCATCCCTTTGAGGCCCCTGGAAGAACTCAATGCAGATGTCATTGCAGAAGCCATACAAAATGTGTTGAACTCCCATGAAGAACTGGGTGTGAATGAAAGCTTCAACATCACAGTAAGGGACATCGAAATGCCAAAAGGAGCAGGACGACCAGTGTGACTCACCAAATTGGAAGGTCCTAAGAACTCTATACACAGAAAGCAAAGTTTAGCACAGATCGTGAATGATGACCATCTGTGCATGGCACGTGCCATTGGCATGGCTTGGGCCAAGCAGCATGTGGTTACCAAAGAAGAGTGGCAAGCTACGATGAAAGACCAGAAAAAATCTTGAGTGGAGCTAGCATTAGAACACCGTAAACTCCCCAAGCATTTATACAACCAGTTGCTCACAAAAAACCGAAAGGAACAAGGACAGATGGCTCAACTATTGTGTCAACAAGCAAGTATCCCTACTGATCGTCCAGCTTTCATTCACAAGATCCAGAAATTTGAAGACCTCCTGGATGTCCAAATCTGCGTTATGAGTGCACGACGAGGGAATAAAATGATTCTTGTGGGTGCCACCAAACCCAAGAAAATTTACATCTACTTGATAGATAATGAAAATAGCACAGATGAGGATGCCACAAGGGATACAACTGCAGAAAAAAAGATACCATCAATGTGATGCCTGTTGCTTAGTATGCAAGAGACAAGATTGCATCATTACAACTGAAGTCACCTGCAATGACTATAACATGGTGTGCCGAAACCAGGACTGCTATAAAACTCACAAAGAAAAGAAACAGGGAGAATCCCAATGTGAGAAATTTTGGAAGTGCCTTACCTGCAAGAAAGTCCTGGAGCGAGAAGAGCGGGCACCCCAATACCACAAGAGTGGTGAATACCAATGCATGTGTTGCTTACAATTTGTCATGGATCCACATCTCTGTTATCAATGTACACTCAAACCAACACCCAAGTTCAGTACCAAAAAAATTATTTTCTTTGATTTTGAAACCCGCCAGGATGACATGATGCAATGCCTAGAAGGTTACTTGCTTTACGACACTAATCATCAGTGTCAAAGCAAGAAGAAAAAGTGTAATAAATGTGACAAATGCCAGCACTGTCAGGATCCCACCTGTGGACGAAATGAACATAAAGCCAACTTTGTATTAGCTCAAAAAGCATGTGAAGAGTGTATGTATGAAGCTTTAAACCCCAAATCTCAGTGTGCTAACTGTGGCTTGCATTGTAAAGAATGTAGCAAAATCAATGACATTACTGGTCAGTAGGCCTATGCCAGTCCACCTTGCCAAGACACCTGCGGGCTCCAAGAAGTCATCTTTGAAGGAGACAGCACTCTTCAAGCATTTGGAGAATGGTTGTTTCAAGAAGACCATTCAGGATCCACGGTCATAGCACATAATCTAAAAGGGTATGATTCCATGTTTATCATGGAATACCTGATCAATTAATCCATGCGTCCCTCGAAAATTATCTATGTTGGCACCAAGATTATGTATATGGAAGTGGCTAAGGGTCTAAATATGCGTTTTATTGATAGTTTTAATTTTCTTCCTATGAAACTGGCAGCTCTCCCCAAAGCAATTGACCTCCAAGAATTGAAGAGGGGCTGGTTCCACCACCACTGGAATACAAAAGCTAACGAGAATTACTGTGGGAGCTATGTAGACCCTCACTATTACGGAGTGAACTACATGTCTAAAGAAGATTGTGAAAAGTTCCTGGAATGGTATGCTACCAAATCTGATGAGACCTTTTTTGCCGATCCAACGTGCAGATCCTGCGAGAAGCCTGCCTTAAATTTAGAGACTTGTTGCTAGAAACAACTAGTGACAGAGTGTATTCAGACACCCTAGATCAATGGTTCTTGGTGAATGGTATCGATCTCTTTGACCACATCACGGTGGCTAGTGTGCGCATGGCTGTGTACAAAACCAGATTTTTGCAAGATCACTTGGTGAAATTAGTGGATGCTCAAGGACAAATCAGTGACTGGTGTGAAGCTCGGAAAAAAGCTCAGAAGTGGACCATCTACTTCCAGAGTTCCTGGTTAAATGAAGATCAATTGAAAGCTTTAGGCTGGACCATCAAGGTCAGCAAATTTATAGAATCCCCCATCGCTCATGTGCCAGTGGAAGGTTATGTCAAGAAGGACCAATTTAGCAAAATATCTATTCATTGGCTAGAGTGGTTGGCTCACAAAGATGGAATCTCCATCCAACATGCTCTGAACCTGGGAGAGTACAAAGTGCCTGGGACAAATTATAAGTTAGATGGCTTTTGTGAGGCATCATGTACTGCCTATGAATTCCATGGCTGTCTGTATCATGGATAAAAGATCTGCTACTCTGAGGACCGCCAATGTACCAAGCATCCTCGTACTAACCAATCTCTAGAATAACTCTATACATTCACTATGAAAAAGAAATCCCTACTCCAATCGAGAGGTTATAAATATGTTTGCATTTGGGAACACAAATTCCACAAAGAACTACAAGAGAATTCAGAACTCAAAACCTTTGTTGACATGCTGTATGTGCAAGAATGACTTCAACCGAGAGATTCTATATTTGGAGGGAGGACCATCTGCACTCACCTTCACTACAGAGCTCAAGAGGAAGAAGAACTCCATTATGTTGATGTAAGTGTTTTTTCCTAAATACGCACATTTTTGCCAGTTTAAAATACATAAATGTTTGCCAGTTGCTAGATTCAAGTTATACAGAATACTGGCATAAATTATGTCAAGAGTATTACAATTGTAATAAAATGTTACGATAATAAAACTTTGATGAAAGATCCTGACCAACACATATGAAGAGAAGCAGATGCATCAATAAAATTTTATTTTTTCTTCTATTTTTCAGTTCACGAGTTTGTACCCATATTGTAACAAGACACAGCGTTTTCCCCGAGGGCATCCCAACATCATCATCAAAGGTTTTGACATGACCCTGGACAGCTACTTTGGGATTGCCAAAGTCAAGATTCTGCCACCCAGAGGACTTTATCATCCCGTGCTGCCCTACCGGTCTAACGATAAACTCAAGTTTCCTCTCTGTCGCACTTGTGCTGATAATGAATCTGACAAACCATGTCAATGTACTGAAGAGGAGAGGGCTATTATTGGGACTTGGTGCATCCCTGAAATCCAGAAGGCACTAGAGAAGGGCTATACTTTGCTTCAATGCTATGAGGTCTACCACTGGTCAGACACTGAAGAGTATGATCCAGAAACCACACAAGGAGGTCTGTTTACAGAATATGTAAGCACATTCCTCAATCTAAAGCAGGAAGCCTCAGGGTGGCCAGATTGGTGCAAAACAGAGGCAGACAAAGAACAGTATGTCAACAACTATGCAGCCAAAGAAGGAATCCAACTGAACCCTGACCACATCAAGAAAAATCCAGGGCTTAGATGTCTGGCCAAGTTAGCATTAAACAGGTGAGTCTGAGTTTGCATTTTGAATTTTTAAATGAAGTTTTAATTGTGACAGGACTTGTGCAACAAATAAAAAGAAAAAAAAATTATTTCAGTTTACTAAGCTCCATGTTTACCTTTGTATACTTGCAGTTTTTGGGGAACGTATGGGCAATGACCTAACCTTCAACAATCCAGTTACATACACGAGTCTGAGATTGAAGAATTCTACGGTCTCCTTACGGATCCCAGCATTGATTTCCAAAATTGTCATTTCATAAGCAAAGACATTGTCCAGATGGAATGGCTCTATCAAACTGAGTTAATTCCAGACAACATGCACACACACATATTTGTAGCCACCTTCACTACTTGTTGGGCTAGACTTTAATTGTATTCTGTTTTAGAAAAACTGAATCGTAATGTACTCTATTATGACACAGACTCAGTCATCCACATTAGTTGTCCTGGAGAATTCCAACCTGAGCTGGGTGACTTTCTAGGTGATTTAACAAATGAACTGGATCCTGATGAATACATTATAGAATTTGTGTCAGCAGGACCAAAGAATTACGCATACTGCACCAACAAAGGAGAAGAAGTTTGCAAGTCAAAGGATTCACATTGAACTTTGTCAATAGCCAGCTCATCAATTTCGATGTTGTGAAACAGCTAGCGTTTGATTATAAAGAAAATCAGAATGATCCAAACCATCACATGGCTATCATCACCAGTGGTAACAAAATAGGTTGCCATAAACTGAAACGAAAGTTGTACAACAGGATGGAGAAAAAGAAGTACCAGCTGGTGTACACTAAACGTCACATTGTAGACAACTTTGATACCGAACTATATGGATATTAACTGTATATAATGTACCATTTCCGTGTATTCATAAATTTTTTTGATCATATTGTATATATTTGTATATTCTTCAATTTTTGTGATCATATTGTATATTTTTGTATATAATTGTATTTTTTTTGTGACTATTCAATGGTTTTCTGAAAAAAAAGCACCGCAACAGGCAGTTAATAACCAAACACAAATCTGGGTTCTGTTAAGTTTATAAGTGTGTGTGTGAGGGGAAAGATTGAGTGAGAATCATTGGTGCATGGTTCAGTTCTAAGATGTCAGTGAAATAGTACTGTCATCAGAAACCCGACTGGTTTAAGATGGTGGTAGAGATACATTGTGTGGACAAATAGATGGTTGTGTTACGGGAAACATTTGCTGATGGTATACATCATGAAGGAAGAGTGGAAGTCCTACACCAATTCTATAAGGATGGACTATTTAACTTGTGTAAATGCATAGGAGACAGAGAGACAGCTATTCAAATATGTATGGCCTATGATAACTGGTTGTGGAAACATCCACTGTGTAGATACAAAAATTATAATCCTTTACTACCTTTAGGTCCACTTTGGCAACCAAAGACTGGGCAGGGAGCCAAGGGCCACTCTCAGAGGGACCTGGACCACTCCGTGGAGGCCATGGAGCCACTCTGGAGACCATAGAATCTCCCTGAAGGCCACAGGGCCACTCTGGAGGCCATAGGCCCTCCCTGTCCGCCTTGGGGCCACTCTTTGGAGGCCTGGGCCTCCCTGGGGACCATGGGGCCACTCTTTGGAGTCCATGGGGCCACTCTTTGGAGTCCATGGGGCCACTCTTTGGAGGCCATGGGGCCACTCTAGAGGCCATGGGGCCACTGTATAAGTAGAGGTCCTCGAGTAGAATCAATCAGAACCATGGTACGCATAAAGAGAGACTGCTCACTTTGTCAGACCAAAGGGTTGACCCGGCTACCTCAGCATTTGATGAAGGTACAAAAGTTGAATCCTGGAGAAAGCAGATCATGGCTGTTTTCCAAGATGGGCAAACAGAAACAACAGGAAAAACTCTGCCCCATTCCAGACTGTGAAAAGAGAGTCAAACAACTGTCCTAACATTTGTTCCAAACACACAAGTTGGATACTAAGCAAAGACAAGCCTGGTTGTCTGAAACCATAAGTACAGAAAAAGTGAGACCACAGAGTACTGTGACTTGGGGTCCTAGCGACATGGAACTGTCCCAAAAACCACGGTGGGAAACACAGAGCCTCCTTCCTTTTCAATCTTGCAGTAGATTCATTGTCTCGGGTTGTACGGGAAGTGGCAAGACCCAATGGATCTACAGACTGTTACAGAATCTAAAAGGCATGTTTGATCCAAAGCCACCTCACCACATCATGTACAGATATGGAATCTGGCAACCTCTTTTTGATGAGATGGAGAGTACCATACCCAACTTGACCATGCATCGAGGATTACCTAGTCAAGAAGAATTGGATGCATTTACAGCAGATAGAGAGCACACCATGATCATCCTGGATGACTTGACGCAGCAAGTGGTACAGAAACCAGAGATGGAATTACTTTTTACACAGGGTTCCCACCACCAGAGGCTCAGTGTGGTCTTCATCACTCAAAACTTCTTTCAACAAGGCAAAAGTAGTCGTACTATTGCCCTCAATATGTGGTATTATGTCTTGATGAAAAACATGAGAGATGCCTCCCAGATTTCTACTCTTGGTAAACAAGTGTTTCCTGGCAAAACCAACATGTTGGTAGAAGTATACATGGACTGTATAGAGGAGGATTATGGCTATTTAGTACTAGATGTGTCGCCACATGCACAAGACAAATGCAGAATGAGATCCCATGTCTTTCCTAACGAAGATCCCACAGTGTATGTACCAAATCTATAAGTAGGCATAAGACCATAAGTGACGAAACAAAAGTCAAGATGAGTCAAGTGGTGAAGAAGAATGCTGATTTTTTAAGATTGATATTGAATATGCCATCGAGAGTACAACAAGCAAGTTTATTGAAAGCAGTGACTCCCGATCAACTGTTAGCCTTGGGTACCATAGCCACTAATCTGCTACAAGGAAGTATTCCTTTCACATCAACTTATAAGAAGAAACTGAGAAGACACAGAGCAGCCATCAGAATCATTGCCAACAAGAAAGTCAGTGTGAAAAAGAGAAAGCAAGTACTGCAGCCTAAAGTGGTGGTATTATCACTACAAGCTGTGGACCCTGTCCTGCGTAGCATGTTGAAATGAATGAAGGTCAGAAAAGTGTGTTGTTACCTTGGGAGAAATATCAATGTCTGTTAAATCAGAAACATCAACCAGTCTCTGTCAAGACTACTCTGACCACCATTAAAGAGGAAAGCCCAGATGATGATGATGATGCCCTGAGCATAGAGACAGTGGTTGAGGCTGTACCCACAAATGTACAGAACAGAGTACATGCTTTATTGTCTCACATCACCAATGATGGTAGACTGACATGGAACAAGAAAGGGAGATCCGCTATGAAGAACAGCTGGTGCCAGGGTCTAACATTATAGACTTGATGAAAGATTCCCAATACAAGTACAAACATTTCAAGCCGTTGGGACACGACGTGTTTTACGAAGCCTTGAAGGACATGAACATACCATGAGGACTGATTGGGTATCACCAGAGAATGGAAGCTAAGAAGGCAGGGATAAGTATTCATTGTACAGTGACAAGTCGGGACTTGTCAATCTCCACGGTGGCTGGAAACTTGGCATACACGATGGCCGTCACCGATTCCGGCAATGCTTCAGCAAACTTGAGTTCCAGACATGCATTGCCCTTCTTGAGGTTTGGTTGATGCTGTGAGTCATGGTGTTGGCTCAGGTCAAACACATGGAAATAATAACCATGGGCAAAGTCCTCCCTACTTATGTATTGTTGTAGCTTTTGGACTGATACACACCAGTGCCATCAAGGAGAGCTGTGAAAGCTTCCACATAGTTACCAGTCTCGTAGTTGGGTTGTAAAGGTCTGGCAGGAACACTCTGGCCATCTACATAGAAAGCAGCAAAGTTACACTTGTAGTTTTGGAACTTAAAGGGATTTGTGGTATAACTCCCGTTGTTGTCTGCCACAGACACAATCCCCACCAACACTTGGTTTGGACCAGCTCCTTGGAAGACATCTTCTGCTTTCAACTCAAACTGTCCTTGAGGTACGGCAAATGTCTTGATATCGGATCGATTGATGAAGTTTTGTGCAGGAGTAGATGCCAAAGCATGGGAATGACCCGTAATGATGCCCGGAGACACTTGAACCATGCAGACCTTCAATAACACATCGGTGATTTCCACTTTGTAACTGGGAGCTGGTTTGGTACTGAGCAACACGAAAGGTTCTGGCTTGGGATACATCTTGAAGAAAATCTAAAAGAAGTCTCTCTTGCTGACAGTCCTTTTTGTTTCTGATAATGTCTGACGTCATCATGCAATGCGTTTCAGATGCAACACGCAAGACAACTATCCACTGGTAAAATGGAATGGTTGCAAATCTTGATCTCTTAGATAGAGATGTATCCGATTAATTGGTTTTGTACGATTTTAAAGTAGTAAGGATCCACAAAGGTGAGGTCAATGTCCTTGTCCTTATCAGCAGGTATGCGTCTCAGCACAGACCACTGTGTATCACTTATGTATGATTCTTTGATCAAGTCTGTGGATACCATCACTTGTTTAGGAGTAACTACAAACTTGTTGTCAAGGTAAATCTCGGTGAGAGCACAGATCCAATGACCTTTCAAATCGATGAGTCTGGGTAACTGCACTGTAAATCCTGCAGGATTATTCCCTGGAAATATCGCCTTGCAGTCTTCACTCGACACGAATAAGAATTTTTGATCCATGGTCCCTACTTATAGTTTTTTGAGCTCTACTTATAGATTTTGGAGGTTCTGTGCTGGTACCCAGTTATTTTATTTTTTAGGCCAATGTAACCATTTCTCAAAAGCTTCTCACTGTCCATTTCTGGTCTGTCTTCTCAACACTTTCTCCACTTTAAACAAAGTGTCTTGATCTACATCAACAGCTTGCAATTCTTGATCGTAAAAACTGTCTTCAATGTCCTCTCCATTCCAGTCTTGTAGTTTGTAGACTGGTATACCATTTCTATTGTAGCGTCTTGTCACTTTAAACAGTTCGCCAGTCCATTTTTGTTGATACTCTCTTTGAAATGCAGTTTTGAGATGGGAAATGCCCACAGTGTCTCCCACTCTAAATCAGTAGGATTGTTTGACGTCTTTACCTTTCCTGCGTAACAGATACTGATCCAGTCTGACTTCATTCTCATTGCTTTTGTTCACCTTGGCTGGAGGTTTTCTGAGACTACTATGTTTAGTCTTGTTGTAAGCTTTCATTAGGTCTTGCAACACGTTCACATACTTATGTGTCTGTTTGGACATCATATATCGGAATATTTTCTCTTGATGGTTTTCAAAGCTCTCTCCCCATAATTAGCCTTAGACAGGTTATTGGTCAACAACTAATGAATATTGTATTGTTTCAACACCCCTTTCGCATATTGATTTGAAAATTCTGTACCTCGGTCTACTCGGAGAATATGATTAGGTTGTCTGCCTTCTTTGAAAATACTGTCTAAAGCTTTAGCCACTTCTGGACCTTTCTTGGATTTTAAAGGACGTGCCCACACGTAGCAACTGAATATGTCTATAGCCAACAAAATGAATCGGATGCCTCCATTATATTTGGCTAGACTTTGCATGTCGCCCAGATCGCAGTCCCACTGCGAATCCAGTCCTTTTACCACTACTCTGCTGTGGAGTTTGAGTCCCACTGAACGTCTATTAAGAGTATTGGTCTCTTGACCTTTCAACCAATTTTTGATGTATTTTAGAGTGATCGGGTATTGGTCCTCAGCTTTCATCACATCGTAGAGTTTGCGTGGATTAAAAAAATTAGCTGGTCTATTTGGGCTTTAGTAAAGTTCAGCTAGATAGTCATCCATCCTTATATTGTCTCGTTGAGAGTCTGCAGCCAGACTACCTCATACTTATGAATAATCACAGTAGTTCCAACTCAATGAGACAGGGAAGGACTGTATGTTCTAGTTGGGCTATTTTTGTAATTCCTGTAATGATTATCTTACCACTTGCAAAACAAGTGAAATGGATAGAGTCCCTTTTGATCATGACTGTAGGAAAAAGTTCAGGCTCATATTCAGCACCCAAAACATTCTCCAGTTGGGTCAAGTTGATGTGTTTGCTCAAGGTATGTACAGCAGACATGGTGGCTACCTGGATGGTAGACAGCTGTACTGGATGGCCAGCTTTCTGGATCAGTCGAGCGTAACGTCTCACTCTCCTCTTGGCTTCTGATATTCAGGAAGCTGCTCCATTACACATCATTTTACCATGCTTTGACAACATACAACAGCCTCTAATCTTTTTATGTCTCCAGATGAGACAGTTGTGTTTGTGGGGATTGTATTTGATATCCCTGGAGGTGGAAGCCAAGTGTTTCAAGTCTATCTCACAGTTCAGTTGTGCCATACACACCACATTCGTCAGCTGCACCATGTTACACCGTAGGTCTCTTACCAGTAAATGAACTTACATGCACTCACATGCACACTTTTTATACATATAACAGAGGCAGTCAAATATTCCAGTGATATGTAGTTTGATAGTCTAATATTACAATATATGCATCAATATTTGTGTGACCATTTAGATTTTGTATAGGGTTATGCTGTCACATGCATTTTAGTCTTTACACTTAACAGTCACAGACCTCCACATCATCACTGATAGGTGTGGGGTAAATGGTCCATTCTCTAAAATTAGGACCGACTTCATCAAAGAGTCTATAAAAGTCTTCACGGAGGTCTTTGACCTCTTCCTTGAGTTCTTTTAAGAGTTCATCTTCTAACATGCTGGATATGATTGCTAAAGACAATAAGTCAGGTTCAGGAGTCATGTCTTTGTTCAAAACAGTCATAACTTTCTTAAAAGCACCAACAATTTGACTACATGACACCATAACTTTAGCTTGTCTAAAGTAACGGTCCACGGTGGCTTCCCCTTCAGCCAGGCAGCCACCACCTATCACAAGGTCACGTTGTTCACCCAAGTACATTTCACAGGCTTCACAGTTTTCATCTCTTAGACTGGCAATATTATTTTTGAGATGATACAGGTATAGCCACTTGATCAAGACTTCTGTCGTGGGTAAAGGAATTTATCGGGTCTCAATAATGTCTGTAGAAGTGTCAGGGACTTCATGTCCTTTCTTGTTGTGATCTTCCAGCCGATTTATGGCAGTTTCCTCAGAAAGGACCCAACAGTCATCTTTATCATTGATTTTTGCATGGTCAAGTGGATGTACATTGCGCCATTGGTACTGCTTCACCATGGCTTGTGGATCTTCACCTTTCTGTCTTTTGGTCTCACTTTCTTTGATATCTGCAGGATGAGATCTTTTCAGAGTGCCAGGTTGTACATATGCTTGAACCATGGCATGATTGGTCCCATGAATGTTCCTGACAAGGTCAGACCATTCTTCTAAGGAAAGATTCAGTCCACAGCCTCTCACCCTCTGTCCTTGAGTGTCGACGCTGTGCATTCCCACATAGTACTTGTCCTGATACTGCCAACAGCACTCGTCCATTTAACTGCAGACGGATTTCTTTGTCTAACCCCTCTTTGACTATGCTGGCCACTTGTGGTACAAATGCAACCAAGGTCTGCCAGGCTGCAGCTGATAGGAACACCAACCGAGTAGATTTTCCCTGGATTCTCCCTAAAGCAACATAGGGAGATCCAAAGTGACCAGGTTGCACCTCCGCCAAAGTCTTCTCGCTCACTGGAATGTAGTTGCCATTTTCAGGTCTGCTTCTTTCTTCTTGTAGATCTGCTCTGTTAAGCAGTGGCGGAACAACTGATGACCACCATCAAAATCAGCCCCCATTTATACAAATCTGTGACGTCAAAAGTCATGTGATTGTGATGTCATTTTCCTATTTTTAACCAGGTTGAGATTATCTCTCATCCAATTGGGCTATTTTAAGCCCCTGTGGGGCAATAGTTCGATATCTATTTTTAGACCCAGGTAGGGCGATAATTCCATATCTATTTTTAGATCCAGGTGGGGCTATAATTCCCTATTCTATTTTTAGACCCTCTTGAGGCTATAATTTTTTAGTGGGATAAACAGGTGTTACGTCATTGAGTTCCAGGACCACATTATACTACTGCTAATGTGTGACACTCTGTATGTTAATTTCCATGAAAATGTTTGTTACACAATGCAAATCAGATAATAGATTGAATGTGATGTTAGATCAAATGATAGTTCTCTCTCTATATATATAGATATCTATACATATATATATATATATATATATATATATATATATATATATATATATATATATATATATATATATATATATATATATATATATATATATATAAATATATATATTTATATATATATGTATGTATATACATTTGCCTGTAACCTGCAATTGGGAGACCAATTATTGTGCGTTTATTTCACCAATGGGGAGACCGAAATTTATAAAATGGAGACCAAGATGCGGCCTCCTTATTGTTTAAAAGCCTGTTACTTTAATGGAGAGGGGCAGGGTATTTTCGTGACTCGTGATCCTATTTTTTTATTTTCCGTGATCTGTGAAACAATAAAATTAATTTTCGGGATTCTTGATTAAGCCATTGCTCGTGAATCGTGAATATGCATATAAGCTGAATAATTTTCCCTGTGAACTGTGAAAACAACTTTTTTTTCCTGTGAGCTGTGATCAAGACCCCCCCCTTGCCCCCCCCCTTTAATTTGGCACAACGATCTACATATTGTGTTAGACTGTTCGATTATTTATATATTCAAGATTATTCGCAGCAACAATATTAATTTTATGCTTGACTTGCATTTAATTAACGGTTGGTGAAGTATTTTGCTTGTATATCGGCTGCAGGGCCATTTTCCAAATTTTTCATGCAATCGGGAGACCACCAATATTTTGTCATTTTCAGGAAAAACGAACAAATATACAAATTGTAAAGGATCTGAGACTTGGGTAATAAGAATTGGCTCGTGACAAGTCTGATGTGGGGGGGTTGGGGTTCCTACTCAGTTATAAGTGTAGACAAACCTCTTTTTCTGTTTATTGATGCCCATTTTTCCCTGGGAAATTTGCCCATTTTTCCCTGGGAAATTTGACCTTATCAATGTGCGCATGACAGAGATTGAGACCCTGTTTTGTTGACCCATAATTCACGCACCGCACAAATCCAGGCGTCATCGTGATGAAGTCAGGGAAGATAAGACGTGCGTTTGGAAACCATTGTTCGACATCAAAAAGAGATATAACAGAGAAAATGATAAGTACAGTGGTCCGATTTAAGTGTCTCTTGAAATACAAGGTTGTCGGGTTGTGTGCACCTCGTGACTCATGTTGCTTGCTACGGTCATGTTGCTTGCTACGGTCCCGGCCGCGATGCCGATGGTCGTGTATCATTCCAATCCAAGTTCCATGAAGTTAACTTTTAATATTCTCAACAACTCAAAGCTGTCAACGGACTTGGTTGCTGTTTTGCTTGTTTTCAATGAATAGTCGCTGCACTTGAAAAGATGTGATTTAGATTGTCGCATCCACATACATCGCAGATGTCAATTCTCGGATCCGCAGATCCGGGAATCTTAGTTTACATGCCCGCGTTACTCAGTGAATCTCCATGAAAGTGTCTGTGGACACCCATTCAATGTATGCTAAGCGTTACCCAAAAATCAGCGCTAAAACCCAAATTATGTTCGTCAAATCTCTCCAAATTTTTTATTCAGTAGCAGAATTCAGCAAAATGATGCTGCCTTCAGAGTTATTTTGTTGATTTGCGGTTGACAACATGGATATTATTTTGGATAAAAATGTCTAATTTTTCATGGGACTATATGCGATGTGGAACGTATTTTCACAGGGCCCGCTCATTTGCATAACAACAGCAGTCAGCTTATCAGGAGCTTATGACCCGTTGGCGGATCCAAGAATACGCAGCCAGGAAAACTCAGCTAGCCGGAACAGGTTGGCAGCAGGGTCCATGTTCGGCACACCAATCCGGATATGCGCAGTTCTGTCCATTCTTGACCACTAGGAGCATGTGAAAATCAGATGCAGGGGTACCAAAATCCGATGTAAAGGTACCAGGTCCGATGCAGTGGTACAAAAGTTAGAAAAGATCTGTTTTACGGTTAATAACTTATGTTTAACGTATATGGGTGTTTAGGTGTAAATAACGTCGAGGTGCCAAGTTGCCCAACCTATAAAACGGTTGCTCAAGCTGAAAAATGTTGCAAAAACCGGGAGTCCTATTATATCATAATGGATGAAACAGGTGAAAAGCGGGGGATAGACAAATTTAGGTGATTTATGTCATTAGAAAAAGGGGAGATCTCCCGCCAAATCGGGAGACTTGGCACCTCTGATAACGGCCAGCTTGCTTCAGGCAGACTGAAATATTGATTAGTTCTTTTTGTGCAGTTTTGTTCGACACCTGATCGATCCTCAGGCAGCTTCGCATGGATATTTCTTTTGCCGACCAGGATTGATTTATTTTGATGAAAATAACAAATATATACTGTTAAAATAAATGGGGTTTTGAAATGAGTATGCATTTCTTGCTTATGTATGAATAAAGCTCACTTTAAAAGTCGTGTGTTGATAGCAAAGCCGGACATTAAAACTGTTATAACACTTTTTTCTGTTTCTTTTATCCTGCCAATATTTATCTGATTGTGTAATAGGATTTGCAGATATACCATCATTCAAAATGTTAGAGTTTTATTTTACTTTCACACTTTTACTTAGAGTTCAATGGCAATGCACTCAATATAGAAAAGAGATCTATGAAACTCCAGATTGGATTTATTGTTACTAATGAGGTCAACAACGTCCATATTTCAAATATGGTGTATCAAGTTTGAAAACATTCTTGTTTAATTGATCCCCCATTCTAATCTATTATGCTATGTTCATTTCCAAATAGGTAATTATTTTATAACATTTTAGGATTCCAATTTCTAAAAAAGTTGCAAATCTAGACGTTCATCTTTTAATCATACTGTTCAAAATGTGTTGCCAATTTTAAATAGTATTTCAAAATTTATTTTTGAATGAAACATTGGCATGTCTCTGCAAACACTTACGGAAGGACCACTAATGAAGCGATTAGGGAATTTCTATATGTATTGCAGGCAAAGCGGCCGTCTGTTATTCTCAAGTCCAGTAAAACTTCAGTGACAAGAGTTGACTTGTACAAGCAAAATAGGTTCAATATATATATTTTTTAAAGAAATTACTGAAATTTTGGTGTCTATGTAAAATCAGAGAAACACGAACTTGGTAAGGGCAATGCTAATAAATTATCTGTTTCTCATGTCCTAACCGACCTTAAAAATTGCTCCTGGCCGTAAAATAAAAAGTTTTTTTGTTTTCTACTGACCCTGTAACATTGAAACAGGTAAAAAAAAGCCTCTACAATCCAGGGAGTATAGCATCATTGGCTTTCAGTTTTTTCTTATTGAAACTGATTATAAATAAACTTTGGCGATTCACTATTCTTATTAAAAAAGGATAGAAGTGAAGTATTGGATGCAGTAACCAAGAATTGAACAAAAACACACCATCCTGATTTGGTGAATCAGGACTCCTCCCGGTTTTTTAACCTCATTTTTATTTAATTTCGATTTATCTACCCGAATTTTTCTGTTGAGTTGCGGGACAAGAGAAACTAACAATTTTCTGACAGTGCCTTAAAGCATGGATTGTCCACTAATCCTGGCAAACATGTAAAATGTTCAGTGAAAACTCATTATGAGACAGCCTATCAATACACCAAAGAAAAAAAATTAACTGAACAAGATGTCAAGATTCTTGTCCAAAAGATAAAAGTTCCTGTGTCTTCACTTACACTTTTTTCATAAAAATCAATTGAAAAATGGATACGAGTACAGTGGGAACATTCGTTCCAAATTCTGCCACAAGGGATTTTGATATACTAGTATTGTTCACATGCAAAACACATGAACAAGGCAAAAAATTGTAGATTCTCAAAACAGTAACTCACAATGACCTAATAGACAAGAAATTTCGAATACATGTACATGATGTGAGAGACCAACATTTACAATGAATTTTTACTGTACAAACATTCAGCAACAAGAAAAAAAAAAAAGAACAAACCGCAACTGGCATTTATTTCAATAACAATACTTTATTATCATAATAATATCCACAACAAATTAAGGAAACAATGCATACATATATTTTGACTCATCTGCATATGGCCATAAAGTTATCATCCACACATGTATTGAATATGTATTCACATGTAAAATAGTCCATATACACTTGTATCCGACATGTATTGTACAAAAATAATTTCTAGTCTCAATCGGCCACATGAAATGTACATAAAAGTAACTTATAATTACAAATGGACAATGATACATTTATGATTATCTCCGCCACACATTGTGATAGAACAATGGTGGTCGCCCAGTGTGCCCCACGTGACGGGGAATTCATCCATTATGATAACATAAGTCAAAGAAGAGACTAACGTGGTAAACTGAACATAATATGTTAAAAGCACATTCTTTTATGCTGTATGTTTGTTTGATTTTGTTTTGTTTGGTAAGTATATATTTTTATATTTTTGCTAATATGCAATGGTTTTAGCAATTGAAATTTATTACATGTAACATGTGCTTTTAAAATGTACCAATGATGCAACCTTTCAGTTCACTAAATAGCAATGAACTAACGAAATGTGGAAGTTCCAAGATGAAACTTAACTAAATTACACCCTAAATAAAACCATACTGACAATCTTCTACAACAGTGTACAAAATCACCAAACGTCGCGTAAAACATAGAAAATGTAACAGTCCATACTTGTGGCAAAGAGAGATGTGGTCTTTGTAGATGGGGTAGTCTCTCTTCAAGGGGGACCATTGTACATCAAACTGGCTTATATTTCTTTTAGATCTTTCCGTGTCTTATTCCAGCCAGATTCTAAATAATAATTATCTTTACATTCAAGAATGGCTTTTTACTTTACAGTAACTGAGTATTGATCACTGCCTGTTATAAATGTTCAATATATATTGATTGTGGCACAGCAGGTTATAATTCATACACACACACACAGACATCAAGTCAAGCAACTTCATGTAAAATTGACACAGACGCAATAACTCCGCAAGGATTTGGCTTAAGAGGTTCAATTGATGTATTGCAAGTGGAACTTGAGAAATTGCATGTAAAATATGGGAGCATTTGTCTCCAGGCAAGTAAATTTTGGAAAGAATTGTCTTGTCTAGATTCCAAAAAAAGCTTTCATTACAACTTTGATCTCGGCCACACTCATCTTATCAAAATGTTGGCAGTTTAATTTGGATGATTTTTATGTTGATGTGTGGAAAATTTTAGCATTTTTTGTGTGTTTTTTTTATATTTTTTTTTTGAAAAACTTATTACATGTGATGTCACAATGAGTTTCAGTATGCATTGCAGGGTTGCTCTGAAAAAGGTAGAAAATGTGAAATAGTTAAGGCAAACCCTCTTTTCCAGAACAATTTAAATATTGAGTGCAATGGAGATTTACGTTGTTACCCGATAAGATTTTAGGATATACATCAGGTACCTTATTTCCTCAAAATGACCCAACTTGGACATCTATGGTTTTGCCTATAAAGGAATCTGGTTGGAAGTATTGTCTTCTAAAAAAGGTAAATCACAAAAGCTTGTCGCAACATTTTTTCTTGTGTTGCTTAGTTTTATCACAATATTATGCAAAAAACATTTGGTATATTAAATGAGTGCCACTGTTTCAATTTCAAATGTCCGTAGCTCCATAATGAAGCTGAATTTGGAGAAAATATGATCCACTTTTATAGATATATATTAGAAGATTGCTGTTTAGAATAAATTTTAATACTATATTAAAAAAAAAATGAATCACTTTTATATCACATATTGATAAAACGATAGGTCCATTTTTATCTAATGGCTGTGTAAACAGAAAGCAAGCAACACCAATAAGAATGGTATCATATCTATCACCTGTTTGTTTGTTTGTTTGTTTTTCAGAAATGTATACTTTTTGGTAGTTTTTACGAACTGTTTTAGGGTTCCTAGGTTTTTGGTGAAAACCATACTGACCTGATGTATATCCTAAGGATCATAAAAAGCTGTGGGACAAGGAATAGAATTCCTGTATATATATATATATATATATATATATATATATATATATATATATATATATATATATATATATATATATATATATATATATATATATATATATATATATATATATATATAAATTTATATATACAGCTGTGTAATTATTTAATAAATAAAGACTGGATAATATATAATAAGGCCCATCTGAAAGTGATACTAACAATTTATGAAATGTTTACAGTAGCAGCAAATTAAATTAATATTCACATCAACATCTCTCAGGATGATTTATCTGCAATGATGAAAACATATAAAAGGTAAACGGTAAATATGCATGCATCTATGCTTATTTTCTTTTTTCACTGATTTAGATGATGGCCAGACAAACACAAACCTATTGGCAAAAAGTGTCACCTGGGATACAGGTGACTTTGCCTATGAAGTCTTCTGTATCTGTGGATGTTGCTTGTGACATGGAAGGTTGAAATAAACATGTTTGTGTGGATGTGGGGTGCGACACTACAGATCTTACAGAAGATACAACTGTAAAAAGTAAACATCTAGAGACAACAGAAGTGGAGTCAGATAGTCTTGATGGCATTGATGACAATTCTGAAGATGACATTGAAGATTCTGAGAATGATGACAGTGAAGATGATGAATGGGACATGGAGGAGGAGGATGTGTCCACTGATGAAGATGAGGAAGGTCTTATTGATGGGTAAGAATGAGAATTAAGGATTACGGTGGGCATTTACAAAATAATCATCCGCTGCATCAGATTAAACAACCCTTCAAGCAGGCAGGCCAATTCTATTCTATTGACAATTATTCCTATAAAACTGGGGAACTGAAAATCAAACAGGCATATTTATCCTGATATTCAGTGGTGAGGGTGGAGGTGAGATCAAAATGTCGATTGAATGTGTTGCTATGAAATATGAAATAAAATGTCTTGACACATTACTGGTATGAATTCAGTGTCCTAGCTAAAACTTTAGCGAGTCAAATCAAACTTATATGATTTATGTATCAGACCTAAATCTAGAATACTACATAATAGGGATTACCTTGATCTACTTTTTTCAAGGTCACCGGAACTACTAAAAAGTTCATCAAGTGGTAAAATTTTGATGGGAAGCTGTTACAGTAGAGCTTTTTGTCTAACATCCAGTCCTGGTGAATGAATAGAAATCAGCCCAATCAACAATTCAAAATACCTACCGTATTATCCTTAATTAGTGCCTTGTGTGCTTAGGAAATGTACATAAGATAAACCCCAGTGAGAGACCCTTATTTGGCATATTTTAGATGGCAAAACATCAATTCTTGGGTAAAATGAACAATATATATATATATATATATATATATATATATATATATATATATATATATATATATATATATATATATATATATATATATATATATATATATATATATATATATACATATATATATATATATATATGTATATATATATATATATATAGAGAGAGAGAGAGAGAGAGAGAGAGCATATTTTTCAGTATCAGCGTTGTCTCTCTCTCTTCTCTCTCTCTCTCTTTTTTAATTCTACATAGTCAACTTTTGAACAGGCAGAGTGCTGGAGTGAAGGCTGGGCTGGAAACGTGAGAAAACCCTGCATTTTCTTATTATTAGGGTTGCAGCCTAAAATAGGGTCAGTCAGGACATGGACGAACAACCCTCTAAGTAGGCAGCCTAATCATGTCCTATTGACAGGGTTTCCTGTATCACCAGTTGGGAGAATAGGAAAAGCAAGCAGGTATATTTTATCCCAATATTCAGTGTGACAACCCCCACCCCCCTCCCCCACCCCCCAAAAATGAAACAAACTAGCAGACCATACTATTTTGCACCAATCTATGCAGATAAAATTACAATATTCTCTGTATGCATGTTATAGATCTGTTGGTGACACTTCGGGCCACAGGCAGTACATAGTGTTTGAAGCCTGTCTCTGTACACTTTGGCCATCTACATTGTGTGCAAGGAGTCCTGTCTTGTTGTAAGGAAGAGAGTGGTGGGTACCTTAGTAGTTTTCGAACAGTACTGCACAAATGGACACACAAACACCTGGCAAAGTCAACCGTGTCAAGGGTCCATGCCCAGTGGGAATATCAGGCTGGCAACTGGAATTTTTGGTAGTGGGGCTGGTGCCATAAAAGTGACGAACTGCCTGAAACACATTGGGATTTCAATTTTTTCTTTCAGGACATATTATAATTTGCAGTCACATTCCTACTGTCAAACAGATGTGGCAGAAAGAACAGGGCAGCGTTCTCTCAAGACTGAGGGGCAAAGAATCTGTGCATCTTGCTGGTGATGCCAGATGCTGTTCACCTGGGCATACAGCAAAATATGGGAGTTATAGCATGTTAGATACGGACAGCAAGGAAGTGGTTGATGTGAGACTGGTCCAGGTAAATATGAAATTAAATGTATACGGCATACATGTATATATTCTTCAGATAGATCATAAAGTCCACTTTTTGTTAACACAGTTTCATATCTATATTCAAGGGTTAAGGGTTCTTTAAACACAGTTCATTCTCACTTTAAATTTAACAGGCATGAGCCTGATCAAGGGAAAAATTCCCACAAAGTATCATATAAAGTACTCATCCTCAGTGAAAAACAACATTTGAGTGGGGAAAAATGTAACTTTCTTTAGAAGTTCAACCAGAAATCCAGGAATTTCTGTAAGTCTATGACACAAAATTCCCTGAAATCCTGGAATTCTCTGAACAGGCTCATCCCTGATTTAAGTACCGGAGGCTCAGATAAATGTTGGAAGCTTCTGTCAACAGCTTTCCACTCTTCAGCTCTCATGAACCAGAAGAGAGATGAGGAAAGCTGTTGACCTGGGCCTTTTCTTTGGAAATATTTAGCATGTTGGTAATTAGGTCAAACAAAAAAATCACCTAGGTTTCCGGTTACCCTACCTACCTGCCAAAAAAACCCCTTCCTGAATTTTTTAATGGAGCTGCAAGAAGAAAAAGAATACTTTTTCCAATTTTTGCCTTGTTATGAACGTGAAATCCAGAAAAAAAGAACAAAAAGTAAATATATTTTAGCCACAAAATTTGGAAGAAAAATTACCTATCTACCTACCTGCCTGGGATTTTTTCTTGTTTTGGCTCAGTGTAAATGTTTTTTCCAAGCAAGTTGACTACATTTGGACTTAAAAGCTTCAGGATTCCTCTTAATTTAGGTTAAGAAGTGTGTGAATTCAATTACAATATGAACCTATGTTTACATACATGACCATGATGATAAAACATGACTATTTACATGAAAAATATAAGTGGATATCACTCTGCTTCTCCATCAGTGACAATTCTTTTTAGTTTTAACTTCCTTCACAATTAATTTTGCCCCCAAATGTTTTGAATTATCATCATTTTATGCTTAGGATCTCAACTGCATCAGTTTAAATATAGAGAGTTTAGTTCTATTTTTATTATTTACTCAATAATTATCACATCATTTCGAACATAAAGTTTATAAATTTATATACAGTGGTAATTCCTCAATAGAAAGGTATGCTAATATTCAATGTGATTACACTTGAAAAGTTGTTTTTCTTACAGTATGTGAACTGTGTATGTTCTTTATCTTCATACATCCATGTATTTTTAAAGTCAAATGAAGTCAGCTCCTCTCAAGCCATGGAACTAGAGGGCTGAAAAGAAGTCTTAAGTTTTTAGAGGAGGAAAAGGTCGCCTGTACCAGTTTGACTACTGACAGACACCCTTCCATTAAAAAGTTTATGAGAGAGACTATGGCCGACTTAAAACATTGGTTTGATGTCCGGCATGTTGCCAAAGGTAAAAATTAAACACATAAATAAACATGGTAAATGTGACCCATCATGGGAAAAGGGGGTTTCTGATCAAATTATGTGATGTTGAAATATGCAAATTCTGATAAAATGTGGTTTAAGAAGCTACAACTTCTGAGGTGCAGTTATACCTATTATGCAAATTAGGTGGGTTCAAAGTTCTCCCTGCTACAGACTTCAAAGGACACCTTGAAGTAGGTTTTGCATATGACCTCTGTGGCCAGCTGTGTAGGAGGTATCTTGTGTTGCGTACGGACTCACACACGGACATGCTGAAAACAGGGTACCCCCAAACTTCATTTGTGTGGTGTTTAATAACTTCAAAAGGAAAGCCATTTTCTAATGACAGGTACTCATTAACATATTAACAGGCAATGGAACATCGGTTTTTCATGTGATGGGTCACAAATGTTCTTTTAATAAACCCTACACCCTCCAGTATTTGTTGGGAAGTTTATGCAATGAAATTACCTCATTAGAATCACCTGAAAGACTTGTAGTTTTAGGCAAATATTTTGAATGTTTCATTCTAATGTCCAGCCCTGCATTACCTGAAGGACAATTGGGAAACATGAAATGGAGCTATACTTTTTGCTGCTTATACTTTATTAAAAAAATAACTACAATGAAGTAAGGATGACTCCCAAACAAATTATGATCACTCAATTTCAGGCGAGAATCGTTGTGAAATATACCAAAAATTGTTTATAGCCAAATACACGCTTAAACTGTTCTTGTTAAAAAGTTCTTAATAAATTAAAAAAAAAAAAAAAAAAAAAAAAAAAAACAAATAGGTATTCTCAGTTTAGTGAACTTTTGTGTTCAATGTTTTAGCCATTAGCTTAGCTTATGACTTAATACTTTGCCCAAACACCTTTGTTCAAATTTCAGCATTAACAAATTGAGTAGCTCATCTCACGTCAACAGTTGAAATTTTTATCAGCTGAGTATTATAAGTTAACCATCTTTGTGGTCTTTCATTAATCATATTTTGTACAATGAGGAGTGTACAAAAAATTGGTGGCCAAGGCTAAAATAAAGGGGTGTGAGTTGTGACAAGCATGGGCTCAAGTCATCACTAACCATCTTTACTGGTCAGCGGCAAGCAGTTGGGGAAATGGAGAGGAGGTGAAGGCCAAATGGCTCTCACTTAAAAGGCATGCGGCAAATATCCATCATGACCATGGGGACATTTTTCCACATTGTCAGCATGGCGAGCTGGATGAGGAGCACCAGTGGATCAAACAGGGTACGGTTGTACATATGCATGCCATCATCTATCTACTGTGAATGCATTTATTTTCAAGTGGCTTACTTTAACGCGATTTTGCATTTCACTGAAGTTTTAATTTCACTGTTTTGAACATAGCTCCTTTTAAATCTATGTTAAAATAATATTCCACTGTGTTTTTAATTTCACTGTTTTGAGCCATCAGCGAAATAAAAACACAGAGAAAATAAATGAATTCGCAGTAAGTAATTTTACAACTTACCGGTCACTGAACCAATACCAATTAATAAAGTCATTGTCATTTTGGTATTACTCATTCCATTTATGTCGAACCAACTTCAGGTCTAATGCTGTACTTACAGGGCTAAACAATTCACATGTTTCATTGTCCAAGACAAAGAAAAATGGATGGGGCCAAGTGAATTTAGAGAAAAATAACCTGTAACAGATACAAGCACTTGTCCCTGGACAAGTAGACCTTTGAGAGAATGGTTTTGCCCTGACTTACTTTTGTAAACATTCAACATTTTAGTTAGTGCAAATATAGATTGAGTCAACAGCTTTCTTGATGCTATTTTGATATTCATCAATTATAGCAGAATAGGTTGGCCTTTGGCATCCATCGATACAGGAGCATCAAAGTAGCAACAGTGATACATATGATATACATGCACTTATAATCTATGCTTGTTTTTTGTTCACCTCACAAATCAAATTCCACATTTTGAGCAACCAACCAGTCAATGCTTCAGATCATACTTTTTTGTATTGGTACTGGACTTATCTGCATGACTAAGATAGGTCCGACATTATCATTATCTCATCAGGCGCAGGGCACAGGAGATACGTATACATGCCAACGTGTATCTGTAAACGAGGTCCCTCGTTGGAGTAGTGATTTTATCCTGTACTGTTGGAAGAAACTACAACCTTGAAAACAAACTTTTGTTTCCCCCCCCCCGTCTCTAGATCTGCTAAGATCATGTAGTCTAGCTGTCTAGTATGATGTAATCCATAGGTGTGCATTTATCAACTCTTGGATAAGGACTGGTACATCTGGCAGGTGCTGCACCATTCAACATATGACAATAATTTCTTTATATGAGATATTATGATTGGACTCTTTCAGTGCTAAATATGAAACTGAGTCAACAGCTTGAATTAATTTGAATTAATACACTTTGTAAGCAAAGTGCCTGAGGCAAGCTGTTGACGGACACGCTGGTTTCTGAAACTAAGTTTAGACTGGGCATGTTGCTACTTGAATGAAAGCTCTTTTCATGTGGAATTTGAGTATCAAATAAACTGAAATTATTTCATAGGTATGATTCATTTCATTTCAACTTAAATTGCTTATAGTGGTGAAACAGTTAACAAAAATGTGAAAATCGTATTTACTTTCCCTCCACTTTATATTATTAGGTAGAAGAGCTTATAAGGAGATGGAGATAATTACGGACAACAAGTACTTGTTGAAGAACATCGGCAAAATGTCTCCCCAGCATCAGACCTCATGTGTGGAATCTTTCCACAAAGTCATCTGTTTTTTTGCACCCAAAAGTGTTCATTTCTTCTTTCCAAGTATGCAGGCAAGGTTAAATAATAGGCCACATTAATTCTTTTTATAACGTTTACAGTTTACCTAAAGTAACTAGAACTTTCTGAAACTAAATCATTTTATTTAAAAGACAAAAGGCCAATGGGCTATTGCTCTGCTGGCACCACGGCTATATTGCACCTGCATCTTCAATCCAAAGTTGTAAGTCCTCAAGTGGCTTCACGCCACCAATATTGAAAGGAACCTACATTTTCATACTCCTTGTCAGTCCTGAAAGTCATTTTTGTCTCACTTAAAAACTGTGGACGATATCGCGCTCACAAGCCAAAAGTTTAGGGGCGTCTCCTTTGAAACTTAAAAGCTTTATTTACACTATTCTACCATACCGACACTGGTATAAACAGGTATATAGTCGTACAATTTTTAGCACCACAAAGGTGACTACGAGGGGCATGATTGATGCTATAAGCTTGGCAACCTTAGTCAGCAGAGCTAAAAGCACATTAGTCAATTTCCTTGTTGCGGGTATATAAAATTTTGGGCTAGTGCTATAAAGTAAGAGGTTGTAGCCAACTTTGCTGTTCAGTCTTCTTCGCCACCGTCTTTTATCTAAAATCAAGGAATAATGGTTAACACGGTCCAGAATGTTCCAATATGAAGCTTTCCTGCCAATCATCTTAAATTTTTTTTTTTGGGGGGGGGGGTTATGACTTTAAAATTTTTGGAAAAAGTTTGATATAAAATTCTTCAACCACATTGATATTAAAGATCTCAAAACTGGAAAAATTTCTCAAAGTGATTCCTTCATCCCTTATGTAAAAGAAAAAATGCAACTTATGAGCTGGATTTACTCTATTATGCAAGTTACTGTCCAGATATTAAGTCTGCAATTATCAATTTTTCTTGTGTTCAGGCCTTCAAAAGGTACAATATTTGACATTACATTTTACCTAATGAAATTTCTTTTTTTATTAGAATTTTCTTTGCTGCGATTCACTTTAATCACAATGCCAAACGTCAGCAAAAGAGAAATAAGTACAAGAAGGGAGGAGCACTGGTGAAGATATTAAAGGATGTGTCATATGGTAAAAAACGTTACCTGCTTTCTGTATCAACTCTATTGATGAAATATTTTCCACAACTAGCTTAAAGAATGTCACCTCACATGTAATACTAAGGGAAAAAAAAAGAGGACTGTGACAGTCCTGTGATCAGCTGACATGTACATATACCCTTGCAGTTTTTAAAGATTTGGACAAAAAAAGAACAAAGATAACCATAAGAAATACAAAAATCAATGGAGCATGACCATTTGAGCAAATCTGGTAAAGACCCACCCAAGGTACATTACCACTAATTAAGAAGTCAATTTGACAGACGGTGTTACAGAAAGAGTAAAAAATGTGGATTAGCATTAGAATACTCATTGACTTACATAGTAATCAATAGGAAAAGTGCATTAACATGTTTTGGAGAAGTGTTGAAAATTGCATTAACACATAAAAAATTCAAAAAAAAAAATTAGAAAAAAAATCGAAGTGCCACATGGTGAACAAATTTAAAACTGCTTAGCAGACTTGAAGGTTTTGCTTAGCAGGCAACTGTCCTTCCATCTCCTATCAAATACCATAAAGCAAAGGGAAGGTCACGACCCCTGCTAGACTGTATCCTAGTCAGGTCATTCAGGCCTCTTCTTCTTCTGGGTTGGGACTCCCGGCCTTCATCCAGCCACCCCAGGATTGGCTGAGTGTCATCCCAGCGGAGTTTGAGGTACTGCATCGGGACATCATACCTCCCAGTCAGAGATATTGTTTCTGTGGAGCTTAATAATGTTGGTGATTGTAGTCTGTGTCATATACATGTATGCACTTTGTGTATGGGCCATTGGATGCACATTCCCATTCTCCAGAGGGCGAAATGTTGTTCTAGCACTAATTCCTACTTTACAACCACTGCTCCTGCAAGAAATAGTGGTGACATGAAGTATCCATGACAGTGTGGTGTCAGATGTACAGCAGAGAGCATCATCCCAGTTGAGCCTAAAATGTCTTAAGTTTTCAGTTATGTTCATCTGCATGTATATCTTCATAAATTTCAAGATATTCACACGTTGTGAAGTTAAACAACGAAAATGAACATCATTATTTTATCTTGTTCCAACCTGGTTTGTCATATTTTGTCCCAATAAAGAAGTAATTGGCTTAATTTAACAAAAAAAAAAGAAAAAAAAGGAAAAAAGACAAACAGTCGCTGAAGGTGACGGACTGGTCTGGTTGGAACAGCAGGGTTCAAGGTGCAGACTACACAGGAAGCGGACTGTCCGACCACTATTCTTCCCAGTCGTGCTACGCAGAGAAGGTGAAGGACAGGTGGCTACAACATCAACCTGCAAAATCAGCATCAGCAAAGTTTAATAGCAGAAGTAGAGCACACTTTAAAAAGTGTGTAAGCATCACATAGAATATAATATACCAAAAGGGGTTTGCTCACTGATGCTGATGTTGCAAGTCTTGGTGTCAACAAGCTTCAGAAAGTGTCATCACCATCGGCGTCAAAGTTAAGTGCTAGGAAAACGAAGGTGGGAGGTCACTTGGTTTATGGTTCAGCCCAACCAAGCCATATTGTAGTCATCTGTCCTTCATCTTGACATTCTCAAAGTGACACTGCCGGCCAGAAAAGTGGTTGGACAGTGCACGCAATCAACTTGAACCTTGCGGTTTGAACCAGACGGGTTCATATTTTTTGGTCCAGAATAAGTCATCACCTTTGGCGACTGTGTCCCTATTTCCTCTTTTTACAAGTTAATAACAATAACCCTTTATTGGGGCAAAATATGACACACCGGTCGGGAGGCAGACTAACCTTTATCTTCAGGTGTGTCTTAGAGAGAGGATTTTGAAATACAGTCGTACCTGTCTTGAGAGGCCCCTCCAATGAGAGATGGTCAGAACGACACCATGGTGATAGCGCTCCAAGTGTGACTGGTTTCACCCTGTGTGGGGCTCATCAGGCACTGAAAATTTAACGGCTGCTAACGCTGTATTAATAATAATGTAAATGGGTTGCTACGTTCTATTGTGAGGTGAGAGAAGTCACATTGCTCCAACTGAGTTTTATGACGTCATAGATTGGACATTGTGACCACTCCACTGTACTTGGCTTCCTCAAGGGGTTCTCGTGATGGTCAATGTCCATTTATTAATTAATAAAGCTGGGGTAGTAAATGGGCGGGTCTGTACCTCCCTCTATGAAGATACTTGGGAATTGATCTATTATTATTGTGTCAATGAATTATCCACAGTATTTGTGTAGTATAATAGGTTTGGTAATTTGAAGGGAAGTGTATGTTTTTCCTTCATTTTATGTGTGCAGCTGTTAAAATGGGGAATTTATTGTGTCTCCTTCATGAGCATTGACACTGGATGGGAAATTGAGCATACAACTTATTAAAAATCCAATGAGATATCACACACCTTTATATAATCGCTCTCTGAGAACACTGTAGTTATCTTTTCCACATTCTTGACCTGTCCTGGGGTGGTCTCTCAAGACAGGGACCACGGTATTGACATTTTGGTTTACTTATTCGTGGCACTGTCCGATGGTTAATTAAATCGTATTCCTGTGAATTTTGTAATACTCATTTATCAAATATTTGAATACTAATATTTGAAAACTATTAGTTTATCTGGGATATTAAAATCCTTGATAATTGTCACTGGGGAACCTATTTCTTATCGCCAAAATAGCACAGGATGGAAGTGGCCGCCTGTTCCTCTTCCCCAAAATACAATGGATCCACCCGGTAAATCTGCGGTAGGCAAGGTACCTGTATATTCTGGACATACAGAAAATAGCCTCAATTTAAGATCAGGTATCTTTATGCAATTGTTAATGTCACCTGGGCATTTTGACAAATCCATATATATATATATATATATATATGTATATATATATATATATATATATATATATATATATATATATATATATATATATATATACATATATATATATATGTATAAAGCACAATTGTTAAACAAGCTTTCCCCCCCTCCCTCTTATAAGGCCACCACAAATGCAGCCAAAAAGTGGCGTTATAAGAGCGATGGCCTCTCTTGAGGGGGAGAATATAATGTAAATACCATATTTTCTGCACTGGCCTTTCAAGAGTGATGGCGTCTGGTGAAAGGGGCCTTATAAGAGGTGGACCACTGTACATTGTGTTTTGACTATCTATTTATACGAAAATGCCTCACGACATTGTGCTCTGTTGCAAAATACCAAAGAGATGAATCGTACACAAGCTAAATATTAATTTGAAAGTAATATTCAAACGTTACAGCTTTCAAACTATTCCACTGTTGTATTCTTTTAAAAATACAGTGGACATTTACATGTCCTGTGACCCCCCCCCCCACACTTTTGAGTTCAATCCACCAAATAAATTCACAGTGGTTCTTCCAACACCATGGTGATTGTGGTCAAGGCTTTTTGTACACAATGCAGTAACAAAAAAAGTTTTACACCATTTTCTCTCACATATCTTAAGGATTTTTTTAAATGCCCAAAAATTTTTAGTTATTATATACTTAACTTGTAAGCTGTCAAACTCAGTACATAGAACCAATGCTTGTAAGTCAACATACAGTAAAAACTCCCTATACTGAACACCCTTGGGACTGGAGAAAAGTGTTCAGTATAGCGACGTGTTCGGTTTTGGGGGGTTTGCCTGTGTTAAAAGTATATAAACTGGGAACGAAAAAAGGTGTTCAGTATAAGGAGGTATTTGGTAATGGAGGTTTGACTGTAACTCAAAAAGATAAAAACACAATCGTCTCAATTATTTGAATTTGTAGTAACAAAACAAGCAAAAAATTGCACAGAACACTGAAAATAGAAAGCTTTGGCGACCTTATTATAAGTTGTATTCCCATAACCGGTTGTTGATGTGAATTTATTTAATTGTTGCATTCAATACAATATGTCTGCAGTTCAAACACAAATTTGTGTTTTTGTGTTGTTTGGGTGTTCTTCACCTATTTTGTAGAACACTGAATACGGGATTAGGTTCTGAATAACACAAGTCTGCAAAGTCCAGTGTCCCAAAAACTATCCTCTCTCTCATTAGAAAAAACTCCAACCATTTGAATGAAACATAAACCACTGTGTTTTTCTTTTGACTTGCTTCAATGCTTGTTCTTTTGGTGCAACTTTTAGATACCTTGGACCCTTTTAGATATTTTCACAGGTCTGTGGTACCTAATATGAAATCTTTGCAGCCTGTGTCTTGTGTTTGCTCATTATTTTTACCTCTTTTTTTGTTAGAATGTGACACCAACAATGCTACTATGGCTTCTTCTCTCACATGTTGGGTAAGCTGAATTATATACCGAAACTAGAGCAACGTGATTAGGCGCAGTCACTGGGGATGCCTCCCGCTCCCCCTGATGAAAGAAAGAATAAAATTTGTGGGCCTAAACCTATCTAGATATCCAGCAATGCATCTGAGTGCCAAACTTGAGAAAAATTCAGTAAAGCATTTGGCAGATATTGCTTTAACAAAGGTGAACTGGCGGTAAATAGGTCACAATGACCTCAAGATTAAATCACCTAATACGGGTCTTGCAATGCATCTGTGTATTAAATTAGATAAACTTCTGTAAAGGCGTTTGAAGATACGTTGGTACTAGGTCACTGTGACCCCAAATTCTAAATGGCTAATGGTGAACCAGCAAAACATCTGTGTACCACATTTGAGAAAAATTCATCAAAAACATTACAGTATAAAGGTCATGTTGACCTAGAGGTCACCGTAACTTCAAAATAAATCACTCAATGACCTCAAAAGCCTAATCAGCTGATGGAGGTCTGACAATGCATTTCGGAACCAAATTTGAGAAAGATATTCCAGTAACAAAGGTGAAATAGACAGCAAATGGGTCACAGTGACCTCAAGTTTTAATGAGGTAATGGGGTTCTTGTATTGCACTTGTGTACCAAATTAGAGAAAAAACTGTGCAGACGTTTGAAGATACCTTGGTGCTAGGTCACAGTGATGTCACAACAGCTGGAAATAGGTCACAAATCAAATGAAGGTGGACCAACAAAGCATCTGTGTACCACATTTGAGAAAAAAATCATCAAAAACGTTCTCATGATATTGTGGCAACAAAGCTTAGATAGACAGTATATATAAGTCACGGGAACCAATAGGTCACAGTGACCTCAAACTCTAATCACCTGATTCCCATGCAGCAATGCATATATATGTTGAAACCAAATTTGATAAAAATCCAGTCAGGCATTTAAAGAATATTGCGGTAACAAAGGGAAAGGCCGGACAACCCGAGAACATAATCTCTTCCAACATTGGGGGGGGGGGGGAGGCATAATTAAAGTGGATCTAGGATCATATGTCTTAAAAGTTTACTTTTGTGCGATGCTGTCACTGTTCGTTCATGACAGGATGTATTCTAACCATACATGTAATAACTATTTTTTTCAGAAATTGTCTAAATTTTGTCAGAAGTGGCATTTTAATCACTGAAATACATCAAATGACATTCTAGGCATTTGAGTTAGGTATTGAAATGCATCAAACAACATATTTTTGGCAACAAACATCATTAAGCATAAAAGTACGATAAATAATCACAACCAAACCAACTATGTAAAATTCCCATTTTGGAAAAACTCACTCATGACTTTTTTCATCATCCCCGACGGGACCCTCTTCTTCTACAAATTCATAATAATTAGCTTCTAAAACATACATGTTGAGGCAGTTGCCCATGAAACGCTCATGATGTGTAATACAATCCACACCACCAGTGACAACACACTGTTCCACTTTTCAATTGAGTGACAGCAATTGCTCTCTGGGACTGTGGGCATGTTGCCACAAAATCTACAAGTGCACCTGTTAGGAAGAAGTGGATTTTTATTATTTTCAAATTTGTTTCAATTTGTTTTTGGATTTGCAAAGCAGCATTTTACAATACCGTGACATGCCAGGCAGTTGCTAATCTGTAATTTGTTTCAACATTCCAAGAAACAAAAACAAAAAAGAAAAAAAACAAACAAACAAACAAACAAACAAACAAACAAACAAAAACTCCTTCATAAGTAAAGTATTTGGTAGCCATCACCCCTTGGTTTTAGTGCTTGGGTTTAAAGATAGAATTGGAACTTCCCCCAACATGCACAAAAATGTAATTTCATGGGGGTATAAATTAAACGTGAATGAGGGCTTTTCAGATCCGTGACCTGATGACTTGGCTTTTCTTTCTTTCCTCAACTTTCATGCAATCTATATAGCTCTCACTCAGACCAGTGTAGTAATAGGCTTTGCTTTCTTTTGTCACAGCCCATTTTTACACATTCACGCTAAGACTCGATGGATTTTAGTGAATTTCAATTACTTTAATCAGTCTTTCAGTCAATATCTAGAGCCAACACCATACCAGATTATACATGCACACAGCAGCTGGATGCCAAGGCAGTATCTACTGCAATCATAGTATTCACGTGTAACATGGAGGTTATCAGTTTCCAGGAAGTACACAAAGCGAAATATACAGCATCAATGATTGGAAATGACTTTGCATTAAATTTGGTTAAGTTAATCTCTTACAAAACAGGAAGTTGCTTCCAAGACGATTTATTCATAATATTTGTGTTAATAATTACATTTGTCAACTGGAAGGATACTTTTTTTAAAGACTAATATGAGACATATGTACAGTTTATGAGGGAAGCTATCATGAAGTATGGTCACACTGGTTACAGAATATGTATAATGAGTGGCAGCCACAGACTCAGTGGATGACACTACCATCATGGATTTAAAATAGCTACTGCATTCACTTTCTACATGGTCTGTCTGTGGGGTAGACTGAAAGTTAGTCTCTCCAATCAGGTGGTCTCCAATTAGAGGTAGGCTTACAATACAAAAGTGCAACCAACAATTTTCAAAACTACGTCCCAAGCAAAACAGGTATTACTTAGATCAGTACAATCATACTAAGAATTTCCCCATGATATGACAGCATGGGTTAATGCAACATTGATCCCAGATTAGCATAATTTTAATATGATCTTTTTCCTTATTCATGGATTAATACAAAATGACAACTGATTAGCATGACTTTAAATCTTACTAGATGGTTAAGAATACCAGGGTTTGATTTATACTAGAGGACACTAGCTTGACCCGTCTTGCTCATTTATAAAGATGCCTAATGCCTATCATCTATTTATCATGTTTATACCATAAATATCTTTGTCTCAATTTTGCATTATAATTTATTATCTCAATACACATGTATGGAGATTTGTAATAATAATAATAATAATAATAATAATAATAATGATGATGATGATGATGATGATGATGATGATGATGATGATGATGATGATGATGATGATGATGATGATGATGATGATGATGATGATGATGATGATGATAATAATAATAATAATAATAATCTGAACAGTTTTTATCATGGGGCACTATTTCAAATTGAGGTCTACATGGTTTTAGTATGCTGTAGAGACCCATGCCAATGTGCAGTCATCATGATGGATGATGTTAAAAAACAAGTTTGGTTGAAACACCTCATTGCTATGTCAATATTCTGATCATTTGGCTTGACAACACTGAAATTCAAAAATGTTTTTGTTCATTTCTTCACAGTGCAAACGAATTTGTATTGAAAAAGGGGAAAAATCAATTATTTTATTCACATAAATCATTAAAATGTGAACATTGGTTCGATTTTCTCTGCTTTGTCTTAGGACATCACACATGCAAACCTGTAGTACATGTATGCATGAGCAGTGTTGATGGACTCTCCAGAAATATATGGAAAAAGTCAAATTGACTGTTTGCTTTTTGGTCTACTTCTCCAGTATCAGTGTATTTCAATCCAGCAGTTCCCCATCGCCATGTCGAAACACAAGACGCGATTCATTTGTGTCCAATTTTAGGCTTGGCTAAGTAAATGCCAAGCATGTAATCAATTCAGTTAATCAAGTCAAATGCATTTTCAGTGACACTCAACTCAATGAAAGGTTGAATGATAGCAATATTACAATTTTGTGTGCCAAACTCCCATCAATGATTTTACCTTTTTCAAAAAGAACAAATGGTTGATGGGAACAAAAAGAAAAATGTGACAATTCATAATAATACGGTCTCCTTATTGGAAATAAAATAATAATGCTCGCTCCTAGGACAGTAATAGATCTCCCTTTTTGATATTGGTATACTTACAGTTTTCAACTACTTTAAATCATCAGGCTATATTTTAATAGTCATATTCCAGCAAGGGTAGATGTAGTCAGATGAACTGAAGTACAATGGTGTTCTTCAGGAAGTCAATAAAACGAAGACGTCAACAGTAATTTGAGTAACCACCGGTCAACAAAATTCAATTTCAAGAAACCAACCATTATCCTACGGGAGGAGGAGGGTTCTCAATCGGGTCCCGCCTTTCTTCATCATCTTCCTCCACTACTTCTTCATCTGACTGTTCGAATACTTCACTACTGAGTTCCCTGCATGGTGGGGAACTACCGACCAAGGGATCGTATTAATGATTAATTGTCTTTGGCCCTCCACTTGTTTGCCATGGTCCTGAAAAGGAGGCCAAGAAATCAAAACCTATCCCACAATCGCATCTTGCGCTCGGCATGCCCACAGTCCCTGCCTATGTTGCCATAGAAAGAGTCGTGGGAGCCCTTATAAGGGCTACCTTCTCCCTTCCCCTCTCTCAGTTCCCTACTCTGGCTTCAGACTCCCTCAAACCGAACACATTACTTCTTCTTTCCCAGCACTTCACTAGAAAACCCTTAACTAACTCAATCCCTACTCCACTTCCTGGCGTATCTCCTTTCAACCCCAACATCCAGGCTAACCTATCACCCTCTGCCATGTTCTGAACTTGTTCTAGACTTCTACATAATTCATCCTTCTCTTTCCACCCTTCAAACAATCTCTCTCAATTCCTGATACTCTGAACACCACACAAGAAAATGATCTATTGTCTCATCCTCATCCTGTCTCCATATCTTGCACTTCCCATCGCTCCCACTGGTCCACTTCTGTGTCCTGTTTCTCAAGATTAATCACTCCTGCTCTTCCTTGAAATAACAACTTTGAACCCTTAATATAATTGTTACAATCCCAACACTTTCCTCTGACTGGTTTATCAAGCCCTTTGTATGCAATGAGTGTGCTCTCTTCCTCCACCCCTCTCTTTGATTCAACAACATGCTTCTCGGTAACCAACTTTCCTACGTACGTTTTCTACCACATTTCAATCTCATCTGGCCCCTTCAGATCATACTTCTCTGCCAACTTATTTATATCTGTCACCCACTTTGTCTTTTCACTAACTGCCTCAAGATACACCTTTCTGCACCACCTGTCTTCTCCTAAATCCTGAAAATAGCCCCAATAGTTAAAACTTAGACTTTGCTATTCTATCCCTGACATTTATCCATCCAAGTTCACCTGGTACTGCTTCTGTTGCCCAACATGGCAGAGCCCCTAGTATCCATTTTCCCATCTCTGTCTGTGCCTTTTCCAACCATTCGAAGTCTTTCTCATTCATTGAAATAACATCCAGACCATACAACATTCCTTGGACTGCTACCCTCTCCCAAATAAACTCTCCCTGTAAATGCCTTATTAAAACTATTCATTGCTGTTAGCTTTATCATACCCTTTGCTCTATTGACTTTCTGCTTAATGTTATTGACATGGTATTGGAACATGTCCTGGCCGGTAGCCTTAATGTTCACTCCCAAATACTCATAATCATCCACTTCCCCTATTCTAATGACTTTCTCATGTCCTTCTGGTATCTCAAACCTTCCTACCATCCACTTCTCTCCCCGTCTATGTTTCTGACCTAGAGCCATGACCTTACTCTTTTCATCACTGAACTCCAGCCTCCACTTCTCCCCATATTCCCCTGCTATCTTGAGCAAACTCTGCAGTTCATCCTTCGAGTTAGTCATCAGTACAATATCGTCTGCAAAAAAAAGACCTGCCAACTTCTCATTTTCCACCTTAACACCTTTTCCACTCTCTAACAACTTATCTCCCAAATCTCATTGATACAATGAAAACAGTATCGGGGACAACACACATTCTTGCTTCAGCCCAATACTCAACTCCTCTCCACCCACCTCAACTCCCAAACTCAGGGTACATTTGACATCCACATATAGTGCTCTCAAAACCTACCTCCAAAGCCTGACCCTTCCATCTTTGCCCATAGAGCATCTCGCCAAACCATATCATAAGCTTTCCTGATATCCAGGAAAGCCATGTACTCCTTCCGTTTCTTTTTCCTTGCAATCTCTAAAATCTGGGACACAGTAAAGACATGATCCACTACTCTCCTGCCTGGCCTGAACCTAGTCTGAATCTCCCCTAGCATATCTTCTCTTTCAACCATTCTCCCCAATCTCCTGTACATGACATGTGCAAAGATTTTACCAATATTAGATGCTATTGCTATGCGTCTACATTTATCCAAATGCTCGACTGACCCTTTTTTCAGAATATATGCTATCTTCAATCCCTCCATTCTCTTGGTGCTTCCCTGTTCTCTATAACCTTGTTAAACAACCAACACATACTTTCCCACAGTTTCACTGGTCCTTTCTTGATAAACTCATTCAACACCCCATCTGGTCCAGGAGCTTTACCAGCCTTCATATGATCCACTGCTCGCTCAACCTCCACCCTCTGGACCCTCTTACAGAGTTCCTGGTCCCACTTGTCCTCCCTAGCTTCCAACCTCACCATTGGTGGTTCCCATACAACACATTGCGGGTCATTCACTTCCCTCCAATGTTCCTTCAATGCATCCCTTAGGTCCTTTTCCCCTTCAACTACTCTCCCCCTATGAGACAACCTATTGACTGGAACTTTCTTTCTCCTATTGACCTGCTTCCAAAATAACGCTGACGACTCTGCCCCACTTGACAAAACCTTCCTCGTCATTTCTTCATTTCGCTTTGCCCTCCTCTCAGCCTTCATGTCATTCACTTTCTTTCTTGCCTCCATGTACTCCTCTCGAGCCAACACAATCTCCCTCTCCTCCCTCCTTTTTCTAGCCAGTCTCCATGCTCTGTTGTTTACCCTTCTATCCCCAATAGCCCCCTTTAACTCTGAGTCTATGCTATACCCTTTCTTGTCAATTGGAACTCTTTTCCTACCTATCGTTTCCTTGGCAACATCAAAAATCTTTTTCCTCAAATCATCAGACATGCTTTGCACATCACTAGATTCTGTATCAACCCATGCTTCCTTCCATCCCTCTAATACATCAGATAGTCTTTCCTTGTATGCATCCCAGTTTGTGTCCCTGTTGATGCACCATACCCACTTTGACCCACCGCTTTTTCTCACCTGCTTCCTACACCTCAAATCAACAGTCATCCAGTTATGATCACTCCCTATTTCCATACGACCATCCTCGTCAATGCTAACCTTTTCCACCATTCTGAACACCGTATATATAGGGCTTGGGTTCCTCAGCATGCAGGGAACTCATCGCCTCCTCCAACTCTCTCATTTCTCCTTCGGCCATTTTGCTAGCTGTGTAACTACAGAGTGTCACAAATGACGTCACGAGTGTCCCTCTAGCGGTAAAACTCAAACTATTATCTTGGGGAAAGGATGATCATAAACAACAGACTGGGTGAAAATAGATCTTAATTATTTTGCTTTTTTTGCCAATAATATAACAGAGTCATTGGAGTTCCGGTTTGTAGATGCCTACAACTATATCCGTTTGTATCATATTGCGACAGTAACCAAGCTTTTCATTTGAACTTTAAGCAATGGACCATACGTTTGGCATATCAAAGTCACAAGGCGGTCAAACCAAAGAAGCCAGCTGATCATCCCGAGTATGCTGAAATGATCAAAGAAGCCCTTGGTGCTGATATCCGAAAGTGAAAGACCATTGCCATTTGAGCAGAAAAAAAACCCCACCCATTTAAAGATTAAAAAAAAGAAATGGGGGGTGGTTAAAAACTCATGCGCACAGAAATGAGAAACAAGTTATTTTGTTTTATTTGGCCTTAACTGAACCAGTCTCATGAACTGATTTGGGACACATTTGGCGATTCCCTCTATCCCCTACCTTTGCGCATTTGCCTGGGACTCCAAATAACTGTTGCAATAAACACTGGAATCTTTATTTTCGCATGCTGCAATATAAACAAAGCTTCCCGTTTGTGTGTTCCCTCCGTAAATTACAGCAGATTCACACATGTTCACTGGGCGGAAACCATGTTGAAAACACTGCAACACGAGCCGCGATTGGCTCATTTTTGCATGTGACTCAATTGACCAATCGGGTGATGTGTTGTGCGTCAGACCACATGGCCAAAGCAGCTGTTTGTGAACAGTTGCAGGAAAAATGCTGACGGTGCGCACGTTCGATTTCTGATTTGATTATTAAAATTTTCGTTTGAATTTGATTTTAGAACACCGTTTATTGCGAGGAACTTGCCAATACTGTATACACAAATTTACTACGATGTACCGATAGCATCCATGGTATGCACGCAAACGATATGCATCCGATCAGTGCATCACGTCATCAGAGGCAGAATGAAAGGATCCTGAAGCCAATGCAACTGTTCAATCGTTATTTAAGTGTACCCGGGATACGAACTCCTGCAGTCCCAGAAATTTCAATGTATTTTTCATCATTAGTCACCCCATGCAAATAGCTTCCTTTCAATTTGTATTTTTGATATTTTGATATTTAAAATTTTCATTTGAATTTGATCTAGGAACACTGTTGATTGCAAGGAACTTGACAATACTGTATACGCAAATTTACTACAATGTACCAATAGCATTCATGGTAGGTACGCGAACGATATGTGTTTACAGACCTAACACAGGGGGCATGTGAGTAGCGTTAAATCAAGCCTGAATTTCTTTCTTTTTTTTTTTTTTTTTTTTGCAGTGTTGAAAAAAGCCATTCCAACTACAACGTTTTGCGCATATCGGGCGCGTTATACGAAACAGAAATATTTTTAAGGCTGGCCTAGTCAGTAGGCATGTAAAAATTAACAAGAAAAAATCCTAAAAAACTCAAAAATCACTGGACTGTGACCATTTGAAAAATATGGTAGAGACCTACCCAAAACAGTTCCCCACCAAGTTTGAAGTGAATATGGCAAACGGTCGAAAATCTAAACTACCATCGCAATTTCCATTGACTCACTTACCTAGTGAAACATCTAGGAATGTATGCATTGAGCAACAAGTACCCGAATTGAAAAATTCAGAATCTGGTATCCACAGCAACGCCACCTGGTGAACCACCTTGTGTGACTCTTCCACAAGGAACATATCCACCAACTTTCAGCACAATCTGAGAGATGTTTTGAGAAGTCGAAAATAGCAAAAATAAAAAAAACAAAAAAATCATAAAAAAATATAAAAAAATTGCAGTGCCATCTGTTGAACAACTAAGGTCTGGGGGTCTCCAGAAGTGTCCCCATGAAATTTGAAAGTAATTGGCCGAGCGTTTTCAAAAAAGACGATTTTTAAAGATTTCCACCACAAATGATCAAAAGTATTCATTAAAAATCCAAAAATCAATGGTCCGTGACCATTTGAATAAACTTGGTAGAGACCTTCCCAAGACACATCCCAACAAAGTTTGAAGTGAATCTGGATGACGGTTTTCAGATAAGGTTTAAAATGTGAATTACCGTAATTGGAATCCCATTGACTTACATAGAAACATTAGGAATGTATGTATTGACTAACAAGTGCCCGAATCGAAAAATTCGATAACAATCAGGGATCCATAGCAACGCCACCTGGTGAACCACCTTGTGTGACCCTTCCACAAGGAACATATCCACCACCTTTCAGCACAATCCGAGAGATGGTTTCAGAGAAGTCGAAAATAGCAAAAACGCACAAAATTCATAAAACAAGGGGGCTGTGTGAACAGCCTGTGCTCAGCTGACCTAGATATTCTTCACACTAATGGCCATATGAGCTTGAGATTGAGTTAAGGTATATTCCCCGCAAGTTTGAAGGGAATCCAGCTGTTCCTTTTGGAAAAAAAGTCGAAAATAATGAAACACTAAAAAATTCATTAAAAACATAGAAAAAAATAGCACCACTACCTGTTGAACAAATTAAGACCGACGGATCCCGGCAAGTGTCCCTATGCAGTTTTGAAGCAATTGGCCAAGTGGTTTTGGAGAAAAAGATTTTTTTAAGATTTGACTCGATTTTGACTCAAAAATTAATGAAAAATGCAAAAATCACTGAAACAAGACCATTTGAACAAACTTGGTAGAGACCCACCTAGAGTACATGCGCACTAAGTTTCAAGTAAATCTGACTTATGGTTTTGGAGAAGAAGTCCAAAATGTAACAAACCATTGCAATTCCCATTGACTTGCATAGTAATCAGTAGGAACGTCTGCATTGACCGCTAAGTACCCGAAATGAAAAATTCATTAAAAATCAGAGATCATTAGCAACACCACCTGCTACACAATTTTGCTTGACCTTCCACAAGAAACATTGCCACCAAGTTTCATTGCAATCTGAGTGACGCTTTTGGAGAAGAAGTCCCAAATTGCAATAACAGTACAAAAATTCATAAAAAAATAGAAAAAACTTGCAGGGCCCCCTGTTGACAAATTCAGGTCTGAGGGTCCCAAGAAGTGTCCCTGTGCAATTTCAAAGCAATTGGCCAAGTGTTTCGGAGAAGAAAGTTTTTGAAGATTTTGTCAAAATTTTACCCCCCCCCCAAAAAAAAATAATAAAAAATAAAAAAAATCACGGGACTGTGACCATTTGAAACAACTTGATAGAGACCTACCCAAAGTACATCCCTACCAAGTTTCAAGGGAATCTAACCGGGGGTTTTGGAGAAGAAGTTGAAAAGGTGAATTACCATTGCAATCCCCATTGACTTACATTGTAATCAATAGGAATGTATGTATTGACCGACAAGTACCCGAATTGAAAAATTCGTTAAAAATCAGGAATCCACAATAACACCACGTAGTGAACAACTTTGTTTAAGATTTCTACAAGAAGCATTACAAGCAAGTTTCAGCAAAATCTGAGTGACGGTTTTGGAGAAGAAGTCAAAAATAGCAAAACACACAAAAATTCATAAACTTGAGGGCAGTGTGAACAGCCCATGCTCAGCTGATCAAGACATTCATCACACTTGCAGCTCTATGAACTTGGGAAAGGATCACGGTCACCCATATTCTGATTAAGGCTGACCTTTATACAAGAACACTAACATGTGCAACATCAAGGTTGAAGTAGTTCTCAAGTTACAATGAAGAGTAAAATTCATGTATGTTGCACTGTGACCCCAGAAACGAGGTCAAGGTCAGTCATGTACTGTCTAAGCATGACCTTCATACAGAAACATTAACATATGCAGCATCACGGTACTAACTCAAAACAGATCTCAAGTTATCAAGTAAACGGTAAATTTTGTGTCAGTTATCCTGTGAATTAGCATTAGAATGCCCATTGACTTACATAGTAATCAAAAGGAAAGCTGCATTGACCTATAAGTACCCGAATTGAAAATCTTTAAAAATCAGGAATCCAAAGCAGTGAAACCTAGTAAACAACTTTGTTAAACCCTTCCACAAGAACATATCCATCACATTTCACCTTAATCTGAGTGACGGTTCTGAGAACAAGTGAAAAATAGGAAAACCAATAAAAAAATGAGGAAAAAATTGCAGTGCCGTCTGGTGAACAAATGGGAACTAAGTATCCCGGGAGTGTCTATGTACGCCACCAAAGCAATTGGGTAGGCGGTTTCAGAGGAAAGGACTTATTAAGGTTTGCCCCCGAAAAGATAAAAAAAAATTATAAAAAATCCAAAAATCAATAGAGCGTGACCATCTGAACAAAATTGGTAGAAATCCGCACATTGCACATCCCCAACAAGTCTGAAGTAAATCTGTTATAACCATTACAAGAAATTCCCATGCTAAACTTTCCTATTAAAACTTTTGTAAAAATTTTTGAAAAAATAAACATAAAAAAATCCCAAATTTATTGGAACATTACCATTGGAACAAACCTGGTAAACACCCACCCAAAGTACATCCCCATCAAGTTTGAAGTAAATCTGGATGACAGTTTTGGAGAAGAAGTCGAAAATGAAAATGAGCATTAGAATGCCCATTGACTTACATGGTAATCAATAGGAAAGCTGCATTGGCCGATAAGTACCTGAATTGAAAAAAGCGTTAAAATCAGGAATCCGCACCATTCCCACATAGTGAACAACATTGTTTGACCCTTCTACAAGAAGCATATCCACCATGTTTCAGCTTAATCTGAGTGACAGTTCTGGAGTCGAAAATAGCTATAACACACAAAAATTCATAAAAAAATAGACAAAGTTGCAGCGCCACCTGGTGAACAAATTACAAACAAGGAGTCCCAGGAAGTGTTCCTGTGTGACATCGAAGCAATTGGGTGACCGGTTTCAGAGAGGAGGTTTTTTAAGATTTCCCCCAAAAATGAACAAAAAAAATCATGAAAAATCAAAAAATCACTGGACCGTGACCATTTGAACAAACTTGGTAGAGACCCACCCAAGGCATATCTCCACCAAGTTTGAAGTGGATCTGGTGGACGGTTTTTGAGAAGTCGAAAATGTGAATAATGAACGGATGACGGACAGAGGACGGATGCCTCACCCTCCTAAAAGCTCAGCTGAATTTTCAGCTGAGCTAAAAAATAGAAAAAAAATCGCAGCGCCACCTGTTGAACAAATTAAGGTTTAAGGGTCCCAAGAAGTGTCCCTATGCAATTTCAAAGCAATTGGCCAATTGGTTTCGGAGAAGATTTTTGAAGACTTTGTCAAAAAATTAACAAAAAAATTCATAAAAAATCCAAAAATTACTGGACGGTGACCATTTGAAGAAACTTGATAGAAACCTACCCAAGATACATCCCTACTAAGTTTAAAGTGAATCTGACCAGTGGTTTTGGAGAAGAAGTCGAAAATGTGAATTGTGAACGGACGACGACAGACAGACGATGGATGCCTCACCCTCCTAAAAGCACAGCTGAATTATCAGCTGAGCTTAAAATAGAAAAAAAAAAACGCAGCACCACCTGTTGAATAACTTCAAGTCTGGGAGTCCCGAGAAGTAATCCTATGAAATGTCAAAGTAATTGGACAGGCGGTTTCGGAGAAAAAGAATTTTTTTAAGATTTCCCCAAAAAATGAACAAAAAATTTCATAAAAAATCAAAAATCACTGGACCGTGACCATCTGAACAAACTTGGTAGAGACCAACCCAAGCCATATCTCCATCAAGTTTAAAGTGGATCTGGCTGACTGTTTCGGAGAAGAAGTCGAAAATGTGAATTGTTGACGGACGAAGGTCCACAAGATAAGCTCAGCTGACTGACAAGTTAGCTCAGCTAAAAACTGATGTTAACTTGGAATTCTGATAACACTTGTAATTGTTCTCCCTGTCAATAGTTTCACTGCGATCTAAATATCTGGATGGCTCGAAACTACCTCCTCTGAATAATTTTAGTGCTTATTCTGTGATAATATGTTTTATATACAATCTGTTTTTATTTCATGTTTACATTAATTTTAGCCTGGGCTAATTTTCCATGGTCAGTTGTAATAGCCTCTGGCTAATGTTCTGTTATTTTCAACATACCGACTTGAAATAAAAAATTGTATTGTCTATCTTCGGTCCTTATGAGAGCGTGTGCATCACCAGTGCTATGAGTGAGCATTGCATGGTCCCTGCACCTCGACAGATGATGGATGCATTACATCATGCTTCACAGACATTATTTGTGGCAAAATATTCTAATTCTTAATCTTTATCCTCTAGATCTAGGTCAAATACATTTTGAAAAATGTGGCTCGAATCTGAGCTCGAATCATAGCTGAGAACACTGGTCAAATCACTGTCCACCATCTTGGCAACTTAGAACTGTTTATTGTTGAAATGAGACAAACAGGTATCAGCCAATCAGATTCAAGGTAAAACGCTGGACATCATCATTCTCATAGAATAAATATGGCAGCGCTAAATGACGTTTAGCATTCAGACCTGTGGAAAGTTACCATCAATGTGATATCATCCCGAAATATAGGTTGACCATTTCAGTGGCGCTATGCCAGCGTATTGATATATCGGTATCCCGCATGCAGGTGAAACATTTTTCATACTGATATATTCGGGGGGGGCGTGTTTACAGAGTAAAATTGATTTTCGCAGTACAACATATTGGTGTTTAACATGGTTTTTACCAAACTGGGTCGCCCCAACAGACTTTTGGTCACATTTGGTGACTGGGCAAGTGGCCGTTTCTACTGCTGCTGTTCTTCGCACCTGACACAGCCTTCATCTGGACACATGTACAGATGCATGCTATTGCAATACACATGGGCCCATAAGAGGGAGGGGAATAAATTGAAATAAAAAATTAAAAAAAAAAAACCTCCATGACGACCAGGACCTCACAAACAAACAAATTAGAAGACAGATGTTAGATGCACATGTGTTATTTGAATTCAATAACAGTTACCTTTTTCTCTGCAGCCTGTTTTCCCCTGTGGCCTGTGGCAACATGACATTTATTTATTTATTTATTTATTTATTTATATATTTATTTATTTATTTATTTATTTATTTATTTATTAATTTATTTATTTATTAATTTATTTATTTATTTATTCATTTATTTATTTATTCATTCATTCATTCATTCATTCATTCATTCATTTATTTATTTATTTGGGAAAACTACCCCTTTACATCGGGGGCACCGTGAACCGGGGCACTTCACGGTGCGTCCAAATGCACATATGACATGTATACAAAGATAATAGATGAAATACACATAGAATCATCTAAAAACTACATACAATTGTGGCCATGTACATAACCTGATGGATCCCGCAGATTTCTGCGCAGACACCATGCCGCAGACAAATATCGTTTACATGCTCTGTCAAAAATCTCGATAGCATCAGCAGGAAGCAGACATGTTGAACCCATAAACAGACATGTTTCGAAGAATAAAGAAGAAGCACTGAACTGCATCCAAACTTGTTGATTCTTGGAGTTGAGAAGGTTTGACTCCAGATCATAGAAACACTTAACTCTTAAATCGTTATAAATAGGACATGTGAATAAAAAATGTTGCAGATCTCATTTACCATCAAGACATAAAGTACATGTGTCATTTTCAGAAAGACCCCATATCTTTAAGTCTGTCTGTAAGCCTAAACAACTTGTTCTGGCCTTAAATTTCAACTGGATCTTTCAAACTGGTCTATATTGAATAAATATTTTTCTTTGGTAGAGGATGTCTTAATATGCTTGTATAAGGATAAAGTACACATAGAGCTAATTTCATCATGAAATTCCTGGTCAAAAAGACTCAGGCGAAGTCTATAATACACTAGAGGTAAATCTACAATATTTTTCTCTGTGACAAAGTCAAGAGCCACTTCTGTTAAAATCCTATACATTTCCTTAACGTAGGGCCGAGTAGATTTCTTATGCTCGGCAAAATTATTTTCCATTTCGGTAAATACCTTTTTACATAAACGGGTAGGTTCTCAATGGTACTTCAGACGCTGAAAATATTTCACCCTTTGCTTGTCCAAAAATATGTTAACAGGTAGCCAGCCAAGCTCCCCTAGAGTGGCTGTAATAGAAGGATTACCTTGTACACACAGGATAGCCTTTGCTATCGCGTATTGCATTGATCTGAGAGTTGTCACACTTTCTTTCGTATCATTCAGCCACACTGCGCACCCGTGTGAAAGTGCCGGCGATATTACATGTTTCTAAAGGCAATCGCCAAAATTCACTCTTTTGACATTTCCATGAGAAGCAAGTATGCTACATAAGTAACCTTTCAACTGTACCATTTTAAGTTTTAGATTAGTTTTAATATGCCCGGTATCAGAAAGAGATTGACAAAATGATATACCCAAATATTTCTAATTTGTACACTCCTGGATGGGAACATTACCCAATATCCAGATTTTTGAATGGTTAGTGCGTTTTCCAATCACCATTACCTTAGATTTCATCGCATTAAACTTAAGTCCCCATTTCAATGCAAACCGATCAGCAATCTCCAACATCAACTGCAGTTGTTCTTTGGAACTAGCCATTAGAACAGCATCGTCAGCGTAGAGCAGTGCTGGAATTTTCTCATGATTAAATATAAGACATTGCTCAGCTACACTGAAGAATTGTTCGACAGGTGTTGTACGGAGATAAATCACCCCACCCTGCAATAATGAAAAAGCAAGCTTCAACCCATTTTGTCAGGTCTTGCACCTGAAAGATGTCCTAACCTTCTTCAGATGTGCTAACCTTCTTCAGTTGTTACTTTCCTTGAACAAAAAAAAAAAAAAAAAGCCAAGACGGCTCTATGAACAGCCCATGCTTAGCTGACCTAGAGATTCATGACAGTTGTGGTTTTGTGAACTTCGGATAGGACAAAATAGGTAGACACTTATGAAAGGTACATCCCTACTAAGTCTGACACAAATATGGCCAAAATTATTCAAGATATAACCATTACTAGAAATTCCCATGTTAAACGTTCCTATTAAACTTTTTTTTACAGATTTTCCAAGGTAGATTGCCACTAAGTTAGAAGTCCATCCGACTCACACTTTCTTTGGAGAAGTGCAAAATGTGAATTAGCATTAAAATGCCCATTGACTTGCATAGTTATCAACGGGAAAGGTGTGCCAACCGATAAGTACCCAAATTGAACAAATCAGGAATCCCTAGCCTTGCCACCTGGTTATAATTATCAACTTTGTTGGACCCTTTCACAAGAAACATATCCACCAAGTTTCCGCCTAATCTGAGTGATGGTTCTGGAGAAGAAGTAAAAAATAACAATAAGTAGGGTTGAGTCGATACACCATGTTCACAATAAGACATGTATCTCGATACATGCTTCACGATACAATGCGTATCTTAGAACCAGGATCAAATGGATTATCCATTCATTCAAGTCCATAGTTCTAATCTATCCTATCCCAGGTGTACTGATTATGTTAAATATTAACAATCAAAATTGAAATGTACTCAGTGTAACTCAAACCAGATTAAGTCTGAGTTCATTCTTGTGACAATTGGAATAAAGCAATATTGTATGAATTAAATACGGTTTTGTCCCTATTTTTTCAGTTTTTAGTTATGAGTTAAAATATCTATTCATGTCCAACTAACATTTTGTTTGTTTTATGATTCAATGTTTAACTGTTGGGCTCTAGTTTAGTTCTGTTGTGGTCATCTACTCGACTGACGAGTCCCTACATGACTGTATGGGCTCCCTAACTTATAAGGGACCAAACATTGTTGATCACACTGAACCGGACTACTGAAACATTTTAATGAAAGAAAATGCATGGGAACATGTGGAATGAACTTTGAGAAAAATATCTGATCACACTTTGTGAAAGTTTTCAATTTCTAAAAATATGGTTAAACTTCAGAAATAAAAATGAATGAAAATAAATTACATGATAATATGTACATATTTGTGATCAACAATGTCTCGAGTTAGGCAGGATTTCTTGTTGAAAGGACTGAAAAAAATCACGGTGACACAAGTAGTATGTAAAATCTAAATTGCAATTGGGCTGTCCCTGTGTTTGTTTTGATGCAGAGGGCTTCCGGCTGTCTGCTATCGTACATATACCTGAGTGGTGCCGGCGAAGATGCGTTGCCAGATTCGTGATGTTCCCTGTGTAGGTCTTGGACCAGTAACCCCTTAAGCTCGGGTCAAATGATCCACCACTTTTGATCGAGCACCGAATACTGTTGCTGTGTCTATTGGATGTTAATATCACAGGAGCAGAGCATCCCAAATTAAGTCCCATCATAATTTTGGATAGGCAAATAATTATCAACTGTGAGTTTAAGAAAGGCACTGCTACTCTAGAAATATTTTAAACCATTTGATAACTTTGTGTATTTTTGGAGACATATTTGACGCGGAACGGTCAGTCATGGAGGTAAGGTACACAAATGCTCCGTTAAAAAAAATCTAATCGCATGACCCCACATTTTCTTGGTTTTAACTTGCCGCTACCCGTATAAACTTGAAGAAGAATGCAAAGGAAGTTGTTGTTTTACGTTTTTAATAGGAGAAACTAGAACAGGCTGAATTTCCAGCAGAAAAATCAAATGTCTCCCCGTGCGCCCTTTCCCTTGTCACCCTTATTTACATAAATAGGCATACTGATTCCAATGATCTACAGATATGGTGAAGGTACACTCTTTATTGACATTTCAAAACGTTGACTTTGACGAAATGCCGTGACCTTGAAAAATAGGTCAAGGTCATACATATGCAGTTACAAGCAAGGTCTTACAAAAGTCTTACATAGAAACATAATCACACAAAATGTCAACCTCTTTAAGGCAAATCTTTCTCGAGTGCATCTGCAATGATTATTAAAACTGGCCATGTGATCTTGAAAATACGTCAAGGTCATCCCTCTACACTCCCAACCTAGTTGGTATTATGGAACACAAACAAGTAAAATCCCAACCTCCTACATCAAATCCTTGCAGAGTTGTTTCATGTGTGTCAATTTTAGATGACATGCCCACGTGACCTTGAAAAATATGTCAAGGTAACCCATCTGCAATCCCAAACAAGATCATATATAGATCATCTTCACATAAAATTCCAACTTCCCAAGTCAAATCTTCCTTGAGTTATCACGTCCACATTTATTTTACACGAAATGCCCACGTGACCTTGAAAAATAGGTCAACGTCATACATCTGCAGTTACAAGCAAGGTCTTACAAAAGTCTACATAGAAACATTATCACACAAAATGTCAACCTCTTTAAGTCAAATCTTTCACGAGTGAATCTGAAATGATTTTTAAAAAGTGGCCACTTGCCCTTGAAAATAGATCAAGGTCACCCATCACAATCTCAACCTAGTTCATATTATGGTACATAATCATGCAAAATTTCAACCACTTAAGTCAAATACTTGCAGTTATTGCATCTGCGTCAATTTTACATGACATGCCCATGTGACCTTTGAAAAATAGGTCAAGGTCACCAATCTACAAAAACAACCGAGTTGATAATTTGGTACATAATCATGCAAAATTTCAACCTCTTAAGTCAAACCCTTGCAAAGTTATCGCATCCACTTCAATTTTACATGACATGCCAATGTGACCTTGGAAAATACGTCAAGGTCACCAATCTGCAATCCTAACCTAGTTCATATTATGGTACATAATCATGCAAAATTTCAACCTCTTAAGTCAAATCCTTGCAGAATTATTGCATCCGCTTCAATTTTACCTGACATGCCAATGTGACCTTGAAATATACGTCAAGGTCACCAATTTGCAATCCTAACCTAGTTCGTATTATGGTACATAATCATGCAAAATTTCAACCTCTTAAGTCAAGTTCTTGTAGAGTTATTGCGTCTACGTCAATTTTACATGACATGCCCACGTGACCTTTTAAAATAGGTCAAGGTCATACATCTGCAGTTACGAGCAAAGTCTTACAAAAATTGTACATAGACACATAATTACACAAAATATCAACCTGTTTAAGTCAAATTTTTTTTCGAGTGAATCTGCAATGATTTTTAAAGTGGCCATGTGACCTTGAAAATAAATCAAGGTCATTCATCTACAATATTAATCTAGTTCATAATTTGGTGCATAAGCATGCAAAATTTCAACCTCTTAAGTCAAATCCTTGCGGAGTTATTGCGTCCGGGTTAATTTTACACAACATTCCCATGTAACCTTGAAAAATAGGTCAAGGTCACCCATCTGCAATCCCAAGCAAACTATTCATATAGGAACATAGTCACCAAAAATTTCAACTTCCCAAGTCAAATATTTCTCGAGTTATCGCTTCCGCAAAGCACACAACAATGTATTGAGGAAGAAGAAGAAGAAGAAGAAGAAGAAGAAGAAGAAGAAGAAGAAGAAGAAGAAGAAGAAGAAGAAGAAGAAGAAGAAGAAGCGGATTCAAAAACAATATGTCCCCCATTGCACGGGGAGACATAATAAGCCAGCGAATGTCGCTATGTTAACATGTAAATGCATTACCGCTAGGCCTAGGTTACTGGTCCAAGACCTGTACTATAGCCTAGCTTGATGTTGCACAGTTTACACATTGACGTCTTGTATATTTACATATAAAAATTGGTGAAAATCTAGTCTTCTCCCGTGAATTTCCCTTCTTGTGACCCCGTGAAAAGATTCCTAACAGAAACAATGAATTTGGAAAAAAAATATCGCATGGTGAAAGCTTTTACACATCATACACCCATGATTTCAACATATAAATTTCCGATTTTCACTGTTGAAATGTTGCTAATGTCAGCTATGACAGAAATTTCGGTTGTCTTTTGGGTACATTACTGTAAAACATGCCGTAAGTAACAAAGAAAAAACCACAGGTGCATATCTTCATATATTTAGAAAATAGATGTTTCCGCAAGTTTCATGGTTGTACCTTGAATGACACTTTAAGTACTGACAAGGGGGAGGGAGGGGGGATGTCAACTTGACTGTTTCAAAGCCACTTAAGGATTATCCTTTTTCCATTTACCACCATGGACAAAACAACAATAGGGTAAGGGAGGGTAACAATCAAATGATTCTGGTCACAGCCTGGGGGAGGTGGGTGGGGAGAGCAAATGACCATTTTTCTTCTTTTTTTTTTTTCAATATATTGTTCACACTGACTGGTATTTTCTGGTACTTTAAATAATTGAAAAAAAAACATTTATAATACATGAGACTGCAGACTCTACGCTAGTCATAGGCATTGAAGAGTTCGGGGGCTTGGGTGCTCTTGAATCATGCACCCAGGTCCTGCAACTTGGTGTAGTCCGATGTATGGTCTGTTTTAATACACAGGACTGGTACTTTATTTGGTAAAAGCATTTATTATGTAATACATAAGTAAAGGCTGCAGACTGTAGTCATCATGCCCCAAGTCCTGGGGCTTGGATGCTCTTGCATCATGTACCCAGGTCCTGGGACTTGGTCTAGTCAAATATGTGATCTCTACTAGTCAAATGTACTGTCTCCTTACCCAGGGTTGGTGCTTTCATTGGTAAAAACATTTAATATGTATGTGTAAAGGCTGCAGAGTCTGCTCTAGTCATCATGCCCCAAGTCCTGGGGCTTGGATGCTCTTCACATGAGCAGTCTACAGTCTGAGGAAAACATTTTTCCTCAGACTGCAGACTGCTCATGTCAATGAGTTATTGAAAGAATTAAAGTTTGTTATATTTTTGATAAATGTATTTTTATTGTTATCCTTTTAATCAGTACAAGGCTTCTTCCTGGTATATTATATACACATGTATCACATTCAACATATCATTTCTTAGTAGGTAGTTTTTTGAGTCAACAGGGCAAGATCTGCTTGTCTTCGAACAAGTGCTTCATCTTTAAATATGTTATTTTTCACAAAATGTTACTTTTTCCCCATCAGTTGCTTCTTCTCCCCAACAATAGGACATATAAATTGATGAGCCCTATTCTAAAATATAAAGAAAAATGCATGTGTATATATTCATCATCTGGATCAAGCCTTTCAATGGTATTACACCTGTTTAAAATGATCTTTGGCACCCCCCAAAAATTTTTCAAAATTAAAAAAAAAAAAACTCCCTCCCTCATCACTTCTGTCCCCAGAGGTAAATGAGAAACAAGTTATTTTTTTTCATTTGGCCTAACCACAGATCAACTCCATGCTGTCACTTATGTGTGACTGGAAGTACAAGTGTGCTGTTTTTGCCTGGGAAGTCATCTCAAGGCACCTATTTTTCCAACACTGTTAGAACCCACCGATAAATGGCATTTGATGTTAATTTGCAGATGAATTCGCCATGCCACTTCTGCTCAAGTAAGCAGGCCTGTCGGTAAAGGTCCCTTCCATCCTGTCTGCCCTACTGCCACTCACTCATCGATAGTTTGGTGAAAGAATGGTACCTTGGTACTCACTAAGGCAGTGAATACCGAGATGGGGAACAAGTCAGTAGTTACTTCAGGGAGAGATGGGGTGAGGTAGTCATCACTACCTGTTAGTGCTACTCGTCCAGGCCCCCCACCCCACCCCACCCCCGTCCCTGGCCCAGTCCAGCTTTGGCTGTGCAGGTGGAGGTGACTGCCAAAGTAATTATGGGCAAAGTGGAGGTTCTGTTTGTCATGGTCGTCAAATGACCGGACAAATGTAAGGTTCCTCCTGGGAACCTGTGGTCACTCCTCCTTGCCCTGCCTGTAGGAGTAGCATGGCCCCTCTTGTGACAGTAGGGCCAAGTCTTCTCCTGAGTCGTGTGCACCAAAGCCTAAGGTGGATAGTGCGGTCAAGGTGGTGGTCCCCACTGCATCCTCCACGGTAGCCACCACTGTTTCCGAGAGGCAGATCTCTAGATCGGCAGATCAAAATCTGGAGAGTGGTACAGCAGTGCATGGATTGGATGCTGGGTGCCTAGTCTCACCTGGGGAGTCAATCAGTGTGGATTGGAGACTTGGTCATGTTGTCCCACTCTAATGGAGATTGACCAGGCAGTCGATCCTTCTTCCATTGGGGAGGCTGCCTCCACGGTGACCTATGCAGATGTGGCAGCAGGCAGTGGGGCTTCGGAGGTTAAGCCTACCCCCCCCCCCCCCCATGGAGGAGAACATCCGTGAGGACGAGAGCATAACAAGTGAACATTAGCACTCGGGGGATGAGAGTATAACAAGGGGAACATCCGTGAGGACGAGAGCATAACAAGTGGAACATCAGCACTCGGGGGATGAGAGTATACAAAGTGAAACACCAATAAGGATGCCAGGGTACAACAAGTGGATCATTGGTGAGGGTTTGGTGGTATGAATAGGGGAGCATCCACAGGGCTGTGAGAGAGTAAAAAACTGAATAGTAGTGAAGATGTGATATAACCAGTGGAACTGCTGATGGAACATGATGTAGGAATGAAAGTGTGAGAGAAAAGGGGAGCATGGCTGAGGGTGTCCATGCCAGATGCAGGCAGTTGGAGCAATGTGTTGTGGCGGACCAGTCAGTCCGCTCAGTATGGAAGCTGTGCAGTGTTTAGGTGTTATGAGTGGGCCAGTTACCATGACCATGGAAATAATGGCCACGGTGCTCAGCATACACAGTCTAGATATATCCAGCAGTCAACGTTGATGGAAGTGTGTCAGAATGGCTCTGTGATCCTCATGATGGCAGACTGGCAGTATTGCTGCTTTTGTAAATCCTGTTGAAGGCATGAACAGTAGTGGAGTAAGACTCAAAAAATCAGAGTCCTATTAAAAGTAGACCAACACTCTCAATTTACCAGATAGCCAGTGGCTAAAAATTATTGATTTGTCTAATACAGTTTTGTAAGATTTTGCCAAATTGGCTAAGGATATTTCAGAATTTATTCAACTTTTGATGCACATATGGCATTTTACTTAATTCTCCTCCAAAGGCTTACGTCATATTCATGTACTTCATTTTGTTCGTCTCGTGGGCTACTAGACAGTGCCCAGCCAGGCTGAGAGAGTCTCATCCAGCCATGTCAGTGATACCAGGCTAGTAGACAGTGCCCAGCCAGACTGAGAGAGTCTCATCCAGCCATGTCAGTGATACCAGGCTACTAGGCAATGCCCAGCCAGGCTGAGAGAGTCTCATCCAGCCATGTCAGTGATACCAGGCTATTAGGCAGTGCCCAGCCAGGCTGAGACAGTCTCATCCAGCCATGTCAGTGATACCAGGCTATTAGGTAGTGCCCAGCCAGGCTGAGAGAGTCTCATCCAGCCATGTCAGTGATACCAGGCTATTAGGCAGTGCCCAGCCAGGCTGAGAGAGTCTCATCCGGCCATGTCAGTGATACCAGGCTATTAGGCAGTGCCCAGCCAGGCTGAGAGAGTCTCATCCGGCCATGTCAGTGATACCAGGCTATTAGGTAGTGCCCAGCCAGGCTGAGAGAGTCTCATCCAGCCATGTCAATGATAGCAGCCTCTCGGAATGGCCAGTCCCTTGTTCACCTCTGAATTTGCTAAGCTTTTGGTGGTCAATTATTTAGATTCATGAAGCATAATTTCAATATGTAGAATTTTTGTGAATTTGGCAAACATGTTGAGCATTTGGCTAAAGCGGTAAATGTTACCTTGGCCAAATTGGCTATAATTATAAAATCCCAAACACAAGCCAAGCAAAGTAAGCACAAATTGCTGTTTTGAGTCAGCATGGTAAGTCTTGTGTCAGCTGAGGACATGATTCATGGTATTTATGGGATTTGCTTTTATATTTCATATCACTTTGTTTTGCTAGAGCTCAATGAGAGGATGTGGAGTATTCAGGTGCTTTGTCTTTATAACTGCAGGGAGTTGAAGAGAATCAGAACAGTTTACAAATGTTGATTAAGGTCAGAAAGTGTCAGGATCTCCAAAGTGAAATGGTCAAAAACACATTTTCAGGATCACAAGCTGTCAAGGGCAGAAACAATGTCATGATCACAAGGTGTCAAGGTCACTAGGTGTCAAGGTCACCAGGTGTCAAGGTCACTATGTGTCAAGGTCAGAAACGGCTGCTCTCAGTTTTGGATCAGTTGGGACAGGGAATCAGATGTGCACAAAGTGTTTTAAGCAATTAAAATAGGTCTATGATAAGGTACTTATTCTCAAAAATATTCAATACTCTCTTTCAGACTGAACTCAGTGCACAGAGACACTGGAATAAAAAAAATTACAGGTTAAAAGTGCGGGTACTTTGAAACTCATATACCAAGATGGAGAAAATCATGTCAGTTGCAGTGAAAAAACACTTAGATATGGTGTAATTTAGGGGCAAGCTTGTTCTGTTGTCATGTTACATTGTACGTGGTGCTTGGAACAAGAAAACATGCTGTTAGATATATGTCGCAACTCTGCACATACATGTGCGCCACAGTAAATTTTAGCTGTAAACTAAGACAAAGCTGCACAGGACTGGCAAAGGACACAACAATGCACTTGTAACCCTGGGTTCAGTCGTCAGTCTTTAAAATGTGGAAATTAAACATGAGTTGTGTACAGGTCTGCCTATGGCTATCTATGCCAGTAAATCATACTGACGGATATACATACAGCCTCTTCACCGTGTATATAGAATGAGAAAATCTAGACGTATTCTGGCAAAGGGCCACATTTATTTTGTACTGGACATTCCAACATCTGACACGCAGGGGGCTATTTATTGAGGCCTGTCAGTGACTGGCAATGGGAGATAAGTTAAGTAATATAAGGGCACTGCCCTGGCCTTCAATAAATAATTGTGTCGAGTATTCATGTGAAGTGGCTGGGTGGAATTTTATGTAGTTTACAGCCTGCAGCTGGGCCTACATGGTATTTCAATTTGACCGATGATTAAGGTGATAGAGGGTGGGTCTGTGCAATGTTTTTTTTGTGTGTGTAAATTTTTGTGGTCATTTGAATGCTTCATGCCAGGTGGGTGGGTGGGTGGGTGGGTGGGTGGGTAGATGTGTGTCCAAAATTTGCATCTACAAAATGTGGTTGTGGGAGAGGTCCATGTGTCATTTTTTTTTTACCTGTCTTGAAAGGTACAGTGCTTGTTACTGCAAAGAAAAAAGTGATGTCTGATGAAAATATCTTAATAGTGATTTTGTATAACTGTAGTTTTGTTGAAACCAATGAGCATTACCTCTGATCTTATTCACATCAAATTGTCCCAAACTGTTCACATATAAATTATCACTTTAGTGTTTTTTCACAGATTTCTGGTTGAAAGAAAACTTGTTTGGTGCGAATGAAGATGTGATGGAATACCTTGGGTCCACTGTGCGGGTTAGTAGAATTCAGGCCAAGGCCAGGTGTCAGCTTAGAAGAGGGCTGGCCAGTGCTTGCTTGGAGCCGTGACCTTCACTCTCATGAATGGGGACTGGCTCCACAGCCATCCTTGGGCAGGGTGGACACTGAGCACCCTAGCTGCGCCAGGACCGTTCAACTGGAGCTTGTTAAAACAGCCCTTTTTCCCTCTCCCCCCTCCCCCCGTCTCTCTCTCCTCTGTTGTCTGTGTGTCTATCCCTCTCTCACACACAATGGCAGCAAGGGCGAATATATAGAGTCGTAATTTTCATTCTGGTCGTGACCAGCTGAATGTGCGTCATGTCACACCACTAAATTACTCAATATTTATGTCCGAAATGTGCATCTTCAGTAATTTTGTTTCCACGTCACTAATCTGCATGAGAAAACAGTAGTATGACCATGATTTTGTGAAAAACACTTCTGTATATTAAAAGCTGAAGGCCTGCCAGCAAAACAAAACTTGCAAAAATGCAAAAGTTGTGTGTGCAGTGATACAGCTTGAAACATCCAGTATTGCATCGCAATTGGCCATGTACAATTAACCATTTATTCCTCAAGGTACATTGCTATTCAAAGTGACATCACACAGGGTTTGCCTTTTTCAAAATGCTACCTGGTCACAAAAGTGATTTGTTGAGGTGGAGGGGGAAGGGAGATTGAAAAATGCAAGTGTGTTTACTGTGTGAGCACACTGGGAGGAAACCGTGCAGTGGCGGTGACTGTTTTTTGCTATGTCTACGTGGTCCACACCCAGATACAGGTGGTACAGCCTGTAGTGGCTCCCATCTGTCACACCTCACACTTCCATTAACTCCCTCTTTACCGGCAATCATTTGCTGCATAGTTTACACAGATGGAAAATGGAGATCGCGTATAAATAAGTAGAAAGTGGAGCTTTCATTAGTACTAGCAGGCCTAGCCTTATGGCAGTGGGTTTTGTATTGCCTGCAGGTTATACTGCAGCTGAAGCATGACTTGCCAGGCAGTGATAGGCCAGCTGTCAAGGTGTGTTACCTGAGTGGCAGGCAGTGAGTCCAGGTGAGAAGGCCTGCCCTGCTTGTGTCTAATCTTGGACTAGCAACATTCTCGGTGCATCTGTAATGTAAATGACAATTGTGAATACACAGGTGTAGCACAGTATCCATCACAATAACATTCAACTTGGACATCTGCCAGGTGTCACATCGCAGCACTTTACCAGCTAATTCCTGAGGTGGCAAATCATAGCACTCTACCAAGTTATTCTTGCAGTGTCAAATCATAGCACTCTACCAAGTTATTCTGGCAGTGTCAAATCATAGCACTCTACCAAGTTATTCTGGCGGTGTCAAATCATAGCACTCTACCAAGTTATTCTGGCGGTGTCAAATCATAGCACTCTACCAAGTTATTCTGGCAGTGTCAAATCATAGCACTCTACCAAGTTATTCTGGCAGTGTCAAATCATAGCACTCTACCAAGTTATTCTGGCAGTGTCAAATCATAGCACTCTACCAAGTTATTCTGGCGGTGTCAAATCATAGCACTCTACCAAGTTATTCTGGCAGTGCAAATCATAGCACTCTACCAAGTTATTCTGGCAGTGTCAAATCATAGCACTCTACCAAGTTATTCTGGCAGTGTCAAATCATAGCACTTTACCAAGTTATTCTGGCGGTGTCAAATCATAGCACTCTACCAGATTGTTCTTGGGTGTGAAATCATGACACTGTACGTATCAGGTTATTCTTGAAGTTTTATAACTCAGTTTGGCCAGGTTATTCTTCAGGTGTCAAATCATGACATTCTAGTACATATTGGGTGCAAGTCATAACACTACCAGATTATTCTTCAGGTTTCAAGTCATAACTCTCGACCAGATTATTCTTCAGGTGTCAAATCATGACATTCTAGTACATATTGGGTGCAAGTCATAACACTACCAGATTATTCTTCAGGTGTCAAGTCATAACACTCGACCAGATTATTCTTCAGCTGTCAAGTCATGACACTCTACCAGATTATTCTTCAGGTGTCAAGTCATAACACTCGTACCGGGTTATTCTTGGGGTGTGAAATGACAACACTCTGTCAGGTTATTTTTGAGGTGTCATAGCAATGAGCCAGGTCATTCTAGGGGTGTCAGATGACAACACTCTGTCAGGTTATTTTTGAGGTGTCATAGCAATGAGCCAGGTTATTTTAGGGGTGTCAGATCACAACACTCTGTCAGGTTATTTTGGAGGTATCAGCAATGAGCCAGGTTATTTTAGGGGTGTCAGATCACAACACTCTGTCAAGTTATTTTTGAGGTGTCATAGCAATGAGCCAGGTTATTCTTGGGGTGTCAGATGACAAGACTTCACATTGATTCTGGAGCTGTGTTGACCTGGCACTTCTTCATGCCAAACCATCATTTTTACACAGTCATGGAAAAGTGACTGCATATCTTTTACAAAAATCGGTAAGATTGACATGTAGAAAATGTGAATTTCTTTTGGGAAAAACTTACAAACCTTTTGAAATGGGAGTTTTATCAGGTGACTATGATTTAGAAATAAAAACGTGGAGATGATGTGTAGCATCCGTAAAGTGTCAGGGCGTGTGATGTGAGGGTGAAAGCCACCAGGTAATGGCAGGGACAGGGTCAGTACTCTTCTGGCCAGAATACCACGCAGTCACAGGGTTAATGCTCTCCTGGTCAGAATACAACGCAGTTACAGGGTTAATGCTCTCCTGGCCAGAAAACAACGCAGTCACATGGTTAATGCTCTCCTGGTCAGAACACAACACAGTCACAGGGTTAATGCTGTCCTGGCTAGAATACAACACAGTCACAGGGTAAATGCTCTCCTGGTCAGAATACAACACAGTCACAGGGTTAATGCTCTCCTGGCTAGAATACAACGCAGTCACAGGGGTTAATGCTCTCTTGGTCAGAATACAACGCAGTCACAGGGTTAATGCTGTCCTGGCCAGAATACAACGCTGTCACAGGGTTAATGCTCTCTTGCTCAGAATACAATGCTGTCAATAGCTTTCACTGGTGCAGGTTAAGTTGGAAGCGCTCAGCCTACACCAGGGAAACTTTCCCTGGTGTAGGCTGAGCGCTTCCAACTTAACCTGCACGTAGCTTTCAAAGCTATTGACCTGAGAAATGCCATAATAACATCCTCTCTCATTAAAAATGTTTGTGGTTACAAAAAAAATGAAAGAAAGACATAAAAACGGATGACAAGTTACCCGATAGCAGGGAAAGTGGGGATGTGTTATGGGTACCTTCTACCAGCCTGTCACCCCCATCATGCATACATGTACAGTGAGCCCCTTCTAATAAGGCCCCCCTTAAGAGAGGCCACCCTGTCTACATTGGCCACTTCTCCATGCAACAAAAAGTGGAATGTATTACCACTTTATTGTGGCTACTCATGGGTTGCATTTAGGGTGGCCTTGTTAGAGGGGGACCACTGTACATGTACACTGCTGGAAATAGCCAGTGGCCCGGTGGCCCAAAGCCACCCAAAAGGTGACTGGGCCACCTTATTTTGTAAGAAACTGATGACCACTGGCCCAAATATTCAGATTGAACACTTGGTAACAATGCAAAAGTGGCGTAAAATAATTTTTTGGAGCCACCTGCCCCTCAAGGCGAGTGTCATGGGCTGATGTACATGTTAGGCTGGATGTATCACAGACCTGTGTAGGGCCTGTATTTTTCCGTTAGAAATTCCGTTTCACCAGCCAGAAATTTCCAAATTCTGTTTCAGTAGTTCTCTTTTGTATGTAAAACACATTATGACAAAACAGCAAATTCCGTTTCAGAGGTGACAAAAATTCATTATTCCGTTGCGTTTCTGTTAAAAATGGAAAAAAAAAACCAGGTCCTACCTGTGTAACGAGACAAGATGGATTGCGGGGGGGGGGGGGGGGGGTTGTGGGCATACTTTGTGGGACCATTCCACAGGCGGTGGTCATTCGTAATTACATCATGCATTATAATGAGTGATGACAAGTTAATTCTCTTAGACTGGCTGCCATCAATATTTGTTCATTTTACAGTCAAGATTGTAAATAGCACTCACACATGCGCAGGTCAAGGGCATCCATGGATTTGTTAACAGATAAGACCATTCTGTCTTTCTTCTTCTTCTTCTTCTTCTTCTTCTTCTTCTTCTTCTTCTTCTTCTTCTTCTTCTTCTTCTTTTTCTTTTTCTTTTTCTTCTTCTTCTTCTTATTCTTCTTCTTATTATTATTATTATTGATGTCGTCTTGGATCTGTGAAAGAAATGGTCTCATTGATTTAACCAGGTCAGTTGTGAATGTTCAAGCACAAGCTTGTGGCATTAGGGTTGTTAACACTACATGTAAAAAACAAGGCCAGTAAAACTTGGTTCTGTGGAAACTGTTTAATGTGGAGCTCCAGGAACTAGTGTCCAGAAGGGAGGCTTTAAATGCATATAATACCTGATACCTGAACACAAGACACCTTGGGGACATGTAGTCTGGGTTTGTCTCTGTACTGACATAAACGTAAAGTTACTTTAGATAACCATAGTTTAAGTTGTAGCCTATTCAGCCAGTGGATTAATGGCAGGGCCTTGATTGACTTAACCCTTAAAGCGCTGATTTAAGACTGAGTCAACAGCTTTCCTGGGGGGCACTTTGCGCGCAAAGTGCCCCCAGGAAAGCTGTTGACTTACACTACTTTTTGCTTAAGACTAGGCTTGCTGGCATTTGAATCAAAGGCATCTTCATGAGGACTTTGAATCTTTTAACCATTCTATGTTTAACAGTGATGAGAAGACGACTATAGCAGTGATTAGCACTTTAAGGGTTAAGTGAACCCAAGTCACTTGGTCACCCCTGGTCGAAAGTACAGTTGTGGACAGCTTGGATTGTTGTGGACAGTTGAGTCTTGGCCAGTTTCGCCAAGTATGTGTGTATCTAATTGAACTTGATGTACGTTTGTGTGGATGTCAGCTCATGGAGATTAATGTTCTCACCAGCTGACACTTAATTCTTTTTAATATGAAGGTATTGGAAATAGAAATACTTGTCTCGGTGTGTCCATTTTCAAAAACAGAATAAGAATATAGGAAATGATGGCCATGAGTCACTTACCAATATTAATGTGAGCAAGAGGCAACAGTGCTTTGTTTGTAGTTGACCCTTTCACCCTCAATATGTTCCTTTCACAGGCAGTGTCCACTGGGCTGCTATCTAAAACCAAGGAAAGCTGTTTCCTGCTGTAGGTTGTTATCGTAGAATTTGAGGACAGTTGTTAACCCGGGGCATGTTATGTTAAGATTAAAGAAAAAAATTTCACCTGGGGCATGTTACGATGAGATAAACATGAAAATTTTAAGAAAAGTTTACCTGGGCATGTTACCGTGATATAACTAGATAGTTTTTTTTAAGTTTACCTGGGCATGTTGGGTTGAGTTAAACATCAAAGAAGGCTGTTTACCTGGGGCATACTGTGATGGTAGGGTTCAAGGAAGGCTGTTTACCTGGGGCATACTGTGATGGTAGGGTTCAAGGAAGGGTGTTTACCTGGGGCATATTGTGATGGTAGGGTTCAAGGAAGGCTGTTCACCTGGGGCATATTGTGATGGTAGGGTTCAAGGAAGGCTGTTCACCTGGGGCATATTGTGATGGTAGGGTTCAATGAAGGCTGTTTACCTGGGGCATATTGTGATGGTAGGGTTCAAGGAAGGCTGTTTACCTGGGGCATATTGTGATGGTGGGGTTCAAGGAAGACTGTTTACCTGGGGCATATTGTGATGGTGGGGTTCAAGGAAGGCTGTTTACCTGGGGCATATTGTGATGGTAGGGTTCACCTACAGTTCTCATTCACATTGTCCTGCATTAAACTTGAAAGTTGAAATAGGTTGAGCAGTTGTCAAGAAATGGCCATCAATATTTGACATGGAGTGGTGAAAACAGTACTGTCTTAATGTATTATGGTGGACAGGGAAGGTGCTTTAGGGGTCAAAGGCAGGGTTTTTAGGGAGCTTCATCCACATCAGGTCATGACAGATCCAAGATCCCTCCCGGTATGATCACTGCCACAAAAATTCCCACCAAAACCTTGGTTTTTTAATTGATATTCCAGATCATGTGGTAGTGATGTGTGGATAAGAAAGAAAAGGGCTGGTTGATGTTGGACGGGGTCAGCAGTTGCTTATGACTTCCAGTAGGCTTGATGTTGTCCACCAGTATCATTTGTATATCATCCTTGTCCTCTTACCTTGTTCTTATTTTTATCCGCACGAGAGGTTTCCACACGTAGCGTTATTGGTCACAAACATAACTCTAGAGGCTAAATGTGACAAAAAAATCCCTACTGTTGACAAAAAAACAGTATGTCAGCTTGATTTGATAACTTGCACAGCTTAGCCAAAGCATAAAAGGACGATTTTCCTTAAAACCATATTTGATCAATGCCGATCTACAAAGCGCCTGAAGGCCAAACAGGGGCATTGTTTCTGACACCTTAAAATGACAAATGTGTCAAACGAAGGTGAAAGCAGAACTCTTGAGGTGACATTTCAGCAGATAGAAATGTGTGTCAAGTGTCTTTCTTGAGTGTCTGACCTATGACCTGATGGTCACATGACCAACTAGGTGAGACAGAGTCAGCTGTGTATGATAAAGGGTGTGTCAGCTGGAGGCCAGTGTGTGAGGTGGGAGAGTCTTGTGGACTGACCTGTAAATGGACAACTAACTGACGTAAGACAAACTGACCCTATACCAGCCAACCTAGGAGAACAATACTTCAGTAGTCCCTCCTTTGAAAGACCACTCCTTTGGGAGACCACAAATGTCAGGTCTCTCTGTAGTACTTATCATGTTATTTATACCTCCTTTGAGGGACCACCTGCTTTATATGACCCGCCTTTTGGGTGGCACTAGGGGCGGTCTCTCAAAGGAGGGACTACTGTACTGTGTCCAGTCTCCAGTCAGCAATATCAGTTCCGTTGTACATCATTACCTGAAGAGGGCACCACTACAGTTTTCTTTTGGGATTTAATGGTTGAGTACCCAGTGGCAATCAGCTAACTGACGTATAGTGTCAGGTTTTCTCTAGGCTTCAGTGATAAAATCCAGTAGTGGTTGCACAAATTTTGCTCAATTAGTATGTGGAATTTATTTGAAAAAAAAATGGAAATTAACAGTCCAGTTTTTGTGAGTATGGGCAATATGGAAGTGTGTTCAGGTTGTGGTGGTGGATAACATAATGCTATAGATGGTTGGGAGGGGAGGTAAGGTGAAAGGTCAGATTACAGAGCCTGGTGTCAGTAAACATTTAGTTGCCAAAACAAGACTTGTAATGATATTTACCATAGAATTTAAAGCTAATTCTGAGTTCTGTAAGTTACCTAGTCTATGTAGGGACAGATGAGTGCATATGGCAGCCCGGGCCAGCCACTTATTACAGGCATCTTACGTTTTCATTTATAAGCAAAAATACTTTGATTGCTCGCAATACCATCTTGCGGTTTCCTGGAGCACTGATTATATGCTTACAGCTGACCAATTCGTGATGACAACTAACATATTGTGATATAGTAGAGATTTAAGTTATTATAAGTGAATGTTCACATATTAGTTTGCAAAAAATCAAAAGTCCTGATCAGAACCTGAGACAGAGAATGTCTTGACACTGTGAAAATCGGGGTGGAGGCTATAATCATATTGATAATAAAACTCACTTGCTGAGAATATTCTCCATACTAGAGGCTCAGCCTCATGGCTCACTTGGTACTGCTGTGGGCAGAAAGTGGCCAATGTTTTGACAGCCCAATATTTTGACTGTGTGACCAGCGAACAGACTGCCTGAGACCATTCTCACAGCAGGCCAATGCAATGAGTGCCTTGTTTTGCCATCTGCTTCCCACTTTCCGGATTAATTTATGTTGGTCACCTTGGTTAAGGAAAGACATATCCCAAATTTATATGCTAGAAACTGCAAAAAAAGTGGCATCTGCTTTTACACAGTAATACAGCAGGAAAAAAAAACCAAGCCCTTCTAATACACTAGAGTATCACATGCATATAAATTCATGTGAGCTCAAAATACGAGGGGGGGGGGGGGGATTCCTCTTTTTTAGATTCTCAATTTTGGAGACAGGATGGTGGTAAAATAAGAGATGTTGGTGTGACCAATGCCACTGTCACTGGAGATTTATCTGTGTGGCTTTGGTTGTCAGTTACGTTGCCTGCTCATCTTCTTGCATGTAGGGACTGGTGGGCAGCGACTTGTTCTTATGTGAAAGCATATGGACTGTTTACATTGCCCCTACTTTGTCCGTTCACCTTTGCAGCTGTATTTAGCTTAGCTGAGAAAAAGTGGTTGCCATGGTGATAGTTAAACCTAGCTTTTTTCAAGTGAAATCAACAATTGAGAGTGGGGTGATATGTGCTTTTGATGGTGGTCACTATGGTAGCCAGTAGATTGTGGTCACTATGGTAACCAGTACAGCAAACTTTTCTTCCTGTCACCTTGGCTTCGATCATAGCTAGTGGTACAACCAACTTCATGCAATGCTTTAGCAGAAAATGATTTATGTAATTTTTTGGAGCATAAGAAGGTATTAACAGAGAAACCAAATGTGTAAATAATTACGTATATTATCTTTCCATTGGCTTTTTTTTTTGGGGGGGGGGGCAAGTAATATGCAGTAAATGAGGTAAAACTAAAGTCACTTGGGTAGGAAGTCGTGTGAGGACAAAAGAGAGGAACTGGTTCAGTTGCAGTTTGTATCTGCATTGTAGACTGAAATTATACATAAATATCAGGTTCAAAGTATGCATGTATGTATGTATGTGTGTGTATGTATGTAATGTATGTATGTATGTATGTATGTACGTATGTATATATATATATATATATATATATATATATATATATATATATATATATGTATATATATATACACATCATAGTTCTGGCCATCATTATTGCTTTTTTTTTTATTATTATTATTGCTGGTCATGCTAGGCTGTGTATACACCTTAAGCTGTGTGACGTATGGGCTTTGTGAATGCAGATTTACGTGTAAGAAAATATGCAATCTGTAGTGGAAGCCAAGCAATGACATTGAGTTGTCATGTACATGCTTAAGAATTTTGCCGTTTTGCGGCTGAACTTTTATATTGGGATAGTACCTACCGAGTACTGTGCCTTTGACCAGTGCTCGACCTATTTTCTAATTTTGTTCAAACTGATGAAGGTAATATTTTTCCTACTGGAAGGTACAGTATAGCACCCTTTTCTCCCTGTGTCATTAATTTTATATTTTTTACTTAATTGGTGCAAAAGCCCATTATGCCATCTCTCATTGTTAGAAACGATATAATTTGCCATGAAGGATGTACATAGTTGAATCCTGAGTCGCTAAATATGAAACCAGATTGAGCACTTGATATCGACAGATTATGGTACAAAAAGAGTTAAGGGTATACTTAAATGTACCTGAAAGACCAAAATGCAACGAGACAGGTGTCTAATTGTGGCGTTTTTTTTCAGATTGCTGTATAGTTTTAAAGAGGAACACAAGATATGCCCTTCAGTATGCCAGGAAGCTTATATTAAAGCATTGTTGGCAATGTTTAAAATTTGTTTACATATTGATAAGTCGCCAATAATAACAAGTCTTCTGCGCTGAAATAATCATAGATTTCTTTTCTTTTTCTTTTTTTTTTTCTTTTTTTTTATATCCTTAGCCATTTTGGAGATGCTGTATATTTTAATTGAATGGTCAATGTTTTCTGTCGTACTACAGAAAACTTACCTTTCAAGTGCATTTATTTTTGTACAAATTGTAATTATGTTGGGGTACTTAAATAATGCATAAAAAGTACTGAAAACCTCATCTTAACAATCTAATGCATTCCAGTGTTAATGTATGCCACATGGTTACTCACATTTTAAAATGGATAACAACGATTTTCATTTTGCCAAATTGGTCAACTTTACAAATCTACTTAGAAGCTTTAAAATAAGTCAAATTAAGATGATGCTTTATTAATATTATTACTCAGTAAAGTAGCAGTGGTAATAGTAGTAACGCTGCTACTACTACTGCTACTATTACTAGTAGCAGTAGTAGTAGCCATATTTATCTGCATTCAAGCTGCAAAAGAGGTAACACTTATTAGTAATAGCAAGTACAATGCGTGCACAATTCCTATCTTTAAAACAAAAATTGGTTTTCTTATGCTCAGTGATATGTTCAAGCTGTGCTGTATCAAAATATTCTACATGGACAAAAACAATATGTTGCCTAACTATGCCATGTACATGTACCTTGGGTCGAAGCTCTGCGAATGACGGTGAAACTACAAAACTATTCCCGTTATCAACATACAAAAACACCCCTTTAGAGAAAAAAAAACAACTTATCATACATGCCAAGTCTGAACAGAATCGAGCCAGCGGATTTTCCCCCAATTTCGCTGGAAGTGGCCATTCCTCCGTAAAAGTGAACCCGAGAAAACAGGCTATTTCCCTCGGTCTGATGATCTTTGACATTCGTCGGTCAATGACGCCAAAATTATTCCAGACAGGTTCTATTTTTGAACTTCTGCGATAAGTACGACCTCCCTAGTTGTCTATCAATGTTCAAAACATGTAAAATATAATGATTTATAGCTAAAAATCACATATTCATAAGGAGGTACGTCTCCTGCCCTTTTAAATACCCTCGTGAAAATTTAGCGCCATATGACGTTTTCGCGGAAGTAGGCGGAGTTACCCAGCGAGCATGCGTACTGGAACTTGAGAGAGCTGATTATGCAAATGGACCAAAGATAAAGTCTGCTGCCGCAACAGCCATGAAAGTTTACGATAGCGAAGGATGAAGTCTACAATACAACTAGTGTCGAATGAATCGCACTATTCATGAAAACACCAAGTGGTGAATTAGAATTAGTTTTAAATTACCCCGACATGTCTCATTTTTCTGCAATTTTCACAGGTTGTTTTGCTTATTTACCACAAGTTCTAGCCAAACAGGCTTCATGCAGGCTGGCGGGGTGGTTTCATATCACGTACTTGATACGCAAAATAAGAAACTAATAAACCGAACTTCACTGTTGACGAACGGTACATATAGCCTAATGAAACCCAAAAATGGTGAAATAAATTGTAGTCATAAAATAAAAAGATTGGATCACAGCCCCATCTCATAGCATTTTATGTGTACATCCTCAACTTTTTCCCATAACTCGCCAAAATGCCACCGCGAAGAGTACTTCAGCCGAGGGGACGGGGACGAAGCAGGGGCAGAGGCCGTGGCCGCGGTCGCGGCCGAGGAGAGCAAACCCCAGCGCAAGCAGATCAACTGGCAGCACAACAGCGGGGTCAATCGCGGGGACGTGTCAGGGCCAGAGGTGGCCGAGGTGGACATGTCGTCCAAGTTAATCATTTAGCGGAATGCCGCCAAGCCCTTGTCAACGGCATAAATGAGCTTGATCTCGGGTAAATGAATCTTAATATTATAAATTGTAAAAAGTTTCTCGATGTTTTAATCTTTCTTGCCTATTTAGTGGCCTCACAAACAATAACATTAGTGTCGACTTCGCGAGCAAAATCTTACATGCATGATGACACAGAGTGTTGCAATCATATGTGTGTATGAAATGTATGAAGGCCTTCAAGCTACACGCATTTCATGTGCTTTACATTTCTAATGCTACGATCGAAAGTCAAGGACTATGTTACTTAATGTCTTTGCCTCCAAAGTAGCCTAGGTCCGTATTATCTCCACTCCACTCAGAGCGCAGTCAGCACGGAGACAGGTCTGTTTGACAGGCAACATGCAGGCCTATATATTACGGACTATACCTAAATATCAATAAAGTTCTTACACACATACACACAAACATATATATATATATAATACATACATACACACACACACACACACACACACACACACACACACACATATATATATATATATATATATATATATATATATATATATATATATATATATATATATATATATATATATATGAATATCCTGTATCTGAGATTTGTCAGAAATTAATTTCTCATATGTGACATCTATTACCAGGAGCAACGATAAACTGATGATGCAGATGCTAGTTAAAAACTACAGAATGCCTTGCAAATGAAATCCCAGATGTACAATGTTTAGACAGCATGCAGCCAAAACAACATATGTATCTCTACTTACTGATTTTAGCTAAAACTTTCTAACACAAACGTTCACTTTTTTTCCAGTTATGATGCCGAAGCTTTCTGCGACAGCATAGACATGGACGTCGCAAATTGTTATGCAAGAAGCCGTGGTCCACGCAGGATAAGATGGTTATTCTATTGCCGATGGGCCATTGCACTGAAGGCATGTCTATTTCCTTTCTTTCTGGTTAGACACACACAAAGGAGACTTACTAAGATTTATTTACTGATGCTCAGCAGGCAAAGAACTAGCAGTGTAGCTATGGATAATTGATTAGGGTAAAAACCCGCCCAAAATATTGAAACAAACACCAGAAGCCGTGTGTCACATATACTCTTTATCTGTTCACATTGAAAAAGTATGATTAGATGATCAGATTTCCAAGTGCCCTGACTTTTAACATAGGCTAACAGATAATCCAATTGGGACAATAATAAACTAACATGTAATGTCATAAGAACAAAAACTGTCATTTGGAAGTGTATAAAATATCATTCTCTCTGTACATTTACTAGTGCCAATTTACAAAGGTACGCATATAAGCACATATATTTATATTCATGTACACATTAATGAGATTTAAATTTCTTCCGCAGGAACGTGAGTATGGCCCTGAGGATGCTGAATATGGATTTCCCCCATGTGTGCTGGCATATTTGAGGGTACGTGTGCCTGGTGATGTGAAAGGGGAGATAAGAGAGGTAAGACAGCTGGATGCTCTATTGAAATATGTTCCTCTCTCCTGTTTGATTAGTCTTATTTTACATATTTTTCAATTTGTCTGGGTTTCCACAAACTTGTCGCTTTCATCGTTCCATCCTATTAAATGCCTTCTTTAATTTTCACTGCTTTCAGGATGCATTTCCAGTCTCACTTGCCGATACTGCCTATGAAAGATCAAGACAAGTGCTGTAGAGTACTGATATATTTGTTTATTACCTCAGAAAAAATAAACAGAAGGTAAAACTAATTATATAGAAGTACGTGTTTCATTTCAATGGGCCCAAATTTATCAATATATGTGGTTGATTGCTTTACTTTTCTCCAACCTTAGTATTTCACACATGTATGTACGTTATGCATGTGTGTATGTATGTATGTGTGTGTGCATGTGTATGTACCTACGTGCGTACGTTTTGAAAGAAGGTGGTCTCTTGTATGAAGTACGACCACAAACTTTTGCCGCTCACCCGGTATATACAGTCACTGCAGAGATCAGGGCACGACATATATGCAAGTATCTGCTCATGAACTGGTAATGTAAAATTAAATAACGATCTCAAACCCTGGCATATTAATGTAGCAGTAACGTCATGTTCTGGAACTGATAGATATTTGGTACAACTACTGCTTCTTAGGTTGCACAGTCTAATCATACGCATTGTCCACGTTTATGCCCTTTCATATCAGCCCCACATTTCTGACATTTCTACTTTTCTTTGGTAATTTATCATGTGCCATTGATTCATATTTGGCAGAACTACCGCCCTCGGTATACTCCAGCTTATCTGGCTCTTTCACCATCAAACTTCTCAATTGTTTTCTCTTTCTTTTCACTTTCTTTGTTGCCTTATAATCAGCGTCACGTAATCGTTCCCTGTCCAGGTCTTTCCAAGTGCTCTCCATATATGCAGTAATGTCTAATCCACACTTGTGATACAGCTTTGCGTTGTAGGCAAACATGCCTTCGTTAAAATGACCAACTGCCATGGCAGTACCAAGTGTAATTTCATAAACACTGTTACGTTCACTCTTGGGCAACATGGACCAAATGAAATGATGCAACGATTCATTTTCATTTTGAGAGAGACAATTCCGCACACCAAACAGAAGATTATAGTCCGACAACTTATCGAACACAGGCTGTAGGACTTTTTGAACGGCTTCAGGTAGTGGGCGTATCAGTGACCTGTACGTTTGATCCCCTGTAGCTCGGTATTGTTGCCACTTACACCAAGAAAGAACACCTGATGGACAGTCATCATGCTGAGGAACCTCTATTGTGCTGCTATAGTGCTTCAAGATGGCGCGAACATTTTTTTGCATGTTTGGAATGTTTCCTTTATTCTGTCGTATGGCCGTGCCATAGAAAACCTGCATGCTGTCAATCATCTTTTTGGTCAGCCTGCCCTTGCCACACAACTTTTTTCCATCCTCTAGTCTTTCTGAAAACAATGAGATAAAAGAGTCTGCACATGTATAGTAACATTATTTGCAAAATATTTTTCATAGAAGTCAAATACCTATAAAAAAGGATAAACATATGTATACACTTTGCAAATAATGTAATGATATATATTTACCTATCATTTTTTTTTAGCGTCACACCTATTTACACAGACACACACACACAAATGTACGAATATATCTACACAGCGACTGAGACACGTGTGCACATTCACATACGTACGTACACACAAACATGCATGTATGCATACACACACACACATACATACATACATACATACATACATACATACATACATACATACAAACATACATGCATACATATCCAACTTGATGTGCATTTAGATTTATCCTACCTTTGTGCGCTTCGCAAAGTTTCCTTAGGTGAGTACCCATCCTTTTTTGTATGTGACCAACGTAGTCCTCTTTGTTGATAACAACGTTAGGTCCATATGGTAAGCACTTTGACACTCCACTAAATGCACCACTATCTCCATCACCGACGTACGTGGTATATTGTAAACTATGTTTGGCAATGGATCTGCAGAACAAGATTTTCGTACCTTCCTCCTCCATGGCCTTTGCACTTCCATCATGATCCATAGTACAACTTGCTTCATGGTCCACATACCACTTTAGATATTCAAGGTTTGGTTTTTTTTCATACCCTTCATTTTTTGGCATTCAAAACATTCCTTTGACAAATATACATAGTCCAACACCTCTCCTGTGTCCACACTAATGACTGACACGAATCCATGCCGGGAACTGAATCCTCAGTGTGCCCACGGCCCATCGACAGACACAGCACAACTGGTGACTCAACTCTCTTCATCGGCTTCACCTGGAAGGTAAACAAGGTATATGACACTTCAAGATATTATGAAAAACGGTAAAAATAGGCAAAAGTCTTCATGCCTATTTTTCGCACACAGACGTACATGCAAATATACAATGACATGTTATGCTTCCGCTGTGAGGGAGAGAGATACCCTTGTAATCAGACCAGCAGCATATGCTCTCTTTTTCATATTCATGTAATTTTTGCGCACCTAAGCATTGTTTTGTTGTCCTGTACAAGTAACAAATATATACGATGTATATAGAACAGAATTTCATTTTGAAAATTAAAAAAAAATAATAAATAATAACAATAATAATAATAATAATAATAATAATAATAATAATAATAATAATAATAATAATAATAATAATAATAATAATAATTAGGCCAGGGAATCTCCTGTAAAAATACCTGCCGTTGTACCACATATATGTCTGTGTTAAATTTCATACAGTATTATATGGATATCAAGCCTACGTGTGTGGCCTTTTACGTTTAAACAGTACACAACAAGCCTATTATTCAGAGGAAAAGGGAGTGCTTGACCAAATTGAACATATCCACACCCAATCCTTATTCACTACTTAGGATCAAACGCAGGACTTCAAAGTTTTGAATGCATGGCAAATTGTAACATATCTGTATTTTCAACAGATACCAGCTAAACCTTTTGAACACCACAGATATTTCAGAGCCGCAAAGCAACGCTTCCTCTGGACACATTGGCCTCTTTATTTATCCAAAAACCACATCAATCAAGCGTTTATTTGCGGAGAGCAAAATGTGCGTTCATCTAGGACGTGCATCTCTTTGAAATTCGTTACAAGACATGACTTGGTCCAGCCACATGGAAATGATGATGATGATGATGATGATAATAATAACAACAACAACAATGACAATGCCTTCCGGTTTAACGTAACCTCTGTCTGTCCATCTGTCTATCGGTATCTGTCATTCTCTCTCTCTCTCTCTCTCTCTCTCTCTCTCTCTATCTATCTATCTGTCTGTCTGTCTGTCTAGGCCTATACATTCATTTCATTGTATTTATTCTAAGTGTGATGAAGAGAAGCTTACCTATACGGATCTTTAGTTTTCGGAGCTCAGATACTGTGTCACTGAGAAACTCGTCTGTTGTCAGTCGTGCATTTTCCCCAAGCCATTTTTTGTGCCGCGTGCAAGCATGTTGATAGACTGGGGAAGACAAGCCCATATATCCAAACATTTTTCTTCCCGCACCTCTTCCTTTTCCTATCGCACGCTTGCCTAACGTGAATAATAGGTTCAGTTCTTGAAATCGAGATGACACGGCAGGGTTAGAATAAAAGTCGTGCGATGTAACACATTCAGGATTCAAACATTTCCACATGATCTCTTGACACAAGCCATATTTATTTCCTTGTGTGTGTTCCAGAGTCAAAGTATTCTGACCACAGTTTTTACAAACTGCCACTTTACTCAAACTTCTTATAAGTTCTTCAGAAGAAAAGATCAAACGTGCCGGCAAAGGGCCATCATGTGCTTCGCCTTCACTTGCGCCACTTTCGGTACTATCACAGTCCGACTCGTCACTATCCACACTTGATTCGCTGTCCAAGGAAGAATCCAGTGCACACATAAATTTTTCAGTTTTTAATTTTTTATGCGTTGCTGATAGATGAGTTTTCCCGTCGTCGTCATCGAGACTGCCCGATTCAGATTCGGTGACGGTGGATGTGGATGGGACAACCGCTGAAAGGCAGGGCTCTTCAGGCCACGTTTGGTAATACGAGCCCTTGTCACTATCGGCAAGTTTTGTCCTGATATCCGTGTCCATTGGTACAATATTTTTTCTTTTGCGACCCCTTTTCCTTTTCCTTTTGATGGGCACGGAGGAACCGCTTGTTGAAGCCATGCTGACAAGCCGTACAACACAATACACGTGCTAGAGTCAGACCGTGACCCCTGACCTCGCTAGATATGTATCAGTGTGGACGCATCACAGGTCACGTGACCAAACAAACGGGCATGTTCAGTCGCAGCTTTGTTTACACTCAGTTTTGGTACGACCGCGTCGGGAAAAACAACGATTTTAACGTCAATGTATAAAGTATTTAGCAACGAAACAATGCGGACCTTTAAGTAAACTTGTTAACAGACCAGAAAATGTAAAAAGTGAAACATCGTTGATTTTTATGTTGTTCACTAGATCGCTACCTTAAGTGAAAGTCAAAATTTGATGTTCGCAACATTAGATTCAATGAAACCTGAAGTGGGTAATCATGTTTTTTGTTTATCACAGAAGACTTGTCTCAATGATCATCAACGCATCACTGTATGCTTGTTGAACCATGGTAAAGTCAATATTCTGTGTAACCACCTCGGTTGCCATGGCACTGCTGGCACCTTCTCCTCATGCTGTATACAAGCTTACGAAGGTAAGCTTGAGGCAAATTGTCCCATTCCTGCTAAACTACACGGCGCAGATCATCAATAGTTGAAGCAGCTTTCATCTGAGGGTATACCTTCTGCTTCACCTGACTCCAGACATGCTCTATCGGATTCAGATCAGGCGAACAGGCTGGCCACTCCATCACCTCAACACCCTTATTAGCAAGGAAGCCGTGGACATCAGGGGACACATGTGGTCTGGCGTTGTCTTGCATTAGCACGAACTCGTCCCCGATGGCACCATCATACTGGATAACATGAGGTTGTAGGATGTCAGTAAGGTACCTCCTGGAATTCAGGGTTCCATCAAAGAACACCAGCTCTGTCTTTCCGTCTGCTGATATGCCTCCCCACACCATGATGCTGCCTGCTCCGAATGGGACAATGGGCTTGACGCAGCATTAAGCATGTCTTTCTCATGTTCTTCTCCAAGCCCTCACTCGCTCGTCTTTATTGTGGACACAGAAGTGACATTAATCTGTAAACAAGACATTAGCCCACTCTGCTCTGGATTTGCAAAGGTGACTTCTTGACCAATCCATCCTGGCTTTCCTGTGTCGAGGCAAGAGGCTCTGCTTCTGGACCATGCATCTGGATCTGAGACCTTGGCCATGAAGCCTATTTCTCATGGTTTGATCGGATATTCTTCTTTGATGTGGATAAGCATCATGGAGCATGTCTCGAATATCAGTGCTCGTAGTTCTTCGAGACCCAAGGGCTGTTGTGACGATAAACTGGTCTTGGCGCCTGGTAGTCACTTTTGATCTTGCTGCCTTTGCAAGTTGGCTACATCATTAGTGCGTTGGAATTTCTGCCACAGGTCATTTATGGTGCGATGGTTTACACCAAGGGCCCTTGCCACAGAACGACAGCTTTCTCCAGCCTCACTGCGGCCAACAGCTCTAGCCCAGTCTACAGTTGAGAGTCTTGGCATGTTTCGTCCAGCAGGTTTGCAAGCTGATGGAGAACTCATACCTGATCTCAAGCCCTGCCACAATTTATACTCTTAACTGTCCCTTTTCTTGTCCAAAGCATCCACTCGTGTCATTGTAAAGTGAAAGGAAACAATGTTAGAAAGAGCTTAAATGGGGACAGGGAAACCACACACGTAATGCACTACATAACACTTCTTTGCAAAGTCATTTTTCAGCTTTGTTTTAGAATAAGTGCATGTGTAGCCATGCATGAATATGAAATCAAGTGATTACTCGTGGATTATGTGCTAGGGTACTTGCAATTTACAAATACATTGTCTTTTTAAACATTTTATTTTAAGTGGGTGCTTTATTTTCAGTTAAAAAGGTGGAGAGTTATAAGTTTTGAGTAGTTTATATGGATACATTGATGAAAAAGGACTTTCAAATAGCTACAAAATTATCTAACAATGCACGATATATCGATGACATTGCTCGTGTAAAAGTACAAAGTTTTATTGATATTGCTTAAAAAATTTACCCAAAAGATATCCCTTTGGAGGGTAACAGTTTAGATAGTTTCAGGGATGTGTTTCTGGACTTGGATATTCAGGTCACTAATGACAAGCTCGGTATTAAAGTCTATCCCCAAATAGATGAGTTTAACTTTGAAGCAGTTGATTATCCTTTCCCAGACAGTAATATTTCGGAAACTATTGGATAAAGTACGTTTTTGACACAGATTTTGAGATTTGGTCGTATTTGTTCTAAATTTCATGACTTTGCATCCAGAACCAAATTTATTTACAATATACTTCAGTCACGAGGATTCAAAGATATACTTTCGATCAAATATTTCTACAAATTTTGCTGTAAATATCTGGAGATGGTTAGAAAGTTTAGCCTCAGTAATTTTTGGAGATTTTAGACTTGCCTGTTTTGGTACTTAATTTTATCTTTTGGCATCATTCTGTTTTAATGGTCACCTTTCAGACATTTTAGGTTAGCCTGTTTTCTGTTAGGCCACATCCCCAGGAGCTTTTGGTAGCAAGTAACGGTCTACGACAGTTACAAGCTTGCCTAATTGTACTTGATATCTGATTTTATATTTCCATTGCATTTTCTTGACTTAACTAAAATGACTTTCATTCTTTTCTGACTTGCCCTATAAAGTTTGCTGTTGACATCCTACGTTTATTATTAAGTTTGCCTACAATAATTTTACAGATTTTCGACTTGTCTTTTTCTACTTAACTTCATCTTTTGGCATCATTTTGTTGTGAATTCTTTTTCACTTTCAGACATTTTAGGCTTCCATCCTTTCTGTCAGGCTAAACCCCCAGGGGCTATCTGTAGCACGCAGTTTTAGCTAATTTATCATTTGTCACGTTCATATATATTCATTATTATGTGGGTTGCTTTGCTAAATATTAAGCTTAGACAAAGAGACGCTATTGAGACAGACATGTGCGGCTGATAGGCTCTGAAACATCTTCTAAGCAGTTAATCACTGAAGACCCTTTAACTTATTTGGGCTACTATAGCTTATATCAAACTTTTACAGGAACGTGTGCAATATGGACAATAGTACTTTCATATGTATATGATTCGACAAGGACAGGTTAGCTTATGGAGAGTAAACAGTTTGGACTGCGGATTATGGTAGTGCCTACTAGGAAGTGGTTCCAGACAAAAAGACACAAATACAACTTCCTTCATTTTAAAAATACTAAAATAAATCACCTGTGTTTAACACATAAAATACCAGATATAATTAATGGAAATTACGAACCTGGGATGGTTATGAAAAAAATGGATTCACACATCTTGAAAGGTTTTCACAATATGCTAAGAAATATGTTATTAACCAATTTGATATTAACTGTGACATTATCAATTCTGACGTCTGCAATAGCATTAATAAGTCTATGCTATGTATAATTGTCACTTTGTCCATCAACTTACGTGTTGTAATATCTGCTATCATTCAGTCTATAGCATTATGTTAAAAATCTTACAGCATATGAGTTTAAAAAAAATATTTGTAAAACCACAACTATGGCTTGTTGAATAACGAAACACTGCATGATTCAACAAATGACTAAGTTGGTGAAGTAGTTTGTTTGTTTTGTTTCCCTTTTTCTTTTTTGTTTGTTTTGTTTTTGTTTGTTTGTTTGTTTGTTCTTTTTGGCAGGGAAAATATGAAGGGAGTAAAATTTGCTTGGAAACGATTTCTTAATTTTATGCCCCTGAATTTTGAAGTTGTTTGCAGAAAGGGATATGGTCCCATCTTGCTAGGAGTTGCTTGTTTCTTCCTTTCTGACTTAAATTTAGTACTGTGAAATATGCAGTGAGGTATCACTGCATATAACTAAAAAGTGATCAACATGAGCAAAGACTGGCATAAGATTGCGTCTTATGTATAATAATTGATCCCAAACAACATGTAACGGACAGGAAGACGTGCTGTTAATTGCACTTTTTATTGATCACATTGTATATTTGAAAATGTCGTAACTGCCATTGGACTAATTCCCCCTCACATCTTACAGTCTGGGTCTAAAATTCCATGGATAGTTCCTCGTCTTACTGAAATTGATTTTATATTCACATTAAACATTTGATTGATTTATTTATTCATTTATTCATTCATTCATTCATTTATTTATTTATTTATTTATTTGTGTATTTATCCTTTTTGAAGAAACGTAATGGTACATGCAACAAGCACAAAGAACTAGATACATATTTATTACATTTTTGCACACATAATAACACCAACACCAAGTGGAAGTATAAACCCACATAAGGAAATATTTTTCTTTCCATTCCTTACAATGTATGATACAACAAGATTTGTGACACCTAAGTCAATGTATCTGAACATGACTTTTGGGACTTTTTGCGTGTGGGGGTGGGGGTGGGGCAAAACCCGAAAGCATGTAATTCTCCTTAACTCTTTGGCTGATTTCTTTGCAATTGCATAGGTAGACGGCTGTGGACACCTAGAACCTAGTTCATTCACAGCTGGCGATATGATATGTTCATTGTTAAAGATTTTTTGGTACGCTAAAATTATTTTCAACTTCCTCCTCAACTGTCTCTCAGAATGTCCTGCATGGTCAAACAAAGTAGTTCAACAGGTTGCTATTAACTGGATGCAGGATTTTGAAAATATGTTTATTTTTATCAGTTCTGATACTTAATGGTTCATGTGCAAATTTCTATCGATTATTATCTTAGTGTACGGGGACTGCAATGATAATCCACATTTTTGAAAAACTTCTACAAAAGCATCAGTAAATTCAGTTCAAACTGGTGGAGGGGAGATGTACATTGGTTTTACCTCTAGCACCTGAATTTCAATTGGTCATACTCTTGTGATTTTTATGTCTGCGTGCCAACACAGACAAACTGTTTTTTCTTTCTTTCTTTCTTTCTTTCTTTCTTTCTTTCTTTCTTTCTTTCTTTCTTTCTTTCTTTCTTTTTTTCTTTCTTTCTTTCATTTTCTTTCTTTCTTTCTTTCTTTCCAGGCAAATTTGTGCGACATTTCATTTGAAAAGTATTATACATAGAAAACTCCAAACTAGGCATGATTATACTTCCATACATGAAGCCTAGACTTTTTGTAAAGAGGTTCAACAGTTTTGAAAATTATGCAAATAAGGGCCATTTGAAAATTTATATCTTGAATATCTCCAATTATATTATAATTACAGGTAATTAATCAATCTGCGATTAATATGTTGGTAACACTACACATTTTTGTAATTTACATGTGGCCTCTAAAGGTCAAAAGTCAATGACATTTTCACATTTGCAATTTCCATCTAGCCATAACTGGGTCAATTTTCATCCAATTTTAACCATGTTGGACCCAACCTGTAGGTATTGCACCAATGCATATTTTTGTATTACATGCAATGCCTAAAGACCAAAGGTAAAGGTCATTCAGGCCTTTTTTTTAAATCTAGCCATAAGCGTAATGGAATGTGAAGTACCAAAGGCTTTGAAGATTGTATCAGTCAAGATTCTGGGGCCCTGCTTTGGTAATTGATACTTTTAGCCAAGATAAGAGAGCCTGGGTTTGATATCAAGCTACAGGCAGCATGCTTGTTTGTATGTGTGCCCCTGAGTAGCACACAGAATGCCGTGTGTGATTGCTTTTGCCATGTTTACACAAGACAGACAAGGTGTAACTTAGAAAGTTGGAACAATACCTCATTAATTAATAGGGTAAGACATAACAGATTCAACTGAAAGCCACAGGAAGCTGTAGTTTGCATTGCAGTGAGGTTGCCAAGTAAGGAACCGTACAAGCCACAGGCATCCAGGTGCTAAGAAGACTACTTGGTTCATGAGAATAAAATGGAAAATAATGATGACATAGACTGTGGTAGTTTATATATCAATACATACAATCAAAAATAGCATCTTTTTTCTTTCTTTCTCTTCTTCAAGGAATTCTGTCTGTGTGCCAACACAGACATATTTTTTTCTAGGACTGCCCATTTATATACAGATAGAGAAAATTTCACCATTATTCCAGAGTTCTCCAATTAGTCACACATCCCAGTGGATTGAGTGAGACCTGCATCTGATCTTTCTAGATCACCTCAGAAATATGTACAGACAGTACAGTGTAATGAGTCATATGAATGTTGGTCAACACTTTGTTTACAGCAGCCACCTGAAGAAAGCAGGCTACCTCTGAGACCTGGTACACTCTCAAAGGGTACAGTGACCTCTCCAAATGAAAACAAACAGCCATTCACATTTTCACAACACATCCCCTCTCCTTGGCGAGAGAAAATTTGGGATGAAAAAAAAATCTTCCCAATTGTCAAGGTTACTTCTTAGGTATTCTCACATACAATACAGAGTGATTTCCAACAAGAAATATCTACTCTTTCAAGAAAGTGACACTAACATTCACATAGATGAATTATACCCTTTCTTCAATTTTGTCACAGTGAGAAAGACACACATGGTTCTAATTGGCACATTTAAACTGTTTATACAAGTGTCATCTAGCTGTGGAAAAGTTTTCCTGTCAACAATACAACCTCATTTGCATCACAATAAGAATGATCTCCTGTTCAATTACTTAAAACAAATAATTATGTTAATTTTTCAATTTGACATGCTTACATAAACAATAGTCTTGTAATCTAAATACATTCATGTGAGTAATATATTACACTTTTCACCCCACTTTGTGCATCAGCAATCATATTGTCCCTGTTATGGACATGCATCATTTTCAGATTATATCCTTGTTAATATAAACCCCTTCTCAACAATATCTAAATTTTGCCTTTGAACTTATCCAAAAACTTAAAGGGATTGTGATTTGAGTAGACCAGTACAGGATACAGACCTGAGGTAACATATACTTCAAAATGTTTCAGTGCTAACAAAAGAAGCAAGTGCTTCTTTCCCGATGGTGACATATTTCCTGTGATGGATGTTAAATTTCTTGGAAAAATAACTCACATGGTATTCCAAACCATAGATACCATACTATATTAACAGACCACCTGCTGCTACATCACTTACATCTACTGCAATCTTGAAGGGCTTTTCAAAATTTGGAGCTGAAAGAATTAGTGCATTGGTGAGCTTAGCTTTCAGCTCTTGGAATGCACACTCATACTGATCATTCCAAATGAACTTTTTTTTACTTTTTTAACACTTTTATCAATAGTTCAGTGATTTCTGAGAAATTCTTACAGAATTTCCTGTAATATCCAGCCATGCGAAAAAAAAAATTGTAATAGCGCATGTTTTGTTGTTGACTGAGGAAAGTCCAAAATTGCTTGAATGTTTGCTAATTTTGGCAATACATTTTTCATTACCCACTCCATAAGCCAGGTATGTAAATTCAGATTGACCAAACTCTTTTTTGTTTAAGTTCACCGTAAGACCAGGGAAAGTCAATCTTTCAAAGAATGCCTTAGTTCTTTCAAGATGTTCAGCCCAGGTTTTTGAGAAAATATAGGTATCATCAATATAGTTTACCCATCCTTCTAAACGAGCAACCACCATGCAAATTAACCAGGTGAAGTGCGTTTTTCATTCCAAATGGCATCACTTTACATTGAAAAAGGCCATCAGGTGGTTCAAAAGCTGATATTGCTTTTCCTTTTTCTGTGAGTGGCACCTGCCAATAACCTTCAATTGAGTTGTATTTGCTGACCAAACATGCATTTCCTATCTCATCAAAACAATCATCCACTCTAGGGATTGATTGGGTAGGAGTCTGAAGTAGTCACAGAATTCACTTTTCTCTAATCAGTACAAAATTGCATTGAACCATCACGTTTTGGAACGAATACAATAGGACCACTCCAGATACTCTGCCTTGGTTCTATAATATCATTTTGCAGCATGTTATATATTTCTTCTGGAACTGTAGGGCTAATCTCAGAAGATTCATCTGATAAGGTTGTTGCTTTGTTGGACCAGCATCACCTACATCTACATCATGACATAATATTGAGGTGCCACCAAGCTGATCCGGGAATAAATGTTCAAACACATCAATAAGTTTTTTTAAATCTGCTCACTATGCAGGCTCCAAATGACTGGTCTTACTTTCACAATTTTGTAATATGTCAGAGTTCTGCATTTTCATACTGGAAACACAGCTTAAGTCTTCATTTCAGAATGGATCATTTTCATCATCCCCATAATAATTCCCATCATTCTTCAAATAGTGGAACGGACAATTCCTACTGGTGTTCCTCTTCCATGGTATTCTTTTAACCTGTTCATGTGACAAAGCTGTGTAGCTTTCCTGCTAACTGGTGTAGATATTATATAATCCACATCATTCAACTTTCTTTCAACCAGGTAAGGACCACTGAATTTTGCCTGAATTGAATGCCCTTGCATAGGCAAAAGCACCAACACCTTGTCTCCTGGTTTTATACTTCTTTCCCTTGCTTTCTTATCATACCGTGTTTTCATCTTACCCTGTACGTTAATCAGATTTGATTGTGCCACCTCACATTCTTTTTTCAACTTTTCTTTGAAATTGGACACATATTCCAAGATAGGATCATCTTGTGTCTCCACCAACCATTTTTCTTTCATAAGCCTCAGTGGGCATCTCAAAGTTTGTCCATATATCAGTTCAAATGAACTGAAGCCCAGCTCTCTCTAGTGGCAAATAATAGCATATGTATACCGTTATCCCATTTATTTTGATTGTCAAGCCAATAGGTACTCTTCATATTATTCAGTGTTTGCTGATACCTTTATAGAGCCCCTTGTGATTCTGGGTGGTAGGCTGAAAATTTAATCTGTTTAATGCCTAACTGGCAGGCAAACTCCTGAAACGCTGCAGACTGAAAATTAAAACCTAAGTCACTTTCTACCTGTATCAGCGGTCTTACTCTAGTGAAAAAATTCATTAAAGCATTAGTAATAGTAGGAGCTTTAATGTTTTAATGGGATGGCCTCAGGATACTTGTGGCTGAGTCCAAGATAGTAAAGAGAAACCTGTTTCCCACTTTTGTTTTCGGAAGTGGTCTCACACAATCTTTAATAGCCCTGCTAAATTGTTCAAGAGCAGAGATACTGACCAAAGGAGCAGGTTTTATTTTCTGATTGGGTTTTACAACGACTTGACATGTGCCATGTCTCACAAAATTCCGCCACATCCCTGTATAATCTGGGCCAAAAGAAGTGTTGTTATATTCTATGTAAAGTCTAACTAATACGCAAGTGGCTCGCCATAGGCACATCATGAGCTGTCTTTCAAACTTCTGTCCTATATGATTGAGGAACCACTATTTGATGTATGAGTCTCCATTCTTCATCAGTGGACGCATCTTGAGGTTTCCATTTGGTCATCAACACTCCTGACTTAATATGATAACTGACTGGGTCTTTTTGTGCCCCTTCCTTAGTTAAAGCTGTACTTGCCAAATTTTTTAGCTGAGGGTCAGCTTTTTGCTCCCTAATCAGCCTATCTTGATTCAAATTAAGAATTTTGACTCACATGATCATTTTGGTTTAGCTGGGCAGAGAAGTTACCGTCATGGCCTACCTCTCGACTCAAGCTACTTTCATGGCTTACTTAGTCCTCCAGGCTACCAGGAAAGAATGTCTCTGCCAGCCCTAGACTTTCATCATCCTTGTCACTGGCTTGTTGTTTAGAAGCTTTAAGAGCCATTGACCTTGCCACAACACAGGCGGGAAAATGCCAGGAAATTAGTGGTCAAAATGCACTGTGTCCTCTCTCATGACTGGCTCATGAGGTAATTATGGTACCGGTTTACCTTTTAAATTATCCCCTGCTATATCATTCCCTGAAGCAAGGTCAAACCTTATATCATTGGACTAGGTGCAATACCTACAATCACTAGTCCAATTTTGAAATCAGTCTTCAGGTAGACTTTGTGAAATGGGACTGTTATGTTTTTTCCCTTTACACTCTGAAGTAATACACTGGCTTTTTGATAAGTTTCATCCGACATAGAAAGTACATCCTCCAACAGTAAAGACTGGGCAGCACCAGTGTCCCTTAGGATCAAAACTGCCTTCTGGTCAACAGTGTTTTCCTTCTGTGACACCAGCCCTTCTGATTCGAAGCTTTCATAGCCATTCAATGTGGACTCATCTAACGCAACATGTAGGCTTTCAAATTTAGCATGGAGATTATCAGAATGTCAATCAGACATTTTTTGATGTGGGCGCCCCTTAATCCTGGCTAAACCAGCTAGTTTCCCTGTATTATTTGTCTTTCTCTGGAGTAGGAAAACACTCTAATTTGACATGACCCCTTTTATGGCAGTAACTGCAGTTGGGTCCACTAAAAACATCTGCCCTGTTCTCTTATTAGCAGGTCGGTCTGACTGAAGTGAAGTATTGGGATTTTGTTCCTCTGATTTTTCATGGGAGAGAGGTTCCCCATTCCCTGTGGTTTCTTTCTAAATTTAGCTCTGAACTGAACCTGTTTGGGTTTTCCAAAAAGCTTTTATGTGTCAACTCATAGTCATCAGCCAAAACTGGAGCTTCATGCAATTTATCTGCCTTACACTCATCCAGGTAGTTATTAATTACTTTCGCAATGCAACCTTTAAAATCTTCTACCAAAATAAGCTCCCTTAAGTTGTAAAAATTATAAATCTTTTTCTATTTTCTAGAAGGCACACCATCTGTCAAACTGATGCTCTTTCTTTCTGGCAAATTCCACATAAGTTTCACCTGGTTCTCTGTGGCTGTCTCTGAATTTTTGTCTGTAAGCCTCAGGCACTAACTCATTTGCTTTCAGAGCAACATCTCTCAACACATCATACTCAGAACTTTGTTCTATGAATAAAATTCGTATTCTACTTAGTCAATAAACATACTTTGTAACAGAAGAGGTCACACCCTTCTGGGCCATTTTGATGGTCCTGCTATTTTCTCAAAAGACAGAAAGAATTTTGACACTTCTTTTTCTTCAACTTTTGGTACTTAACCTGCATCTTAGCTGCCTCAAAAGATCCTGATTGTGCTGAAATATCTGATCTAGAATGCCTGAGTTCAAGCTGTCCTAGCTTTTAACTTGTGTTTTCTCACGTTTAACTCTTGCTCTCTTGCTGGGGCTTCTTTTTTACTCTCAAGTTTTAATTTAGCTAATTCCAGCTGAATTGCCAAACTTTTATCCTCTGATCCCTCATCCTCAAGGAAACCACTTTCAACCAAATGTGAAATTACCATTTGTTTAAAGGTGTTTTTCTGATACCTGATGGTACTTCTGAATTTAGCTATTGGGCCACATTTTCCAGGTCTTTCTGTTACAATTTATCAAAATCTTTGACTGTTAAGTCCTCATTAGCCAAAAACACTCTTGGAACTATCGACACGTTGTCCTATTGTCTGTATATTGACCAACGACAATGTTTACAACACCACATATCCTTTGTCGAGCTCACACTGTAAGATTCAGAATTTAGAAAACCGCCCCGAATTTTCCAAATGATTCAACTGTAATGTTCTGATTGCAAAATAATTCAATGTTTTGTCTTGAATTTGGTCCTGAGTGTCTTGGATTGATCCTGGACAAGACCCCATCATGCTCACCTTCTGAATATTAGCAGAAACCAACAAAGAGTGACAACAATGATATAATTTTAACAATAACAATATGTTTACAATCAAAATCTGTCTAAAGTAGGTAAACTTGTCTCCACTGGTATTTCAACAGTCAAACAATCTTAGGTAAATCCTGATCTTTGGTGGGATTATCCACAGGTACTATCTCACAGTTACAAGTCCTATGACAGGTACCAAATGATCTGGTACAAAATCCCAGGTATAATTTGGTTCTAATATGGTACTGAAAGGTTGGTGCTGATCCAACCCACAGAGGTGCAGTTTGGTTCCAATATGCTACACTATACCAGTCCACCCAAAGACAATGACCACACTCCACAGGGGCAAAGTGTAAATGGGTAGCACCAAATATACAAGTCCACTCAAGATACTGTCCACATTCCACAGGTAATGACAATAGTGCACAGTCCCACTGTCTTGTTGTCACACAGCTTCTGTCACATCTTGAATTCTCTCTCTCTCCCAGTCAGGAAAACAGCCTCTTTATATACAGATAGAGAAATATCACAATTATTACACAGTTTTCCAATTAGTCACAAATCCCAGTGCATTGAGTGAGACCTGTCTCTGATCTTTCAAGATCACTTCAGAAATGTGCATGGACAGTAAAGGGAAACGAGTCATATGAATGTAGGTCAACACTTTGTTTACAACCGCCACCCAAACTAAGGAGGCAACCTCTGTGACCTGGTAAACTGTCAATGGTTACTGTGACCTCTCCAAATGAAAAGAAAAAAAAACAAAAAACAAAAAACAAAAACAAAAAAAGGAAAAACAAAAAACAAAAACCAAAAAAAGGGAAAAAAAGAAAAACATAAAAACAAAAATAGAAAGAAAAAGGAAAAACAAAAACACAAAAAAGGAAAAAAAACAAAAAAACTAAAAGAAAAGAAAAAAAAGCAAAACAGAAAAGAAAAAAAAAAAAAAAAAAAAAAAAAAAAACAACAAAAAAGGACCAAAAAAAACCCCAAAAAAGGACAAACATAAACAAGAAAAAAACAACAACAAAAAAGGAAAAACAAAAAAATGGGAAAAACAAAAGAAAACAAAAAACACAAAAATGGGAAAAACAAAAAAACAAAAAACAAAAAAACAACAAAAAAGGAAAAACAAAAAAGGAAGAACAAAAAAAAAACAAAAAACAAAAAAACAACAAAAAAAAAAACAAAAAAAAACAACAAAACAAAACAAAACAAAAAAAAAACAGCCATACACATTTTCATAGCAGTTGACTTTACAGTAAATGATGAAATTTCTGTTAATGCACTTATATAATGTGTTCTCCACCTTAATCTTAAAGACAAATTATTTATTTGTCTTTAGAATTATCCAGAGAACGTTGAAAAGTTATGAAAAACAATACATCCGTGAACAAGCTGCAGTCTTTATCAGTATACAAATAACGAGAATGACACAAAGCTGTCACCTAATATATATATATATATATATATATATATATATATATATATATATATATATATATATATATATATATATATATATATATACTGCTTTTCATGTAACCACTGAGTGAATGTTGAAAATTGACTTATTTTCATAACAGACATTTGAAATATGCGATTGACAGCCCTGCATACTGTCACATATCAAAACATGAGAAAAGATTGTTTCTACCAATAGACTGCAATAAATGGGCAGAACATAGGTTTTGTACCAAGTCAGCTGAACTTACAGGATGGTCAGTGGTCCACCTGTCTAGTTTTGTCGTTCATTTACATGCTTTGCCTCCCCAAAACCGTTAGAAGTTTCCTCTTGAAACTTGATGGAGACATACCTTGGGTGTATCTTAACCACGTTTGTTCAGGTGCCTATGCTCCCGTGATTTTATTGTCGATTCTGTTGGTAATATCTTCAAAAATTCTCTCCGAAACCTGGATATTGCTTTGAAATAACATGAGGACACTGCTGCAGATCCCTAAGCTTATTACCTGGTGATGCCGTCATTTTTTGCATTTTTTTTCTCCAAAATTTTGTATTTTTGCCCTTTTCCACGTCTTCTTTGAAATTTTCACTCAGTTTGTGCTGAAATTTGTCAGAGGTATCTGATCTTTGAATTTTAACCAGTTTTTGAATTGGGGTACTTGTCGGTTATTGAACTTATTCCGAGTACTCTGCAAGCCATTGAGGACTGTAAAGCTGGAGTACACTTTTGACTTCTCCAAAACGATTTGCTATATCCACCTCCAACTTGGTGAGGTATCCTTTAAGGGAGTTCCCACGAAAATTGTTGGAATGGTCAGGTTCCAGTGATTTTTTTTTTTTTTTTTTTTTTTTTTTTTTTGGTTTGTTTGCGGGGGGGGGGGGGCTCTAAAATATCCTTTTCTTTCAAACCGCCGAGCCAGTCATTTCGAAATTTTATAGTTTTTTACCTTTTGCGTCCAATATATTTTCTCCAGATCCACCACTCATATTATACTGAAACTTGGGGGATCTGTATTACGTTCAGACGTCAAATACTCGTCGGATCTCTGATTTTTAAAGATTCGTAAAAAAATGGGCACATCCTGGTTGACTTTTTTCATTCTTGTGGATTGCAATGCAAGTCATTGTACATAGCGGTGGTAATTTACGTTGTTTGTTTGAACACAAGCTACAATAAAATGCACTTGAAACTTGGTGGAGATGCACATTATGTTGGCATCTATTCACTTAATTCAAGCTGTTATGCTCCAGTGAAACGGTCCACTAAGTTTGTTCACTGCATGCTGCTGCTGGAGTTTCCTGATAATTAATGAATTGAGATAAGGACTTATTCATAAGGGAACATGTACATGATAACATCTTTAGCATACAAATTGCAGCAGCTGTGATAATTTGGTCTATGTGTCGGTGATCATGGATCCTATGCCCCTGCTCACATTTCAAATAGGAACGTATGTATTGCTTCTCTTTTGGTGTTGTTGATTATGACCTTCAGTGACCCTGAATGGTCAAGCTTATGTCTGGGCTTGTATCTCAGTAATTGTGGATGAATAGACCATGGATACCATCAAAAATTAATGTGAAATTATTTTTAGGGTCTCTGAGATTCTGTGGTGTTGTTAATGTTGACTATAAGTGACCTTGAAATGTGAAACAATCATACTGGCTTATATATTGGTAATGGTTTATCCTCTCATTTTTCATGTCAAAAATTAAGACTGCCACACCAAGAGCGAGTGAAGACTTAGATAGTGCAAACAAAAGGTGACCATGGTATTATTTAGAAGATCACAGGAAGACCTCAGTCTCTGTATCCGATTGCAGATGAGCAGACCAGAGGACTAGCACAGGGCTGTCACAGTCCTGTAGCATAAACTGTTTTATGACGATGTGCTTCGCCCATAATCCACTACGTTTCCTATAAAGCATAACCAGTCTGCCTGAACCTACTTCAACAGAACAGGTATGGTACGTAGAACTGAATTGACTGGGTAGGTCTCAATCTGAAATAAGTGCGTGGATTTAATTGAATAAACAATCCAAACAGCACTACGGCATGTATTAAATCTACCACCAGTGAACACGCAACCATACTGGACGTGAATATTTTTTACTCACAAGTAAATTAACCACACCTGTGTTCAGGATGATGAAAGAATCTTATGCATATAGATACCACATATGTGTTAAAACTCTCTAATAGAAAAGCTTACCCTTTTTAAATTGAATATTTAGTATTGCTTGCACTTGGTGTGACCGGGTCCAAATGTGGTTACATAGAGCAGATGCGATGCTGTGCTGCATTGTGACTTGTCGTGGTCTACTTTCACGATATCATAGGCCAAGGCTTAATTATTTGCTTCAAACAACATTCTTCCGCAAGTAATTCTGATAACATATACACGTACATATATATATAGTGAAACCTCAGTATATTGACACTCAGATATCTGATATATTCAATATAATGACACATATTTTCATGGGAAAAAGTTCATTTTTGTTGTTGTTTGATTCACTTATCTGACATATTTAGTTATCTGATCTGACGCTACTTTCAGGGACAGATGGGGTCATTGTAACGAGTTTTCACTATATATATATATATATATATATATATATATATATATATATATATATATATATATATATATATATATATATATACATATATATATATGTGTGTGTGTGTGTACCTATAGGTCAGATAAGTCAAGTTAAGTGAGAAGGGTAGTGACTCTATCAAAGTGATACTATTTCCAGCCATGTGCTTCTGGGTGATGTTGGCTTCGTGAAAACTGTGCAGCAGGATTTGGAATGGTCTTCCACTAGGTCTGGACATGCTGGGGGATATTCGGCAAAGCTGAAGTACTATAATACGTGGCAGCGACCATAGCTTTGTGTGGTATGATATCACCAGGAACAAGCTCTACAACTTTGAATAAAATTGGGAACCTTCCCTTCCTTGAATGAAAGCCTGTGTTCATTACCTTGCGGGCGTGTTTCGTCTTTTGTAAGGCATACCATATTGACATGCTTACATTTTATGCTGAGGACAGAAATCCAACACTCAGCAATATGACAACAACAGAAAACCTCTGAGGCCAGTTTGCTGTGAAGTGTTGTAGCCATCTGCCAGAGACCACAATCCTATTGTTTGGTGTCAATGAATGTGGGACCCATCTTGCATACATTAAAGGGACCAAACTCTAGATGTTTGATTGCATTGGCACTTACATAGCACATCCCAAGCTATGAAGATACGTATCGGACTGTAGGGGTTTGGGCGACCTGGATTATAGTTTAACATCTGGCAACAAGGAGAATGAAGCTTTTGATACACATGCCTTGTTGGAATATGTAAACTATGTTGGGTGAAAATGTTGGAAGGGGTGTGATTTTTGTGTACCCCATGTCAGGGCCAGACATGTAATTCTAGAAAAAGCCCCGGCAAATTGTACACAGGCATTGTATCACCTCAAAACTTAAGAGAGAGAGGAAGCTGATATAGTAGTCTAAGGCATGTCATATATCAACGCAAGTAAGTTTTACCTGGGATACCGAACAGCCTTTTGAGATGTAACTTTTTGATCACCTCCTGTATTAAGTTTTTGAGAGTTTAAAATTGTAAATGGACAAAATGAGAAATGGAAATTAACAGTGACAAGTAATGATTTCAGATTGAATGCCATATGTGATTCGTATTTTATATAGCAATTCGATATGTTATTCATTCTTAAATGTATGGCTATTCCCTGTGGACCAAAATTGATATTATATGGGACGAATTTAATGATTTTGGAAACACATTGAATCGTCCATCTACGTCACTCTTCCGACCATTCTGAAATTAATACAATTCCTAATTTTGATTACATGTACATTAACTTTAAAGGAAAATGTGATTATTGCCCTAATGAGATAGCATGATGAATTATTAAGCACTAACTGGGCGTCAAAATAGATCTGCTCTTGTCCACAAAGGATCACAGAGGACTATATTTTAAAGAGGATGACCAAAGTATTGAGTATTAGAGCAGCTGCCTTTTCAGGCAGATGAGCTTCTGTGAGAGTCCATTGTTTGTTGTTCATCTATCAAATTTTGAACTCTCCAAAACCGTTAGTTAAATCAATTTCAAACTTAGCACCGGCATCATTCTCAGAATCCTTACAGTGATTTTTAGCTCAGCTGGTTTGCCCATCATCTTACATCGTCCCTCTGTCCACAATTTACATTTTGACACCTTCTCCAAGTTCATTAGTCAGACCCACTTTACATTCTGTGAGACATACCTTTGGTGGGTCTCCACCAACTTTGTTCAAATGTACATGCTGCAGTGATTTTTTTTTAACTTTTTTGAAATATAAATTTTGGGGTTTGTTCAGAATCTTTAAAAATTCTAAAAATTGTGGGCTACTAAATTGCATAGGGGCACTTCTGGGGATTCCCAAACTTGAATTTGTCCACATGCTGTGCGATTGTGTACTTTTGCTGTTTTCGATTTATTGTCCAAAACTGATATCCAAACTGTTCTTTACCTTGCGGAAATTTAGCTACTGGCAGTTTAAATATTTTAAATATTTTTTGTGTGTGTTTTCGTCATTTCGTCCTTTTTCATAAACTGTCACTCTGATTATTTTGAAACTTGGTAGGAGTGGAGCTTGTTAATGAGTTAACCAACGTTGTAAATCGGGTGTTGATCATCTGTATCCATCGTTTTGAAAGAATATTTAATGCTGCTGAATGATGATTTATGCATGCATTCCCATGAATCAATGTTATTTGCACTATTTAATCGCATTTTTGGCTTCTTCAAATCTGCGACCCAGATTTACGTCACATTTGGATGGGACACACATTGGGTAGGTCTCTATGGTTTTGTCCAAATTGTTGTACTCTAGGGATCCTCGAGTTTCATAAGTTGTTCTTTTTGGTACGAAAACATATAAATTCATCTTTGCCAAAACTGCTTAGCCAATTGATATGAAATTACACAAAAGACACTGCAGAAAAACCTAAGGCCACTGCGTACCTCAATTTCTTTTACAGGTGGCACTGGAATTCTTTTCAGGTTCTTTTCGACCAGTTTGTATAGCAGAAGTTGGTTCATTTTCGATTTTCTTGACGCCTTCACCAAGACTATAAGTTGAATCCTCTTCAAACTAGAAAGGGGCATGGATTGTGTCCAAAAGCTGTTGTATGCTTGGTTGCTTATGCACAGGCCTGTTTATCTGTCAGGGAAGATTTGAAGTGTGATGAATACAAAATTTAAATCATCTTGGCTCATTTTTATGACGATGATGAAACAGAACACACGACTCCTTTATTTTAAGCATAATTTCTACCGGTACATAATGCTTACATTGACTTATTAGCAAATTTGTTTATATGAATAACCTGTAAGTTTTGAAAGAAATTATGTGTGGTGTTGAAAACAGTAACTTTACTATACAGCCTACATTTAGAGAGAAAGAGAGAGAGAGAGAAAGGAAGAGAGAGAAAGAGAGAGAGTGAGAGAGAGAGAGTGAGAGAGAGAGAGAAAGAGAGAGAGAGAGAGAGAGAGACTCGAAATAATTTTGGGTGTCAAACGTATTCTTAAAATCCCTGCACTTTACTTTAGATGCTGACATTTCAGATGAAATGATTTTTGGGGTACTAAACTTCTTCCTGGAAGAGCCAATTGTCAAGAGTGAGAATGAGTTAGTGTAGTTCGGCATCGGGAAATGCTACAGGGTGGCAAAGAAGCGATTGACCCAGTTGGCGTTGACCCAAGTATGCCGCCTACTCGCTCTACTAGCAGATTTTGATAATCCTATTGACACTGGTCAATGCATAGAGAGTGATTATGATGTCAGGCCTGCACCTACAAACGTTCTATAAGACTTTATACTTTACAAATTCAATACAAATGAAGCTGTGCAAACTACTCAACAAACTGACGGGGTTCATAGCATGGCTACTTTTGTTGTCAAGAAATGAAAAACGGCTGCCCACATGATACCCTTTGTCACCCTTAGACAGATATACATGGTCATACTTGCTGGATGCAAAAAAGACAGATAGTACTGCGACGACCTTAATTCTTTCCCAACTATTCACACAGCAATAAACTGAAAGTAAAAGTAATATGATACAATATAATTTGGTTATAAATGATATACTGACGGCTAGTAATCAGTACTAGCCGCCAGGCATGGATATAAAAAATTGGAAAAGGGCAATAGACCATATAAATCTGACAAATTAGGTGGGGAAGATGAAAGATCTCAAGAATAGATGTGTCCCAATCAGAGGAATCCTGAAGGCTAACAGTGGCTTAGACGCTCTTTTATTAAAAACAACCAGTTTTAATCCTGAGTCCTAATTAACCATTTTACCTAGAGGCAAATCAGTATAGAAATGCAGGTGGTCTGCGGTATAAACCCCAGTACATGGGAAAGACAAACACAATTCTACCATAGCAACCATGACTATCCTGGCTTAAAGGTATGGTTGGTTGAAAAAAAATCGATCAGTCAGATGCACAATGCGCACTGAATTGTTGCTTCTGGTGTCCCATCAACAATCATTCAGCAGCTTAGCCGACACAATATGGTCCAGTCTGGTAATATCTATGCTACAGCAAGTTGCAACCAACAAAGTCCTTGTGTAATATCCTCCAGGGCAAGTCTGGTTCATTTAAGGACCCGTATCATATAATGAAAACATATCTAATGCTTTCCCTCCTGCTCTGTCTTCAGCATCTTTGTCTGTTGTTTCCTGTTACTGCTGCTACCCAAACTGGCACTAGTGCAATGGCGCCAAGCGTGTGCTGTTCAGTCAATTAAACCATTGTAGCTTTTATTTGGTGCTACATTGCAGGGCAATGTTAAAATCCAGCTGTCAATCCTGCTAAAATATTTTCTTCTCTGGCCTTTATTTAGTGCTTGTGAACGTAGCATTTGATTTTTTTACCAAATGGTCGCCATTTTGGTTGGTTGCATTTCTTATAAACATAATGGTAATAATACTGTTTGTACCACTAAAAGAAGAGGATCAAATATCAGTGCTTTTATATTGTGTGACTTTAACAGTCGCCATTTGATTATATTCTACACACTTGAACTTTTCCATCTCTGTTTATTAAACCCATAAGCTAGATAAAATTCATCCCCTATGTTTTTTCAACAATAGTTATGACAATATGTTCACACTAGTATCTTATAAATAATGAATAATTATGTTCATACGGGGGTGAGGTTCTGAAGAAAGACAGCACTGTATTGACAAACTACACTTTACCTCATTTTAGTAATTTAATAAATTGCTTTTTGCAATATCACACTCGTAAATTAAACAAGCAAATGTGTATAGAATATGGTAGAGCAATAACTCTGCGTTCTCTCATTGATCGTCATGTGGCGCTGGGGACAGCTTTCATCCGGGTATTCAATAGTGGGTCAACCTGAGTAGCGTCGCATACTATGATGTGTTAACGCATGGTGCAAACTGAGCGTTTTTCTTGGCGAATGAAATAACCAAGTGTAACTCATAATCATGATAATGTTGTCATTAATAAATACTTTTTGTAGAAAGTAATGCAATCAAGGAATCAACCCAATACACATTGTTGTGGAGTTAATCACATTTGATTTTAATTTTAATTTAACTTTTAAAGCTACCTGCGACCCCCCACCCACCCATTCACACACATACAGTAACACTGTAAAACTTGGAAATTCATCTACAATAACATTTTCTGATGAGGATGTCTATTTGTCTTTATTTTTGACACAATGACAACACACCCGGCAAATAAAATACAATCGACTTCTTACACTGTAAGTTTATTCTTAAAAGGGTATGACCAATGTTGTTTTATCTTACTCGATCCTCCATTATCGCCCGCGATGAGCCGGTTCACATTAAATCCTTGCAACAGGAGTCTTACGAAATCCTCATGCTGTTGAGTCCATATTATGTGCTATGTCGCTAATTTGTTGTATGTGATCATTATATTATCTTAATAACTGTCGAAGAATATTCTTTATTATTGCATTTCTTTCGACCATTCACATAGTCGAGTGGCGCTATGCAGGAATGTAACAAGCAGAATGCGGTTCCCCGTCACCGTGGTTCAAATGGATTTTTCACTTTTTTAACACAACATACAAACAAATGCATTCATGCTCTGCTATAATAAAATCTTATCTTTCGTGTGTGTAAAATTTATTAGCAGATATTACGTGAAAAGGAACATTTCTTGCACTTTGAATGCCGATACGTACAATGTTATCACAGTGTTTGCAAATCTGCCGAAACCAATGTTCACCCACAGGCGAGTACCTGGATGAAAGCAATGACTCGCGCCGTGTAGTGGAGGTTTCTGGAAACTTAAGAAACTGCCCTTCCCTATTGTGTTATTTTGGCAAGAGGGCTGTGTGCATTGTCTTGACCCCACATAGATCATCCACAGGTCTAGGGGTAACTGTTTATCTGCAATTTGAAAGACATTTGTAATGCAGATTTACTGAAGGTCAGAAGAATTTGTATGGCTTAATGTGCCGACCAGATCTGGTGTCTATACGTAAGTCACCATTCTTAGTGCCCATGTCATCATTGGCAGTATTTAGCTGGGTGCTCGCATTTGAAACAATGTATGCACCACTAGGAATATCAACACGTTTTTCATTTTTTTAATTGTGTTTTGGTTTTGTGAGTAGTAACTGAAACAAAAGATTAATTCCAGGTCATGAATTTTCTGTATTAGTTTGTGAGCAAACCCTTGGCGGTTTTGACTTACACATATCTAATCAAATCGTCAAAACAAAGGTAAACTCTCTGCACAACTCCCATAGGCCACTTTAATTGTTTTGTTGCCTCATCCCTGACTAATACAAGGAGGCTTCTATGAACACCACCCTAACTAAACAGGAACGTTTACAAGTCTGAAGACTATGAATATTAATCTTTTGACTAGCAAGACCAGAATCAATCCATCCGTTAACTTCTCAACCTTTCACATTCGATACAATCATGATATCTGATCCCTTTGATTTGAATATCAGGGACTACACCAGAATTGAAGCTGTGAATCAAGAAGTCAGAGTAAAGGGATGTTAATTGATGCATGCTTCAACCTCGTGTACTTTTGTTTCGAAGTTATTCAGGGTGAGGGACCTATGACCCAAAAATCTCAAAGCAGTCTTGTTAGAACCAATGACCCTCTTCCAGCAGTCTCCACACCACATGGTATGGGTGATAACAATATGCCAATGTGGACAATCAACACCATTAGGTTACAGGATTTGATTTTCTCTCTGCCCAAAACTCCCTTGCATTGTCAGATATCAGCACTGTTGGCACGGACCGTCTAGCATAGAGCACCACTAGTGAGGATAGTCACCTCTGCAGACATGGACTCTTTCAACTCCAAAATAAACAGCTCTGGTAACTGCACCTATAGTAAAAAGAGTGTAAAGCATCAGTCCTGAGAAGACACAACAGGTCAGAGGCTTCCATGGTCAAGAGCTTTGACTGAAGATAGGGGAGCCTGTTTCACACCAAATTCAGGCAAAGAAGCCATGGTTTGCTATCCCATAACAACGTCTAAACAACAACAGGACATATACTCTCTTTTGGCTCTCGTGACCAGACATAATGCACCCACAATCCAATATTGATTTCGTAGTGAAGTCAACATGTGGCCTACTACAGCATACTTAATTCATGTTGGTACCATACCAACAGTAATGCTAAGCGTATTTTGGGCAATATAATTGGATGTGTCGCCTCAAAGGTAAAAATCAAGCAACTGCAGCAATCCTAAAACCTTAAAGAGAGCCTCAATATCAACATAAGATCTCAGTTTGTAAAATGGATAGGATTCTAAGGTGAATGAACCTTTCCTTACAGCTTCAAATTGAGTATTTTGTTCTGTTCACTCCACTCACTTCATGAGAGTTAGTTTAGCTTCACAAAACCTCCTGGTGGGACAACATCATTATTATTCTATCCTCAACAGCAGCTCAAAAACATCACATAAATCTCGGAACCCAGCATACATTTCAAATTGCTTAAAACTACTCAAACTACTCAATCAGCATATATAAAACTCACAATAAGTTCCTATATTGATATTGAGGCTCTGTTCAGCCTTCAATGAAGGCCAGGATTCAAGAATGGGCAATTTCCTTCCATTTGACACTAGACCCATATTCTGTATCATGACTTCACCAGCTGCTTGGTTTCCACTGCCAATAATTTTAGATTGAACCTTCTGTAAAACATAGCTAGAATGGGATAACATCCGAACATTGTCATATGTAAGCACATCACTCTAGAGAAAAGAAGGAAAAGTTCATTCAACCGCAACTGAATTACCTCTGCAGCCAGCAGTTCATGGTTCATAAAACCTACTGGCTTTACTACTCCAGAACAGTGCTTCCATTGATATGGACTAGTCAGGTCCTGAAGTTCAAAGACCCTGTTAGTACCAAATGGCTTCCAATGCAAGGGATACCCCTGAATTAATCCTCAGACAACCGAAGAATCAGTCTAAACCTGCTACAGAGCTTTACGAGATAACTGGAGTACCTGTCTAATGAACATGGTCAAACGAGCAAAGACCTTAGCACCAAGGAGCTCTACACCTCATGAGTGTCACTGTACGGAGGCAGCATGGGCCTTTGAAACAAAAAGAGATGACTTCCACAAACCATCCCTCATCAACACCCAAAGGTACACACTAGCTCCATAATGAGGATTCGACCAGTGGTGACCAGTATATCAGGCAGCCTCCCAAAAGTGCCAACTTTGTATACCAGCCTGCCATCGAGTGAACTAAGAGTAAATATCATCAGAATAAGGGGCACCCCTATCTGCCCCCTATCACCATAATTCTTAAGAGATAAGTTCAGATGTCATAATAGATGTGAACAAAAATTGACAGAGGCAAACAAACACTCTGTAAAAGTTGATAAAACATGTTGGTTGCACATGAGGCATAAGGAACTTGCATATCAAGCACCAATCATGTGATGCTAACCATCACAAACCCGCGTGATTATCTACAAATTTATTGCAACTATCAGAAGGCAGCAACTTGGCCACTGTGGCACTGTTAGAAATCCACTGTGTAAGCGACATGCTGGCTTTGCACATCATCTGTGAAGCTGCCACTAACATTGCACATGATTCAGCTTTGATAAGCCAATTCTCCACATACAAATTGGGACACAGTTCTTCACTAATCTAGATGGCGGATAGGAGGCGAGATAATGCTGATGATTAAATGTCAAAGGCAATGGAACTACGATTTCCGAATGGTACCCTGGTGAAGGTATTGATATGTATCTCACCATTACGACCCCTTAGAAACCAGCATACATCAGGATATTCTGGCCATACCCCAAGTTGTGGAAACACCTTTGAAATAACACCAGGGCTACTTTCCACCTACGAAATCATGCTGGGATTTCTATTAAATAGTTAGGAAACATGGATCTGTTTCAAGGGAATTCTTAGTGATATATCTTTATCCCCGTTAGCTGATGCAAAAAGGCCTAATATTGGCTGTTCAACTGCCTCCTTTTTTAACAGGTTTTTGTGGCATGTAAAATGCAGTGGGGTCACATATGAGTTCCTCCTTAGTGTGGCTGCTGTAGGAAACATTCCAGGTGATTGCAAAAAGTAATTAGGCACTGTATTTCTATTGATGTTAACCTTGTCTTTAGATTTTTTATTAGGTCCTTGTGAACACTACTGTTGTTCAATCACATTCTGTACACATTTCGAAACAATGAACAGCACACTCTTATGTGATTTTCCCTCAAATGGCCATTCTTAATGCATGTCAGCAGGCATATCTGATAGCATAAGAGATGTCAATACCGGAAAATACTGACTCCCTGACATTCCCAAATTCTTGACACTATGGAAATGGTTTTGTATCTTGGCATAGAAGTCCCATTAAAAACAAAGTTCTGGGGTTTCTTAGCAGTCATAGTAAGGAGGTGTTGCACATGTCAGAAAATGATACTCTCTTTCCTTTCAAATCGTTTTAACAATTCAACTGCATGACCATAATGTGACCAAGTAAAAGAAAATCCGTGTAGAGCCCGTTCAGCCTCTGCCTTGAGTAAGGACCTGAAGTAAGTGAATTTGGTAAGATCTGATAGCTCACCTTTGTAGACAACAACTTCAAACTGCTCCCAAAATGATGCCCATTCCATCGCTTCTCAACTGAAATTAGGGAGCTACAGCATTGCTAACATGGTCTTTAAAGATGCAACTATGTGCATTTTAGTGTCAGCAACCTGCCCCTTACACTGGTTTTTCAGTAGCTTTGAGGCAGTAACGCGAGGCTTGAAAATATTTTCACGATAATTATTCACTGCTACAATGTCTATTACCAACTCAGACTCATCAAGCTCTACTTTTGATTGAGAACATCCCCATGCATTAATAGGCTTGTCAAAATCATGTACAGCAACATGAAATTCATGCAAGTCCACCTTTTTCTCATCCTCGAAGATGTATTTAAGCCATTTGCTGACCTTTGTCAACCAGCCGTTGTCAGCAGCATCTACCCTCTTCACATCAGCCACGTCTTTTCTGTAGGTTGCCATTCTCCAATTTTGTGTCATACTACAAAGACCTATGCCCCAACAGTCTTCAAGAATTGCGCCATTCATTAAGTTAGCCAAATAATCTTAAAAATTCAAAACTCATTGGACCGTTATCAGCTAAAAACATTCCGTAGAGAGTAACCCAAAGTAGATCCCACCATTAAAAAGATCCAGTGCATAGCTTTCGAGAAGAGAAAAAAATGCAAGTTGTGGTTTGAAGGAATGACAGACAGACAGGCAAGCCAGCTGGTTAAAGTTTCGGAGTGAAGATAAAAATGCGCTTAAACACAAGTGACTGGTACCAGGGCTGCAAAAATATCTCTCAACATTTTTGAGGCAATTAGTGTTAGGACAACATTTTTGGTTTTCACACCAAAAATGCAATTTTAATGAAAACAGGTGTCTTTTAGATGTAGAATATTGTAAGTCCCTACGTAAGGAAAATATCAATATGTTTCAGGTAGTTGGGCTTAAATATATCTTATTCAATAATTGTGAAACGGGGTTGCCCCTATATGAACCTCTTTTACTTCAGACATGGTTGCATCAATGGAACCAGATTCATCATTTATGACTAAAAATTTACAAGTTGGAAACAGAGTCTGTGTTTTGCAAGAGCATTATTGATATTAAATGATATGGAGCCATTTTATATAAGTTTTTTTTCTGGCGTATGTAACACAGGCATAATATATAGTGAGTGAATTGAAGAAATATAACATGCAAATACAACCTAAAAAGCTCCAGCTCACTAAATTCAGGGGAAGGAACTGGCCCATCTCTCTCTCATAGTTAATGATTTCCTGTTCCCACCTTGTCAGTGGCTCAGATGTCACCAGGGGTGTTGGACGAACAACTGTGCAAACAATGAGGTGGTTCATTATCATGCCATTGCAGCAAGCCGTATGTGGTCAGCACTGTTGAAACTCTTCAGTGTAAACAGAAGCTTTAAGTGCAATTTTCCCATATAAATTTTATGTTCACTCTTTTGAGTTTTAGGCACCATGCAGTTTAAGTTTCAACCTATAAAAAAATATTTAAAATGATTGAGGTTATCCAAAGGGCTGGCTACAGATTTGCCACCTTTAGTACCTCCAGCCTAAAGCCTGTAAGCCAGGTTGGGTTTTATCCCCAGTTCTCATTTTAAGGCAGGGCTACAGTGGGTTTGCCCTGACAAACAACATCTAGCTACTCACACTATTGCTTTTCCCTCAATGGTATAGTGTTTTTGAGAATATATCATATTAACACACGGATAATAAAAGTTGACTGTAAAAAGAGGTGATTTGCGCACCTATTTGGCAAGAAGCAAAGGAATGTGAGCACAAGCAGGTGGTTTCATAATCCAAATATCATGTGCAAGTGTGAAACAAACTAGTTCAGTGTGTGTACCCAGTGATGAACTACTGGTTTTAAAGAATATTGCACTTCTGGCAGGGAATAGAGCAATGGGGCAAAAACATGTTTTAGTGGTAGGTGAGGTGGGCATGCAATGTGCGTGAATATACATGGCAAAATAAAATTATGATTGTGTTTAACTGTAAGGATATACAGAAAAGATATAGACTATATGCAAATTACATTGATCATGTACAGACATATTATCACTACCAGTGAGAAAGTTGCAAAGAGTTGCACAGTATGTTGTTTGTGCCATCGTGATTATAAAATATTTACAGCTCATCATAAAAGATAAAAGATGTATTTTAGTTTTAAGTGAAGGACTTGGAGTGTTATGGCACTTATGTGAAGAAACTTCATAGTCACACAGGAATATAACTTTACTTGCAAAAGAATTTTGCTTCCCAAGACGGGCCCGAAGTTGACAATTTTGTACCTTTTTGGCTATCAAGAGGGCTGTTGGTCGTGACGTCATGGAAGGGAGACAATGTGATACCATGGCGGATGGCGATAGAAAAAGCATTAGCAGTAGCAATGTACAGAATAAGCTGGATCTCTGCTTTAGCTGTTCCTTTTCCAAAGAAGATCTCACTGAGTATGGGGGGAGGAGGAGATGTAGGGTCAGGAAGGGAGAAGGACAGAGAAATTTACACTTACTGGAAGGAGCCACGGGCGACGGCAAAGCCGGTCAAGTTTGCCGGTGCAACTAGTGCCAAGCACTGACCATGACTTGCTGTAGACTGGTTTTGGTAACAGACGCTTTTCAAAAGTCATTGTGCCATGATTCCCATATAATTGACTGGTTGAAGTTTACAGCAAACCATCTTGTGCAGTTGCCAACAGCCAATAACGGCAGTGCACTCTGCATGCAAAGACAGTGTCAATGTAAACTCAAAACCAGTAGAATTTGAAATCATATGCCGCGGTGCAGCAGGTTTTTAGCTCTGAGACGTCACAGACCCCAGTTGTCAAACTATGACGGAAAGTAGCGATGTGTGGTGAGTGTGATTACCAAATGAGACGCAAATTTCTCATGATAAAATTGTGAATAAAGTGTATTAAGCCAAGGGCTTATTTTTTCACAAAGTGCTATAACAATTCGACTTCTTCATTTTTCATAAAAATGAAGTATTTGGCGACGGAAAACTTTAATCAGATTTTGGAAGTTATAAAAATGTTTTCTGTGAAAATTCTTTATCTCTTTGGTGCTGTACAACACGAAGCATCATGGCCAACAGTCTCCCAAACGACAACATGCTTTCACCAAATTCATTGTTGACTGAAGTGGTCGCTGAAGCATGATACAATGCTGGTACTGGACCCTGTAGAATATAAGACCATAACACGATCAGTTGTCAAAAACTGTTAATATACGTCAATTTCATTCCACTTAACTGTGATTTTGCACAAATGAACCCTTTATCTGGACAATGTACAGGCACACGATTTCTAAGTAATTAAAATAGGAAAAATATCCATGGACAGCAGAGTTTGGGTAATCCGATCCCATTGTTTTATGCTGTAAACTGAGGAATGTATTCCCTTAGTACAAATTTGGCCAATCTGTAAACGTCTTTTTACATGCTTTGCTGTTTGCCAGGATGCCAAATGCATGCTTCAATTTCATACCATTACGTGAAAACGTGTCAATGTTATAGAGCCTGGCCTCAGGGTAGACATGTATCAGGGTACAGATAGAAAAAGCGTGAACACGATTGTCTAAGTAAAAATAAAAAATCAACAATAAAATATTTGTGTTACTCGGAAGATACCTCAAAAAGATTTCCAGCTTTCCCTTGCTCTTCACCTGATTTTCGAAGATGAAGAAGAGCAATTTTCACCCGTATGTTAATAACCCTATACTGTGCTGCAACTTATTATCTAGACAGTTGCAAGTCCATCATCAAGAGCTCTGTTTTCTTGGTACGTGATGAAGAACTTTCAATATACCAATTACGAATATTTGTGCAAATCATCGTCACACATTTTGTGCATATAAAACTGGAATGACGGTTTGATGTTTTGTAATATATCAAAGCAAGGGGCATGAGTTCAAAAATTAAAGGAGTGCCTTCAAACGTCACATACAAAACATAATAATTCTTGCATGTCCAAGATCTGCTAGTCCTGTGCTCAGGTTATCTTACTGCTAGTGCAGAATAGGAACAAATCTACTGTCTTCATTATTTCCAATGAACTATGCAATCAAAGCAGGAATATGTAGTTGAGCTTTGTTAAACACAACGTAACCACACTACTTACTTTGATATCATAGAGCAGCAGGATATTTTCATCAGAAAGTAGTGGATACATGTGTACTTTTTCAAGTATCTTCATAGAAACACATATGTTTTTCATAATGCAGGCAACATGTTTAATTGACAACAGTTTCAGCTTCACATATTTGTTAAGCGTCAGTGTGTCTTCCGTGTAATTAACGAACAGCATTTTTTGATGTCCAGTTGCGTCTAAAATGAATATATAAAGAAAACAATCATTCTTAATCATTGATTACCCTGTGTCACATGAATGATAATTTATATGGAAAAAGAAGGCAAGATTAACCAAAGTTGGAGTTCCAATTATTCCATATTCTATAGTTTGGACTAAATATTGGGAACAGAGGTAAAGGCTCACTATAAAGTTGCTCTTCATTATACACCAAACTAGCACAATATAAAACGCTCATGAGCATATTTATATTTGAAATTATTAATGTTTATTAGGGGGGGGGGGGCATCAATTAAACGTATTTATTCACACACGAATGGTATATATCTTGTCGCAAAACGTATCTAGGGTATTTTGCCTCAATTATGAAGAAAGTATAAAATGAAGAGATCAAGTGCCCAGGTATAGTTTCGGAAAGCTACTGCATTTTCCTATGTTGATGAATCAGACCCATCTATATCTCATATTGCAATAGGTGCATAGCTTTTATGATAGTGGAATAGACTTAAGATTTACGCTATAGATTGTTCTGAAGAACGATGACAGCAAATTGTTTTGCACAATATTGCCATGACTTCATAAATGTATTGCACCAGTGTCCTGAGAAGGGCTCTTTGTCATCGTGGTTTCACTATTGAGCATCATGAAAAATTTGGTGGTCATGTCAACTGTACGCTATCACTCAAATACGAATGACGTTGTATTAGCAAGAATGCATCTGAGGTAGGATATTTAATCATTCATAAATGCTGTTTGCCGTCAAAACTGCTAGATTACGCCGCATGGGGAATTCTGTGCAGATGCATCTTTTTTAATGAAAATTACCTCTTTTAAGGGGGCCATTACTTACCTTGTTGGGTTTTAAATGGTCTTGTCATACTTGTGTCCATAGATCTGTTCAAGGAATCTTTATCCTTCCCTGTGTGTGGACACATAGTTTGGCATAACCTTAAAAACATTTAAATGACACACAAACAAAAACACATTAAAAAAGCAATGACACAATATATATATATGTACATATATATATATGTAAATATATATACATATATATATATATATATATATATATATATATATATATATATATATATATATATATATATATATATATATATATATATATATATATATATATATATATATATATATATGCCATGATGGCTAGAAGTGGCCGATTTGTAGTCTTGCTTATTAAAACAGGCAAATTATCTTCCCTGCCAATTTCATATGTTAAGTTAGATTTAAACACTGCGTCAAAACCGTGGTCTCTTTTTTACGTCCCTCCATCCTTTTATTAAATTAAGCATTAAAACAACAAATTCCTCCTGAATCGTTCGAATTTTAGGGTTTTTTTTATAGTATATCATTGTAAACCAGCAGATAATATATTTTGGAACTTTTTCCTCGAAATGAAGGAATATGTGATATTTTTATCCAGTAACGTTGTTTGGTTTTAGGTTCTAACAATGCACCAATGAGAATTGCCATACCTAAAGCTAATAATGAGGGGCCAACCATGAATTGTACAATAAGGTGCAATTCTGCTAGGCACTGTAAATATAATCGAAATATTTACATTGCATAAAAATCAGAGGGATATGGGAGTGTCACGGCTGTACAACGCCGTACCCAAATTATATAAAATTCAAAACTATGCCGACCAATCTGAAGAGCCTACTCAAATACACTAACGCCACACAAACACACACAAACACAAACACACACACACACACACACACACACACACACACATATATATATATATATATATATATATATATATGTATGTGTACATATATTTATATAAATATATATTATTTATATTACATAAGAAAGTTCATAGGTAACTGTTTGTGCATTTATTTTTACGATACTGTACCTTAATTTCTGATACACTTGCCAACTGAAGCACAAAGAATGGAAAGCTCCGAAACTCAACTTTGTAATATTTTCAAGAGGGCATGGAGGCGTTCATCTGTTTTTTGTTTTCATTGTCACACACTATACACTCATAACAGAGATTAACCATAATGTTAAAGTTATGTTTTGTGAAACATCTAAATCCAATAAAGATTCAAACTATGAAAAACAGAAAAAATACTGAGCAGAATATTACCAGACAATATTTGCAAGAGGAATTTGTATACGCTATACCTTTTTTCCAATTGCATTAATAAAATATATTTAAACCAAGCAGACAATATATTTACATTCTTACTTTTCATTAAGAAAAATAGGTGATATCGTGTAGATGAAGGGATTCAGGACTGAATTGATTGGTACAATGAATACCACGAACCAGGCATAGATTTCTCCGGAAAGACGAACATTTCCTCCAAGTGAAGCAAAACCTGAATTTTGATACATAAAAATTTGCGGATTACCAGTCAAGTGTGCACTCAGGCTGGACTTAAGTGGAGCCATGGGGTCCCATGCTAATAGCCAGCGGCAACATGTAGATTATACTTTCATGAGCAACACTCTTTATGGGGACGTGCCCTGCAGGTCAGACTGTAGTGACTGCTACCGACCTACATAGCAAATTGTCTATGCGTGGAACATACTTTAAAAATGAATCAAAATACTAAAAAGGGAATGTGTTTTTCAATGAGCGGAACCACTATCGATAATACGAATTCCTCCATGCTTTCAAGTCTGGTCTTTCATCATTTATTTTCCTCGATTATATTGCTGCATACGCTTTTCTTGCTTCCTTTTCTGAAAATGTTGAAGTAGAACAATCTTTCAATTCATTCCAGTTGCCAAAAGGGTGTCTAATTTAACAGAGCCACTTGTCAGTATGTTGGACTCCAAAAGAGTGGGTGTATGCTCACGTTTTCATGAAGCAGCAACCGGATAATATTACATAAACCAGATATTCTTGTCACAGAAAGGTTTGGCACATGTAGGTATTATGGGACTAGCCACCAGATTGCACCAAATCATATCGAATGAAACAGAATTGCAACAAATTGAAAGATTACATAAATTACAATGCTGGCATTCAGAAACAGGGCTTAGAAACTATTTACTAGTTACTTTTAATTATTACGTGTTCTTTTACTCCATGGTCATACCCTGTACCTCCAGTAAACACAATTTATGAAATATACTATTTTTCCATTAGATATATTTTCTTGGTTACCCCCCCCCCCAAAAAAAACAAACAAACAAACAAACAAACAAACAAACAACAAACAAACAAAGAGCAAAACCAAAACAAAACACAAAACAGAGAGAGAGAGAGAAAGAGAGAGAGAGAGAAAGAGAGAGAGAGAGAGAGAGAGAGAGAGAGAGAGAGAGAGAGAGAGAGAGAGACCATTCCTATAAGTTTCAAATGGACTTAGGGTTTTTTTCATAATGGATTTCAACCACATCCAAGTTGAGAACAATAATTTCAAAGCAGCAGGATGGTTCGAATTTGTTATTATTGTTTTTGTGTTATACAAATATTTCAAAACTACATCTATTTACGTTAATATTGGCTGCCTTTTTTTAAAGGCAGCTGTTTTCATTAAAACCAGGTGCCATATTTCTGTTTGGGTTGATTGCAATGACCTTTTGATTTTTCCTTTAAAAAATCGGTTGTAAATGGAGGCAATATTATAAAACGAAGTTTTAAAAATGCACGCACATCAAACCTAAATTGAAAAAAATTATAGTATCCCTTTTGCCCTTTGATCTAAGTATTTGACATATGCACATCCCTAGAGAACAACTGGTTTAGTATACTCGATTCCATAAACTATAAATGTCCCATGCAGCAAACAAAGTTATCAACACCTTTTTGGTCTCTGTCAGCAGCTATTTACGATAGAATTTTCTTTTGGTTATTATGCTCCACATATATGCGTATTGCGAAAACGATGCAGGCCTACTTTATTCTTTTGCTATAAAGTCAATTGACTGACACGTGAACAGGCTCAAAAAAGTGGCAGACATATTATGTCCCTTTTTATCTTTGCCGCAAGTGATAAATTTTGGGTTTAAAGTGTTTAGAACTTTTAGTTTTGAAAAAATGTTAAAGTGTGTAGTTTATGGAGAATATTTCAAGAGTTCAAAGGACTGGTATTAATCAACAGGCACATTTGATGGGTGTTCACCTGTCTCAAGTCAGAAGTAAAACCTATCTCTTCAAATTGGGATTGGAAGGTGCATGTTGATGTTTTGGTAATTATTAAATCTCCCTCTATCACTTAACTTAGCTCTTATTGTAAGGCGAAATTTTGTGAATATGGGTAATGCATTTCTAGACTATATTCCAAAGAAAAGGTTTTGACTCAGCCATATGGTAATCGAAATCAAGTTGCACGTCATAATCCTTTTAACGACTTTCTTTTTCATATTTATTTTTTTTTTCCAGTTGTGTACACTGTTAAATGATCTCAGGTCATTCATATATAATAAAAGTAACAGAGATTGTGTTACATACAATGGAGGGGGCGGGAGCCATATGGTATTTACATACTTACATACATACATACATACATACATACATACATACATACATACATACATACATACGGACCTACGTACGTACGTACGTACATATATATATATATATATATATATATATATATATATATATATATATATATATATATATATATATATATATATATATATGTATATACATTTGTCATCATTGACTCGCTTAAATGTGTTATACACGTTTCTGGTCCTAGAAAATTAATATTATGATCTCAATATTATAAGTATATGGTGATTGAATCAATAAATCGCACAAGACATTCTCATTAATGATTTTAAAGTATAGCGTTGATATGATTACATTAGATTGAGCGAATGGAGGATATATCATATATGTTTTCACACATATCATTATGCTTCGTGTATTTCCAATAAATGCACTGAAAATACACCAACATGTTATGTCACTAAAACAGGTTCAACAATTTGATATTTAAAACTTGATACAAAACTATTTTCTGTGAACTTGATTCTATAAAACATAGTTCTAGCATTATCTGTACTTACCAAGAGTACAGATTGGCATCCAACAGCAAAGGTCTGTCACAATGATTAAAACCATTTGTCGAAATACACGAACATTTTGTGATTTCCTTTTCCCTGCAGAGGCACTGGCTGTTTTGATAGATAAAAACATCCAGCTGTAAGCTATTATAAGAATTACAGTGGCTAATGTTGGGATTGCCGAGAACGACAAAAAGGAATATAGCCAGCCGGTGTACTTCTCAGAAGTAATATGAAGTGGTAAGCACACCGTAGAACGTCCATAGTATTTCCCCATAAAGTGAGGATAATATATTAGAGGGAATATACCTATAGAAAAAGCTAGGAGCCATGTTAGAAGTGCCATAATAACAGCTCCTTTCTTTCGCAATCTGAAGCTACTGAATGGGAATACTATGGCATGAAATATATTCAAGGTAATAACTAGAAGCATAAGCAGCGATCCAAGAGATGAAGTTGAGGCTGCTATACCTGCTAGGTTGCAAATAGGGGACGCACGCCATTTTGTGTCTTCTTCAATATAGCGCCCTCTGTATGCAAGATCAGCACTAGCTATAGTCAAAAGATATACACTCATGAGCATATCATCTGCTCCTAAGTTAGAAATCAAGAATGAATGAACTTGATTCTGTGCTGAGGACCTGGCTCGGAAACCAATAACAAGACAATTTCCAACAAACGACAAGATTCCCATTACCCACAGTAAAGTTCGCAAGGTTTCCCTAGCCATAAGATCAGAGCAACTTGAAAACACATCAGCTTCCGGCAGGCATTTTGTTACTGAATTTGGTGCTATGCAGCAAAACTTATAAAAAGAGCTAACCAATATTCTTAAGTTTGTGAGCGTAGAGAACATTAATTTGTCAAAATGAATAATGTCGTTGCCAGACAAATCCAATTCCTCCAATAGGAATAAGTCATCAAATGCTTTAGCCTCAACAGTATGTATTTTGTCCCATTTCAAGTATAATTTCTTTAGGGATGATAATCCAAGAAACTGGTTATTTTTTAATGTTCCTAATACATGGTGAATGAGTTGTAAATGTTGCAATGAAGTTAACCCATTGAATGCACCTTCTTCGATCACAGAAAGAAAGGGGTTGTCTTCTATCTTTAAGATGTCAAGCCGACCTAGACCAAGAAATGTGTCCTTATGTAATTTCAGAAGATGATTATTACTGAGGTCAAGTTTACGGAGATTTATTGAATAGGTGAATATACCAGGCACCACTCTTGTTATGTTATTATAGGACAAGTTCAACTCAAACAAGTACGAATATTTCCACATATCATCCAGCTCTGTAATGCTATTCTTTGTAAACACTATTCTCCTGGCATCTGCACCCATGCTCACAAGCAGTGACGAAGCATTCTGTGAATTTATGTTACTGCAGTTAAAATCAGCCCTTTTGCAGGAGCATTGTCTAGGGCACGTGATACTGCACAGCTCTTCGTCATCACGAAATGCGCAGTGTATAACTCCATCACACACCTGTTCCAAGATAATGCAATTTTTCTGCCTTTTACATCTGTACATGCCCTCACATTTGTAGTGATCTGTACATGTAATGCAAGAGAAAATGTATTTATATGAAGACAACCATACAATTAAAGTTGAATATTCACATGTATATCTTCTCTCTAAAGAAACAAAAAATGGCAAAACTTTAAACGGTATCAGCAACAATATTATTGCATATTGTTATTGTTAATTTTGTTACTCGGTGGACTTCACAACGACAAACCATGATAATGTTTGGGGACATGATTATAGATAAATGGCATGATGGGCTTTCAAAATTACGTTTAAAACCTAAAACAATCATGAACAGGGAGATACACAGTGAAAACTGTTTAGCGTTAGCCTCGAGCGCTGATTTTGTAATATGTTTTGACGGAAATTGTAACTGTCTATTCTGCAAGTCAAATTTCATAAAGAACAAAGAGTTTCACAGTAACGTTACTAACACAAAATTCAAATTAAGGTACCCCCGATCGGATAATTTGGTTTAATCTTGTGACTCCACCAATATCATTTATTTGTTATCCTGCATCAAATGTAAATCACAATATGTGGGCCTAACTACTCAATCAGTTAAAAAGAGGTTCAGTGGTCATAAAACTACAATTAAAAATCACAAGTTAAACACTTTTTTGTGTAACCATTTCAATTCTGCCGAACATTCACATTTGGATTCCCGGATACAAATTATTGATTACATAGAGTCAAATTTGTTAGTTCAAGACAGTTATGTTTACACAAGGAAATTATTACAAATGGAAGATTTTTGCATCAAAACACTTAATTCAGCTTTTCCTTATGAACTCAATGACAGAATTTTAGGCTTCGATGATGTTAGGAATTTGGACTTTGCAACTCTTGACAGAAGTCACACACCTTTTCATAATAATCAGGCTGGTATTCAAAGAAGAAGATTAAGTTATGGAAAAAGAAAATCACGGAAAAACAGGAAATGTAGGAACATGGATACAAAAGACCTTGTCCAAAATTTACTACCGGCTTTCTCAAATGGCGTTGATCAATTACAAACAGCTCTTAAAGCATTATCATTTCAAGACATAACAAGAGTAAATTAATATTTGGGTCTTACTGATTCAGAACACACATTTCCGCAATTTTTTTGTGAAACTGTGTATGCTTACACAACAACTATTTGGAAACCAGATTCTAATAAGAAAAAATAGATTAAATGTTTTGCAGCATTCTTTTCAAACACAAAATCGTTGACTCACTAAACATTCAGTCCCTTTTCAAATTGAAATTTGTTCGTAACATGATTCCCAATGAGTGCGAAAATAAAAGATTCCCCCATCATTTCCTATAAATATGGCAACAATATTGGACAAAGTATCATGAATAACAAAAAAAATTCTGGCTTCAATTACTCTTGAGGGTATTGCAGCAAATCAAAATTGTGACTGTATGTCTAATAGTAAATATTCTAATTTTGTTGATGCATACCACAAACATGTTATTACAGGTAACTTTAATATAATACAAAATTCAGAAACAAAAGAATGATGAAAAAAGGTACAAAATCTCGGATATGTCACAAGTTAAATATTGACAGACGTTTTCATGATACATGTGGTGGTCTTGATTCCTACTGTATGAAATGGGCAAAGAAAGAAAAATGGAATTTCAGAAATTTGAAGGATGGTTATCAAACTTGAAAAGAGTCTTTAGAAATAGAATTTATCGTTACAAGCCTCACATTAAGAATTTCAATACGGTTAATCTAAAACAACCTAAGTTTCTAAAGCAGTCAAAGAACTACAAGATAGATTTGTAGTCACTAACATAGATTAGGCAGGTAACAATTTTGAGATCATCTACAAAAAATATTACCTGGATGTTTTGAAAAAGGAACTTGGTATAAACAATATTTCAGACATAAGAGGAAATGACATAAATTACACGAACAATCCATTGATAACTTGATAGAGACACTTAAAGATGAGAATAAAAGGGATTTTAATATCAAAATTTCTGAAGAGGACTCCTCTATTCCATTTTGTTTTGGATACCCAAATAAAATAAGAACCCGTATAAATTTAGATTCATAGCTGGTGCTTCAAAATGTAATACAAGGCAATTATCAAAAGAAGTAACATTGTGTTTGACTGCAATTAGGAATCATTTTCGTAAATAATGTAATGCAATTTCTAGAAACTGTGAAATAAATTGTTTTTGAAGTATTAACAATTCTTCCCAGTTTGTATCTAAAATCAAAGGTGTAAAGGCAAAAAGTAGCAAATGTTTTGATTTTTCTACACTGTACACAAATCTTCCGATAGATTAAGTCAAAGGTTCACTTTCAGAATTAATAAGCAAAATGTTTAAACATAATGGTAAACCATATACAAATATTAATTCATACACAAAGAAAGCATATTGGTCCCACAATAAATATTCAAAAAGTAACGTTAAATCTCACACTGTTGAAACTTTGATAGATGCTATAAAATTTCTCTGGGATAATACTTTTGTTTAATGCTGATTATTGGTTTTTCAACAAATAAAAGGCATTCCAATGGGTAGCAACTGCTTCCATTTACTGGCATATTTATATTTAACCTGGCTGAATTTAAGTATCTGAATAAAAGGATGAAAAAGGACTTTCAAATGGCTACAAAATTATCAAACAACGCAAGATATATTGATGACATTGCTTGCGTAAATGTACAAAATTTCAGTAAAATTGCTAAAGAAATTTACCCAAAAGATATCCCTTTGGAGGGTACCAATTCAGATGGTTTCAGAGATGTGTTTTTGGACTTGGATGTTCAGGTCACTAATGACAGGTTTTGTATTAAAGTCTATCACAAAATAGATGAGTTTAAATTTGAAGTGGTTGATTATCCTCTCCCGGACAGTAATATTTCGTAAACCATTGGATATGATACGTTTTTATTGCAGATTTTGAGATTTGGTCGTATTTGTTCTAAATTTCAGGACTTTGCACCTAGAACCAAATTTATTTACAATAAACTTGAGTCAAGAGGATTCAAAGATGGACTTTTCATCAAATATTTCTACGAATTTTGCTGTAAATATCCTGAGATGGTTAGAAAGTTTGGCTACAATAATTTTAGAGATTTTAGACTTGCCTGTTTTGGTACTTAATTTTATCTTTTGGCATCATTCTGTTTTAATGTTCACCTTTCAGACATTTTAGGCTAGCTTGTTTTCTGTTAGGTCAGACCCCCAGGGGCTATAGGTAGCAAGCATCTACTGACGACAGTTACAAGCTTGCCTAATTGTGCTTGATATATGGTTAAGAAATATTATATTTTCATTGCATTCTCTTGAATACAAATGACTTTCATTCTTTTCTGACTTCCCCTATAATTTAGCTGTTAAAATCCAAGGATTATCAGAAAGTTTGGCTGCAATAAGTTACATTTTTTAGATTTGTCTGTTTTTCTACTTAACTTCATCTTTTGGCATCATTCTGTTTTAATGTTCACCTTTCAGACATTTTAGGCAAGCTTGTTTTCTGTTAGGTCAAACCCCAAGGGGCTATAGGTAGCAAGCAGCTACTGACACAAGTTACAAGCTTGCCTAATTGTGCTTGATATCTGGTTAAGAAATATTGTTTTGATAACATGTTTTTGAGATAAATGCTCATGACTTTCATTCTTTTCTGACATGCCTAAATGCACATGTACTCAAAGTTGACAGTAATTTCTCAAATGTCGCAAACCTGACACGTTACGTTGATACATTGACTCAGGGTAGCAGTTAAATAGAGCTTAATTGTTTGAGGGGTAGGTGTCATCACAGAGTTTGTTTTACATTTCTGGTGAAGGGTGTCCATTGTTGCAGTCCTTGTTGAGATTTCCCTTGGTTTGTACAGGTGGTCTAGTTGCAACTGTTTATTTTACTATCACTGGGACTGAATATAAGGCCCGTGCTTGTTTCCACTTCAGTTATACACTGGCGGGTGGTTTAACTAGGATAAGCTGTCCAGCTAGAAAGGGTACATATTGGTTCACGGGTAAGTTAAATTGTTCTTATCTGAACCTGTACTATACAAATTAAGTAACTATGGTTTGTTTGACTGATATTCTTCTTTCATAACGAAGCTCTGAATTTATAAGCAAAACTTCACGTATTTAGCTAAGTCATCATTTGCCACGTTCATATTTATACTTTATTACGTGGGTTGTCTTTGCTGAATATTTAGCTTAGACAAGGAGCCGCTACTGAGAGAGACATGTACGGGTAAAAGACTCCGAAACATGTTGAGTAGTTATCCACTGAAGACCCTTTAATTCATTTGGGCTGATACAGCCTATGTCAAAAGTTTACAGAGGACCGTGTGCAATATGGACAATAGTAATTCCATATGTATATAGGTTAGACAGGGACAGGTTAGCTTATGGAGAGTAAAGAGTTCGGACTGCGGAAGTGTTTCTGGGCAAAAAGACACAAATACAATACAGGCTACTAGTTGGCTGAGTAATGACACTAATCTAGATTAGGAGGATATGACAAATGCTTGTACAATGAAAAACCTAAACTCCAAGAAGGGATAAATGTTGAAAAACACTGATGAAATTCAGATAGAAAATCAGGCCAACCTACCGGCAATTATTGTGTTTTGTTTGGCCTAAATCTCAGCACAACCAAATGTTACTTCAGCAAAGATGAATTGTCAAATTTAATGTTAATGTCAGAGTTATATGTCCAAATTGACTCACCACATCCAAACTCATCCTGTCTGATTGGGCAATCCCACTTTCCATCACATACTTTACTAACAGGCACACAATAGCTCCCTGGGCACTTGATGTAGGACTTAGGACAAACAAAAGTAGCTGGAATATAACAAAATTGGTAAAAGCTTTAATATGAACAATACAATTACGTATTTTGCTAAATACAAACATGTACCTTGTTGATTCATACAAGGGCATACCCATACTCAATTATTTTAAACCAGATGAATCTGTAAAAGTATCATACAAAAGAAGCAACAATACTGCAAATTCCTCATAGTTGTGAAAATAAAATTAAAACAACCAGTTCCCAATCTGATTGTCCCTAAGCTTGATAACCGATCGATTCAGTTTGTGCATATCTAAACCAACACCTTGAGTAAACACCATTTTTATATTCGATGTAAGTTTCCTTTCTTTCTTTTTCCGTTTTTTTTTTTTTTTTTATTTTTTATTTTTTTTATTTTTTTTTTTGTTCGTTTGTTTGTTTTTTAATTTGACCTTTCAACAGCCAATTAATTTTTTCAACAGGTCATCAATAGATAACCGAGAAGCTTGTTTTACTCAAACTTACCCAACACTTTTTGTGACGGCTGCACCCTACCTTCACCTTCCATATGACAATAGAATCCTCTTGAATTTAAAGTGGGTTTTAAAGTGAGTTTATTGCAAACAGCTTAACAAAAGAAAAGGAGAATGTAAGAAAAGCTTAAACTTATAATGACAAGAGTTGGTGAATTCTTGGAACTGATGTATGCACCAATATGCGGAACGTTTAGAAAAACGTGAAATTTCGGCTTAACCCCTGTAGAGTAGGGTTCCATATATTCTCATGAACCCAGAGGTGGTACACCAAATATAGCTCATTGCCCACGGTGAAGTAGAGAATGACTAGCACGAACTTCAGCTAATACAATGGTCCAACGAGAAAACTTGACCCAGTTTATACACGAAGAGACAATCAATCAGACTATATTCTTAAATAGGTTGTTCTATCTCATATGACATCCTATGTTTTTACATAACTACTGCACTTAGAAACCAGATGCACAATCTCAACATTTTGTAGTCTGGATGTTGTGTCTGTATCCAAATATCGTTAAAATAATCTGAAAGTAGAGTAGTTATAACTGATTGTTGTATTATTCTTTCATTAAGTTCCTCACTCTGGATAGCGACAATCAAAACAACACAACCGCCCATGCAGCTCCCTACCTAATATGTATTGCGCGAAGGGAAAGGGGAAGTATAATAACGAAATAATTTATGATTTAATGATGTCTGATACCCTTTGCGACTGTGAACTAGCTCCAAGCATACTCCCAAGCCATTGGTAGTTTGGTTTAGACATACTTTATCAAAAAATGACAGGACAGTACGGGACGCACGGACAGTACTGAAGGGAACGGCCATAGGGACAGGACAGACAGAGTGACATCACATACTATCACTGATCTTTGATGGTCGCTACATAAATTAGCTGTACATACTACATCTATAAATAGACACAAATTAATATGATGATTTCTTATTCAATCAATCTTTCATACCCGCTACAAAAACATTTACTGTGATCAGTACACATGTGTATTCTGAGTCTGAAGTTGTGTCACTTTTCACTCATTGTTTTAGCGCACACACATAAGAGAAAACACTTTGAATTGGAATTATGTAGGTTAGACTGTAAGCTACCCTATACCTGATGGTTGAAAGCATGCAGCGTTGTCAATGTTATCATGAATTGCTGAGAAGCCTTCCAGGTTTTCCGAAGCTGAACAACTCGCACAGCCGTATAAAACTGTATAAAAAGTAAAGGCGGTGTATGGAGATATTAAGATGTGTTGTTTAGAGCATGGAACCGTGCATACGAAACATGATAAAAAGTGGCATAGTCAGCTAAGCCACGTGAGCAGTTTGTGTATCTTATACATCCATTTTGGACATGTAAGAATCTAGTTGGCTAACTCATGAACGCTGTCATGTATGCTGTACAGCTGTGAATCGGTTACCAAAATTGTACAAGTTATCATGTCGCACGAGAGGCTGCATTATCTTGGCTTTGAAAACTGAAGTTGAAGGAAAACTCCACATATCTCAAGGTAGATTGTTCCGCAGTTTGACTGTGGAAGGAAAAAGAATTTGTCGTAGCGGTCAGTGCAACGTTTGTAGTTTAGCAAATCATTCATTTTTCAAGTATTATAAGTAGGTTTATATAAGTCTGAAACAACATGGATAATGGAGCACAACTGATCTGAAGTGAGGCCAATCTCAAATTTATACAATGTTATTAGTTATGATATTTCCTGCTGTCTGGCTTATGAATGCCATCCTGTTTCCTCGCATAATTGTGCATTGCTAGTACCTATCATTGCACCTGTGACAATACGGGCTGCTTCTAGCTTTACACTGTTAATTTCTCTTTCATCTGTTACTGTATAACCACACCAAAGTGGACAAGCAGATTCAAAGATGAGTCTCACAACTGAAAAATGATCAGTTTCAAATGTTTTCCGTACAAAGTAAATTTAAGGCTTGTAAAGACAATAACCTGTTTAATAGCTTCATTAAGGATATCAGAAATATGATAAGTCCATCTTAGGTCAGAGCGTAAGGTCTTCCTGGACATCGTGCAAAACATGGGGGTGGGGGGGATTTTTAAAGAGAAATAACCATAGAATTAGTTTTTGATGCATTGAATATGACCAGCAGTCCTTAAACCAATAGTTGATAAAAAAAAATACTGTTTCTGTCGCTTCACATGGGTTATCAATGTATAAAAACACACAAGTAATATCCGCAACAATGTAAATTTCTCCTTACCAGAATACCACAATATCATTGAAATGGGTATTTAAAACATAAGTAGCGGAAGTAGCCTTCCTCATGGTACACCAGCCTGAATCTTATCCTAAGTAGCAGAATGTCAACTTTTTTTATAACGGTACTAAGATAATCGGAAAACCAGTCAAGTTAACTTCCAGATATGCCACGTTTTCGTAATTTATACAAGAAACCAGGATGCCAAACTTTATAAAACGCCTTGCTATATCAAAAAATAGTAAAGCATGTACTGATAAGTTAGATATTGATGCTTGTATTAGAGCAACTACAGAAGCAGCTTCCTTCAAACGCTTTGCACTTATGCCATCTGCACCTGATGCTTTTGACATGTCCAAACTGAGGAAGGTATTCAGGACTTCACCTTCAGTTATAGTTAAAGCGTCAAGCATAAAGACCGGGGTATCAGAATTTTGACTTTAAGCTTCTTGTTCTTAATTGTTTTTTTTCAGTTAACGAAGTCGGCAAGTGTACCAGGGTAATTTGCACTTATGACAAATTTTGGATTCCTTTTGGATTTTACAGGCAGTCCCTCCACAAGAAACTGGGAAAAAGTGGCATTCCAGAATGAGGTTTATTCTACTTTTAGTTTGTAAAAATCAAAGATTTCAACGGGGAAAGAGTTATAGGGGACGATCATATTGTTCAATTTGCAAATTGGTCTAAAGTATGCTCGGGATAACACATGTCGCTCTGCAGAAACGCGGAAAGTACAATCACTACTGAGACATGCCTTAAAGCAAAAACAAAACATTTCTTTCAGGACCACTACACTTTTCGAAATGGGAGGATAAATTAAATGGCATGACAAATTAGGCACAATCCCCACACTTACCCTCTATGTTTGGCTAAGTGTTATACCTATAAGAACATTCTCCTTTTCATTAAGGCAATGTATCTGTTTATAACCCCAAGCACACTTGCAAATGGTATTTCATTACTTTTTTTTACATAGAAGAATAGCAGAGAAAAACAATGTTGCATCCAAAACAAGACTTAGTTTCTGTGCACTTAAACACCAGTACATACTGTAGAATCTGTTAAAAATGTTCGAGGACTCAAAGCTAAAAACAAAGACATGTTTTGCTCATGGCAAAAGATATGAAATTTCGCACTAGTAATTGTTCAGTGAATAGTACCTGAACCCACACAAAAGAAAGAACTGACCTTTGTGCCAATTATGTGCAATTTTCAAATGTAACCTTTACAGTCCCTGAGAGTAATAAGGAAACAAAGCATCATTCAAGTTACATGTCTTTACAGTCATGATAAAAGGTTTCTAACCACACATCTCCAAATGTGATCCATCCCGACATCCTCTGTAGTTCCCGAGGTAATCAATGTCATAGAGACAAACCAAGGAACTATTGATCCTATATGTTGCCGACTTGCACTGGAAACCAGATGATGAGCTTGTAGCACTACCTACAAATTCACGTATTGAAAAGCTTTTACCATCCAAAACTGGTGCAGCTGCACTTCATTTGTGGAGCTTTTTTTTATTTTTGCAAGTACATTTATGTTCACCCTAGAACAACACATTATGATTAGGTACATTATATTTGTATGTCCACATAATATAATATTTGTAAACTGAAGAAAAAATTAAGGCTAAACAGCGAAAGAAACTTCAAATTGTTATCTTGTTATCTAAGCTAAATATAGAGAACACAGGTCACATTTGTGTCACCTTTATGGACTTGGCGAAGTAGTTTGAGGGCAAAAATCATTTTGCTAGCGCCACACTTTGAATTTGTATATACATATATTAAATTAATGTTTTAGAGATCTTTTTGTTTTTCAGTTCTTGAATCATAAATCTGGGTCAGAAAGATAAAGATTCTTGGTTTTTAATTTTCTGCATGTTATTATGCTGGATGCATACGAAAATGTTCGCAAGAAGATCTGTGCTGATACGTAATTGCTCCAGTTACTGTACTAAAATTTTAAAATAAAGAACTTAAATGATATTTATTTGGAAGAGGCAGATTTTCATGAACTTTTCCGATAAAAGCGTGTTCCATTTTAAATAATAATTGCATTGTTTGACGTCCAAGAACCGAAAGTTATACGTAACAAATCTGTATCTCCACCTCTTTCTGTTTGGACATCCATGTAAATGCTATTGTAGATCTGTGTTAATTGGGAAAAGAGTAGTTGCGATAGTTAGTTTTTTAAGCCAATCGGATAGACAAAATTCATGGAATAATAAAAAAATGTTCCAACTACGAGGTTCAAATTTGTGAAACATGACTATATTTAGCCATCCTTCAAAACGCACGTGAGCATCATGAGCATACGATTTAGAAACTGCTGAAAAGCACATAAAAATCGGAACACAAGTATTCCACATTGAGGTAGAGCATCATATGTCTGCCCCTTTGTTGTAAAGGGTGTCCACTCAATGTAATATGGTGTAGTTCATATAAATTCCCCCTGTTCTTTCATTGTGGAAAGTGTTACCCTCTCAGATGAAATGGAAGACTGGTACACATGACAGTAAGTAATAAGGTTGTCTCCATGTCCAAGTAACAAACAATATTTAGGGTTTCTACTTCATCTCATACACATGAAACAAATTTGGGTCGTTCGTAAAAAATACTTTGAGAAAAGAATATAACCCTTAATATGGTGGCATATGATACTTAGGTAATCTTTTTACAATTCTAAATGTGATTAATTGAAATGTTTACATTTTTCAAAGTCTTAGCTGGTCTGTATTTTAGGTGAGGCCTTATTTATAGTAGTCTCCGTCCTTGGCAGTAATGAACGCTTCTACATTTTTTTTTGTACTGTTCCGTTAGCTCAAGTATGTGTCGATGAAATGTAACTGCATATTTTGTAAATCATGTGCAACTTTTCGCCGCTAGATAGTGCAACAGGCGAAAAATTCTTTATAAACCTATGTGCGTGGACACAGAAATATGTTTACATCACCGTTTCAGTAATTACCAAGAATGTAGGGATATTCTACCTATGGAAATGCATGTTTCAAAGTCTTCGTCCTCAGGTGGGTCACTTGGGCAACTGGCTATGCCATCACACATGTATCTTCTTGGAAGAAATGAACCGTCGTAACAATTGAATGCAACAGCAAGGTCATATTTGTCTAAAAAAAATTAAAAAACACTATGTGGTTATACATGCACAATTGTCTTCGTACTCCTTTGTAGTGCCACGCTACGTACTTCTAACCAAGAAATAATAATAGTGCCATCTTTTGCATCTATTGTATTATAACAGCAACGCAAATCAATGTATATCTACGTTGCATTCATTCCTGTATGCATTGCGGTAAACAGATTTTGGTAGTTTATTTGGCAGTGGACGGCAACAAAAGAAAAACCTGACATCCTTCTGCATACTGGGACAAAATTGTTTCCTAACAGAGGTTTGCGGTCAAAATAATGACACGGGAAGCGCCAAAGAGCTTACTATACTGATAGTTGTCAGCTAGAAGTCCCATGCAGTCAGTTCAATGTAAGTGTATTATAGTGCGTGAATCTTTAATTCGAATATAACATTGTTTTTCATTAGCCCAACAATTAAGTTAAAGTAAAGTAAGTAAACAATATTGTTCTGTAAAGTGTTCTGGCTGGTTTAATCACCTAAGGATGGCTCAGATGCACGTTGCACTGACAACTAACTTACCACACTTCTCATCAGACTCGTCCAGGCAGTCCATTTCAAAATCACACCTCTTAGATCCTGGAATACACATCCCGTCGCCACAACGATATTCTGACGCATTACACGTTAGGTAAACTTTAACGAAATAAAAACGCGGAATCTAATGAAATTTGCATATAACAACCATATTTGGAATCCCTCTATTTTGTTTACTGGCCATATTATGCACAAAGGGACGGTCGGGGGGGGGGGGGGTCTAGTTGCGTCAGATATGCGTTTCATAGGAACTCGACAAAACAAGCGATTCTTGCCCTTTTAATCGAAAAAATATGTTGTTTACATTGAGGAAGTGAAACATATGTTTACAAACAGACATACACTGTATATATACACCTACATACATCGTCATTTAATGAATAAGCAGACAGAGAGACAGACAGACAGACAGCCAGAGAGATAGATGGATACATACATACATACATACATACATACATACATACATACATACATACATACATACATAGAATATATGGAAAAGAAACGAACTGACGTTGCAAGTTATATTTAACACATGCACAGTAAAAATAGGGCAGTGCAGTGAGTGAAATGCATAGCATGTTGATACTGATACTACATCGCACTGGGTGCACGGTTGGTGCAGCTGCAACACGTCCGCCTTTCACCTCTGCGGCCCGGGTTCGATTCACGGCCGGGAAAACAAGTGGACAGAGTTCCTACTACCCTGACTGTGCATGGTGTTTTTTTCCCCGAGTCCTTCGATTTCCTCCACCGAACAAGCAGGTAAAAAGTATACGCTACCATCTGTGCCATGGATAGTCATTAATATCGGCTTGGCCTGTTTCGCAATCCATGTAAAAGATATGGGTCCTTACTTTTATTACTGACATTACCTAAAACGGCAAGGTGCGCAGTAGGTGATAAAATGCATTTGCGCTTAATTACAAAGGATTATTTCTAACAACCAAAAAGAAATAATCTACCTTCGATTATCTATGAAGTCATAGATGGAATAAATACTGAAAAAAAAACCAGTTTATCGGTTACTCCTGCTGGAGGTCGGTGACTAAGGGAATACATCGAAGGGTCAATGATTATACATCTACAACATTCAATACCGCATTCATTTTTGCCAAAACAGAAAAATCAGTTTATACATGTAATGTAACTCACTGCAGCCATTCTCGTCAGCATTATTTCCACAGTTACGGTTGTAGTCACAGTATAAAGATATGTGAATGTAACTTCCATCCCCACAAGAAAAATCTAATGAACCTGTAAAACCATTGAATATTGCCATTTAAGTGTCAGTCATTAACATTTCATCACTCGGACACAGTATCATGTATCACAACTGAAGGTTCCCTCGCTGATACAAAAGCAAGGTGCACTGCTTTTTCTTCACTTATTTTTAATATCGACTGCACATAGGTTTTGAATGATTTCGATGGTTTACAATCATAATAAACAGATTCATTTCTATGAAAACATGGTTAAATATCTCGTGATTTGCATATTTATCGTTCCCATGCAGTGTCAGAGAGCAAATGGGATTTAAGTGATAAATCTTATCTTAATAAATATAACAGCTGATGGTTTTTTTGCCTGATAACGCTATTCACCATTCTGATGATTATAACTGAGGCATGAACGAGAGACTGGAAAATCACCATAGATACCTATACTTTGGCAGTTCAACTCATCAGATCCATCATGGCAATCCATATAGTTATTGCACAAGTATGAATCCCATATGCACTCCCCTGAGCCACACGTGTACATGAAATCCAAGCAATCTCTCTTTTCTGTGGATACTATAGTTGTGTTGCTATACAGACCTATGACATGCATATGTGAATGTGAGACTTGAATAAGAGTAAGCACTGAGATATATGAATATTGATGTTGCAACAGACACTGGCTTTATTTTTTAAATGATACTGCAAACAATAGTGCATTGTTACATGCTTCATGGAGTTAGATATATTTATGAAGAGCACATACATGCGTTATTGCTACAAAACAAAAACAAAAAAACAACCCCCCCAAACAAATATCGATTTCAACGATGCAAAAATCATAGTCTGCGTTCCCAGTTTATGTAAAAAAATTCAAGCTACATTAAGTGCGTCACCCGAAAACTTTGTTGCAGGTGCTTATAACATGAAATGTTTGAATTACCTAAATTTGTATCAAATTCGCAGAAGTATGTTGCCTTAAATGTTTTCTTGCAGGATATAGAGTGCCAGCCATTATCGTCCATAACCACACACCTACTACCTGGTAATGCATCTGGTTCCCAGTTTACTTTGTTCACCAACAAATGCGAGTTGGCCCAGTCATTGAAAATGTAAGGTTTGCCATCAGACCATCGCATCATTGTATGTTTTTTCAATGCTGACAAGCCTGTTTGTAAAGGCCAAATAGCACCATTTTATAGATGGACCTTTTGAAAATGGAATGATAAAATTAAATAAAATTTTTGTTCATTAACAATCACTTTCTCTCATAGATTATTACCATACAGAATATCACTCTGTGTCGTATTTCTTAATTCACCTCTTTCACTCTAGGCCTACACTATGATTTCTAGTGGGTCTGTGTGCACATATATGTTGATGGCACGGTAGGAAGCATAACTCTTGCCATACACTGGTATTGATCTGACAGATATGTGCGAATTGCAGGCACAAACAAAAAAGAGACAGACACCCCCACATGTTATATAAATAGATTGATAGATATTTACAAAGCAAAAACTCATGTTTTGGGGAGAGAACATAAAGTCATTCAAGTTGTTGCTCAGCATAACATTATGCAGCTTATGGGTGGCGGTTTTCTAATATATCTCTTTTTTTCAAACGTGTGTGTGTGTGTGTGTCTGTGTGTGTGCTTGTGGAGGGGTTATGGCAAAATGTGCAAATCTGAGGGCAGGATACTATGTTTGTTCTTCCGGCTTTGGCTCATATCACTTTCATCTCACCTATGAAGATGATTTTGTTTCCGGCAAATACTTTGAAAGAATTATACTCCTCAATATCTCCAATAGAAGCTAGGTAGCCTCCCATGCTGAAGCAATCAGACGCTGCTCCTGACCAATCTATTTTCTTCTCTTCCGAATATCGCATATAGTACCAACTGTTTCTGAATGTAAACCAGTGTGGATAGTACCCTGGAAGTGGAATCAGTGTAGCTTTACTCAAAATGTGAATAAGTGGAAGCAGATTAAAACACATTTTATAAAACCAGCATTTGTCCCTGCCAAACTAAAGTTTATGCAAGTTTTATGTGTGTGTGTGTGTGTGTGTATGTGGATGTGTGTTAAATGTGTCACCTACAAAATGGAAATAAATGCTTCAATTTTCAGTGGTATAAATATTGACAAACAGGCAGAAATATTCAAAGTGGAGCTGCAAATATCTTATGAAAGAAAGGGTAAGGACTTATATTGTGCCATTTTTATCCTTGCAGTTCTATTTACGTCTGTATGTCCCAGCGTCTGTCTCTCCATCTATCTATCTATCTATCTATCTATCTATCTATCTATCTATCTATCTATCTATCTATCTATCTATCTGTCTGTCTGTCTGTCTGTCTGTCTGTCTGTCTGTCTGTCTGTCTGTCTGTCTGTCTGTCTGTCTGGTTGTCTGTTTCTCTGTCTGTCTGTGCCCAGCAAGGTATTAACTCAAGAAGTCAAAGTAAAACTTACGACATGGCGATAATTCGCAGTACTCCAATCGATATCTGCTGTCCGATGTGTAACACCATGGTCCACCTTCCCTATTATCAGGATTTCTACAAAAGTTGGATGCCTTCTTTAACGATTTATCACCTTTAAAACGATGACGGTGAGGGGACTGCACATCCCATTTTTGACAAGTCCGTCCATGTTTTGTTGTATTGAGCTTGCCTGTGTATTCCTGGCCGGTTGGTGTTTGTAAACATTCTTTCGGGAGAAAAGATACATTGGTTATGTTTATAAGGCAAGTTATTTAAATGTATTTTGTTATACAATGGATAAGGGGCATTATGCACGGATCTCGGCATAAGAAAACATGCTTCATCATTTGCAATATCTGTTAACTTGATATATATTTACTTTCAAACGTGAAATTCAATTTACAAAGATGAATGTTAGAATTTTATCTCTGAAGGCATGTGCAAAAACTGTTGTAAATTTCAAATTGTAAGACTCGATAACATAAGGTCAGAGAATATGGAACGTTAAACAAGAGGACAGTTTTTTTGAAAGTCCTCCTGAGCTGACCTTGGATGCACTGACTGAAGCGATCTTATTACCTTTGGAATAATATGAAGCTAATCTTTGATTCATCCAATCATCACTGTTCATCGGTCTTCAATCCTATGTTTAGGACTCGGCAAGTTTGTACAGATAGTGTAATAATCCTTATTACAAAGATATTTGCAAATATGCAGGTATGTCAGTTTCACATTTCAAGCTCAATCACGGTCAAAAAGAACAACACTAGAAGCACTCCTGTAGGTACCTCTTTATTATTGCTAAATACTACTTATTGCCTTGGGGTCCATTACTACCAAGATATAACATACATACACAGCTCGTTATTCCATCGTTTTAGCGGCAAACGTCAATCGCAGGAATTCAGAGCAGCACCAACTTGTATTAAAAATGGTATGATATCACCTGATTCATTGAGTCTTAACTAGCACAAAAACTATCTTTGGCATTCAAAGCAACAGTTGAAACTAAGTTACAAACATTTCAATTTAAAATAATACACAGAATCATTGCTAAGTCATGGTTATATAAGATGGTAATTACAGAGAGAGAAAATTGTGAAAAAAGCGTGAATGTTAAAGGGACCATTGTACATAAGTTTTTCAAATGCCCAGCTCCAAAAGAGTTCTGGAATCAACTAAAAGGTTCCTGGGAAACCGATTTTAATGAAAATATTGTAATTAACAAAGAAAATATTGTATTTAGTTATTAAACTGAACCCCCAAGATTGCATTGAATTTGTGTATATTGTATGGGAAATATTATATATATGTCGAGAAAAACAAATCTGAAAGCATCAATTTTGTTGACTTTTTACACCTATTGAAAAGAAAAAATCGTAGTGTATAAAGACACAAATGCAGTCAATGGTAAATTGCAATTTTGTATAAATTAGAGCGCTTTATTGGATGCAGTTTGTTAGGAAAGCACGGCAATGACCTTTAGTAATTCATCTTGAGTACAATTGACACATGAATGGACAAATGGAACACCAAATTCTATGACAAGGCAATCCGTGATATGATGTTGCCAAGCTTGGACACATAGATTCAGAGCAGGCATGATTCGAGAAAACAGCTGACACCCCAAATGTGTTGAGAAAAAAAATCCAAGCACCACGTGTAGAACACATTTAATTCTATGTGCTCCTAGACGTATCCCTATGCTGTTCCAAACCATTTGGCCAAGTTGTTTCAAACAAATAAATTTGTCAATGGTCGATGACAGGCACAGGCATCGACGATGGATGGGCTACGAACGCCTACCATAATACCTGAGCTGATTGACGAGTCCGTTGTGTTCATGTGGTGGATCTTTTGTCCGTTGGCATTTTCTCCTGTCGCTACTGGTGGCAAAGGAGGACTACCTTATATGTGGTGTTCATTTGTAAATTCAAATCTATCATCCTGCATACCTAATCGATATAACGAATATACTAGCTTAATCTTGGCAGTGTTTTTAGAGTTGAGAGCAAAATGTGAACTAAAGTTCCAAGGTCCCATAGAATCTAAAAATGTTAAAATTAACAAGAGCTGTTTAATTTAGTAGTCATGTTATACAGAGAACACACGATCAATTTGACATGAACCCCTGCAACAGATGTATAAGGCTTTTTCTGGCATGGTGACTGGCTTCATCATTCAGTTATAGAGAACCGACCTGTGCTGGGAAAAGTCAAACACACTGTCATCACTATTATTTTCTACTGAGGATTGAGTTCCACCAATGGAGAAGTCCCAGAGAAACTGTAGAAAATTTTCAGTAGTCACATTAAACATTCGTGGGGCATATCCCTAAATTCTACAGCAAAAGTAATTTCTTTAATGGCGGTTTTCCTTTTGGTGCTACTGGATCTGTATAAAAACTTTGTCAATATAGATGTCAAAGCTAAAATAACAGACGCTCCAGAAGTGTCGTGACAGCTTACATGAACAACAGGTGTAACTAAAAACAAATATTTCCTTAAGAGAGCACGGAACAAGCTTAGAGTCGGGTGCTCTGATGGTTAATGACCCTTATGGGTATGTGTCTCATCCGACAGACAATAACAACTGTATCTGTTCCACCGATAGTGACCTTAGATAAAGGTCATATGGCGTTGGAATAGCGAGGTTAATCTACAAATTCGAAAGTCGTCTCCCTTCAACTTCTAACCTGACCTGTGCCATGGTTTTACATTGAGATTAAAACGCTCATGAAAGATCAAAGAGAAGTTATTAAACTGGTCATAGACACACAGGGGGCTACTTAAAGCTGTTTAGTAAAAATAAGTTCAAGTCTTCAAATGATAAATGTCAATTGCAGAAGAGGATGAAGTAAAAAACTATTGCCCAAAGTAATATTTGTCTTAGTTACAATTTGCCTCAAGTTATTAATGATTTATGTAGGCAAAATAGGGTTGTTAAGGTTGAAAGTGAAGATAATGGAAAAACTGATGGGAGAAAAGAATGTAAGCAACAACTTAGCAGCGGATCACTGTCCAAAGTAGCCAAGCCACAGGTAAGTAGGTCGGCCACCTCAGGATAAAGGCCCAGCCAGGGTCTACGGGACTCTGCACAGTAGCCTTCTGCCCCCTGATTATTTAAGTTAATCAGTGTTCCAGCTCTCTGAAACCGTTACATTGAGATTAGTTTTGGCAGGATCATTGCCTCACTCTACACAACCTCTATCTCCTCTGTTTTTTTTATTTTGTAGATCAAATAAGAGTACTCTACTCGTTTCAGCTGTATGGTCCAGTCAAAGCAATGTGAGACCACATTAATCGTTCTGTCTTCTGTTGGTTACAGTGGTGTGCATTCACATTGCTTTATCTCATGCTGCTCCGGTCCCACTGTCATGACAACTCATGACATTCTCGGCAGAGTATTGCAACCCAAGTTAACATTTAATAAATGACGTTTATTCAACCGCATGACATGTACCAGGGTTTTAGGTGTGTACCTTAGGTCAAGTGCTTAATCTAGAGCCATGCACCATCACAGGGTGGATGGGATATTAATTTCCTTTTCAAGAATACACTTCAGTAGTTTTACTGAAACCAGACCACTTTCCAAGGCGACATCTATGTTCGAGTATCAGAAGCCAATACTTTTGTGAGGTGTCTTTCTCACTGAAACCTTCAAAACAAGTAATAAGTATGGCAATTTATGCGATTATAGGCAGCAGACAACAACAAATCAGGTTCCTGTATTTCAATCTTTGACCACTATTAGTATCAGTACTACCAACGGCTCCATCAAGCAAATGATAATGAATTTATCTGTCCAAAAGAAACTATGATTTGCGTTTCAAATGCTCTAAGTTTGTATCAACAGTATCAAAATCACCTTCTGGGGATTCCATGCTTTAGTCATCTCGATGTTCTAGATACCAAGATTAAATAAATATATTAAAACTAAACTTACTGGTCACTTACCTTTATATGTTTGATCAACGTGACAGAATAACATAAACTTATATGTATTTTCCTTTATATACGTTTGTTCAATTGTGTATAATTTACAGTAAAAATGTAAAAGAACTAAAGGACCGTAAAGATAGCTACCATACAGGGACGCCTTACTATTGACTAGCATTCTAGGACGTCGGGACCAACTTGCAAGTAGACAGTGATTTGCTCTGGAAGCCACCTTTTCTGTACTATCTGGGAGCAGATAGTGCTTAGGCAGACTGCCGGTCTACCTAGTGTATATGACCACCTGAGAGCAACTGGTTGGGCGGTATATTGGCTGACCAAGGACTAACCTGTGTGGGTGATATAACAGGAGTCAGCCACTCTGCTTATTAGGTGTTGTCAAAGGCAAAGCCTACAAAAGGACTCCATGTAAAAGTGTTGGGAAAGTCTACATTTCAGCAGCATCACTCTGTAGTCAGTGAAGTGTATTTATAGGACTATACTATTTCTTGCAGTACAGCTTGACAAAGTAATGCCAAGTGTACAAAAATTACCTTTATATTTCCATGCACTCATAAAACAGTTTGTGCTTAAATCATATGATCGTTTTCAATTTAGATAAGTCAAGACCTTAAATTATTTCATAACACCAGGTAGTATTAGGAGGCATTCGAAAACATGTTGCTCTAATTAGTCATTTTTCTTCATATGCAGTGGTTAACTACAAATTTGTGCATGTGATTTTGACTTGAACCCTGAATAATAAATGTGTTCACACCTAGCTGATTCTTTTATTGACATGTTGTGTTCAGATATGATTTCAGACTGTCATATTCCCATACCTGTTACAAATATATATTGTGTTGGCAGTTTGAAATATGAAATGCACTACACTGTAGTTCAAAAGATACCCAGGGTATCGTTATTGTATTTATGAGCTGAGACAAGGCATATGGCCGTTAAGTCTGAGAGGCTGATGTCCGACGGGTTTGGTTGATTTATTCAACTCGTCAGGCATGGTTAGGAAGACTGTCTGAGTCCTTATATACCTATTTGGAGTTACGCTCGTTGTTACGTTACACACGCGTATTGTGTTTACGTTGTGAGCGTGATTGGCAATGATTGGCTGATTATGTCGTCAGGATCATCTTCAAATCAGACTTATGTCTGACTTAAAAATCAGGATCTCCCAAATAAGGAAATCCGATCTGGGACTTAACTAGGGTTAGTTAGTGCAGTTTTTTTATTGAGCTGGGTCAAATCAGGACAACTGGATGATTGTGCTGATGCCCTGAATAGGGACTAAGAAATGAATGGGTAACAATTTCTTGGTTAAGAAAGTGAATTTGCAGTGTTCCATTCTTAACTTCACAAAGATATGTGGAAAATATCCTGGCTTATTGTATTTATGGCCAATACAAAGCCATACAGCTGGCCCCTAAAATTTATATGCTGCCTGACAACATTGCAACCTTCTGATTTGGCCATTACCTGCAGGGTCACTGCTTCATACTTAGGTTACTATATTTTAATTAAATTACCTCCTTCTCACTTTCTGTGGTGATGGTTGTGTACTGGCGCATAAGATGGGAAGTTTTTGAATGAGAAATGACTGTTTAAGGAAAAGTTTTATTCAAGGTTTGCTCTGAGCCATTTCATAGGAAAATATTAAAGATCAATTACCTGAGTCGCACTGAGGTATATCACAAAAGTCCACGCGGACCCTTCTTTCTGTGGTAAAGCACCAGGGACCAGCGTCTTTGTTCGGATTACGACAGTAGTTTGAAGCTGCCTGTAGATTGAAATTATCGTTCGGAAATGAGCTCCCTGCAAATGTGTGGCTATGAGGGTGGGTAGCGTCCCATCTTTGACATGACTTTCCACTTCTAGTGTGATTCATAACGCCATTATAGTCTAATCCCTTTGTAGTTAACAAACATTCTGGAAGTATATGAGACAGCATGGATTGGACTTTTTACAACGTTTTAATATCGAACGAAAGAAAGTTGTGCCGCCCTCAGCTGGCCATTTTCTAAATTACAAATTAACATGTATTACCAGTAAAACCCGGATATAGCAGGTGCTTGGTGACTCTTTCCCTCACTTCGACATTTATTTCTTACAAGCCATGGTGCACGACATGCTTATGTGTGTTCCTGTTTCTGTAACATCCAGGTGAAAAAGCCAACATTTGCTATATAGTTTTGATACATACTGTGGTGTTAACTAAATTTTTGAAGCTGAAGTCAAACCTTAAACTCAGGTGTTAAGGTTTAGCCATGAAATTTTCATATTCTTAGTCATTGTCCTTGCACCCGACCAATGCGAGCAATGTTCAATTGTGCATAAAAGTGCTAGCCGGTAGAATGATTACGTGGAAGGTGTAATTGATGCATTCATTTTAATCAATGAATCATAAATCATATACTTCAAGCAAAAATGGTTGTTTCTCATATTTTTGTAATTTTTAGGTAATTGTATGCAATTTAATATTTTGAGAGAGCTCTGAAAATGATTAGAATATGTCTTATTCATATATTGACTATAATATGTTTTACTTTAAAGAAGCCTTGATAACGTTTGTATTTTCCACATAGTCATCCATTTTGCCTTAAACCAGTCGTCTCAAGCTTCGAAATAATCTTCATTAACTACAGACTAAAATGTTCCAAAACAAATAGTCCTAAGCGCTCAAAGTCCAAATTCTATTACTTTTGCAAAAAATGAAAAAGAGAGACTTGATAGGCCTATCACCTATTAGTTCTCCTAACTTGTTGGTCAGCTAAGTTTACAGAAAAAGGGAAAGTACAAAGTAGGCCTACATCATTTTTTGTGATATGTATGAATCAGGGGCATTATAGACATACTGTACCTCCATTTTAACTATGAGTCGGAGAACACAGCCCATAGCACAACAAACCCAAGAATGGCAGCAAAGAGATTCAAGAGTTACCAAAGCATCAACATTCATCTTCCAATAACAATGTGAAGAAACAAATTTCACTCCTGACTTGAGACAGGATGTCACCCATAAAAGGCAACTGGTGGTTTAAAGTTGTTCAGGGGTTGTAAGTGTTTTTTAAAATATGAATATTTTTCATACTGTCTGTGATTACCTGGAAAAAAATCTTGCTGATAAGTTTATGATACAAGTAAAGATTTGATGCTTTATAGTTGCAAATGTTGACAAATAAAAATCTTATTTGCATTAGAGTGCAATTCAAGCTTAATAATGGAGTTTTGTGCAAAGCAGTGGCCATGTGCGCCCTGCAGTGGTGACTTTACATAACTCTGCTGAGCACACGGCTGAAACCTGCGATCTATTTTTGTTAGTATCTGTCAGGCTTCTGCCAATTTAATGAATCTGCTTTGATCATTTACTGTTTGATTCCTTGATACATCTATATCGTACGCATTATGCATGAGATTTGAGACCTATTGAATGGGTTTCAGTGGCTGTATTTCCCGTCTGTATGGTATTCCGAGGTCAGGCATGCTTTGACTGGTAGCTTACCATACGTATTATGTTATGAGTACATATTTTTTTCTTGTCTGCCTATAACTAAGTGTACAGAAGCTTTGGTTGTAAACCGAGCTGTTTCGCTGGTATACTTCATTGGTTGCTTGATCACATACATTGGGGTCACTTGCTTTACTTTTTATTTCACGTTTTTACACAAACAATATGAATTTCTTCCACTTTGTATCATGAAAGCTATTTCACATCGACATTTATTTAAATTTCATAACATATTCTTGTTAAGCACTCTAAAGTTACGGGACTGTTTTTAAAGAAAACCACGGTTAGAGCTTGATAAACTACTACTTACAGATGCAAAGACAACTAAAGTATATAAATTTGGGTCAGTAAAATCATGAACTATACACAGGTGCAAAGATTTATAATTGTCCTTGTCTCATTGAAGCCTAAACATTGTGATTATGAAATGATGTGGTTTATGCTGTTTTTGTCTGTTTCCTCTATGAAACAAATGATAAAACAATTAAATGGTTTCAATTGATTCCTAAAATTATTATTTCAAAACATCTGCCATAATTTTGATATCCTGTTTTATCTAGGAACTAAAGCTTTGTAAAGTTAAAAAAATCCGAATTTCCCGCGGTTTTTTTTTTTTTTTTTTTTTTTTTTGTTGGCAAGGAAGTTTTTCAACTTTACAGAGCGACATTTTATAAACTAACACAATATCCAAAAAAATGAGACAACAGTTTTAGGATAATATAATTAGGAGCCAAACCAAACGATTTTTACAGTTTTGCCATTTGATTTAGAAGAGAAATAAACTTAAACATCATATAAACTGGCCGTTTAAGTATCACTGTGTTTGTTTAACAATTAGGCTGGCACAAGCGTTGATCTCTGCACCAATCTGTAGTTCATGACCATACCAGCCCAAAAACATATATTTTTGCTACCATTGCATCAATAACCTGTACAGTAGAGAGCTGTACAGTTGGCTTTCTTCATAAATAGACCTATATATTCAGAGTCCTTAAGCTCTTTACTATTTGTATTAGCGTGCACATTGATTATTCTTTATTTGCGAAAATACAGGAAAAATGAATAGGCTTGTTAATAACGTAATACACACGTCACACCCCAGTGGCTTTTCCTGATGTCCTGCAAGGGTGTTGGTATTTGACAAAGAAATACACTAGGAAGACGTACATTATCCCTTAAAACTGCCTACAGAAAACCAGAGATACACAGTCTATGAAAAATGTCGAAAAGTTGGTTTCTCAGTCACACTAGGTGCTTCACATACATTTATTTTGATTCAGTGGTGGAATGCATGTTTCATTCAAATTTATCAACGTTTGATGAACTTTCTGTTCTTTTTCATGTTCTTTTATAAATTTCACGCCCATACGTTATTGATTGGCCACCTAATTGTCCAGTTTGTTTTGGGAGAAATTTCAGAAGTCTTGATTCAGCGAAAAAAGCAAATATTCATAACATTATTTGCATTGCAGATTTGAATTCGGATTTTAGGACCCCTTCTGGTTCCAAGCCTAATCAATCTGTGCATTCCTATTTTCTAACTTTGCATATCAATCAGCCTACCGTTATTCCTGAACATTCCACTTCATGTTTGTATCCAATGTTGTCGCATATTCCTGTTTGTTTACAAGAAATTTCGTGCCTCCTCCAATTTCTAATTTCGACCAGACTATTGTAAGAGCTAATTTATATACCCAGCGGAAAAAAGATCCATCATTCAAGCGACATATATGGGAATACGGTAAAGCATATTTACAAATCTTCAGAACTTCGCTTTGTTGTGTGGACTGGAATTGTTGTTTTTATACAGAAGGTGTTGAAGTTTGTTGTAATTCTTTGACTGCATAAATTATGAATACAGCCAAACAGTGTATCACTGATAAAGATATTGAGCTGAGATCCTCTGACCTGCCCTGGTATAATTCAAAGTTGGGCTGTCTTAAATTGAAATCAAAGAGTAAATACAACAGGGCTAAAACCGGCGGTTTTGAATGCGTGGAATTCCTTCTGTGAAAACCGTAATAAGTACCAGCAGAAACTGAAATTAGCCAAAGAGGTCTATATTAACCAGTTGCATAAAGATTTAGGTAATTCTTCACGTAAAAATACTGTTGGTGGCGTGCTGTTATTTTTTTAATCAAAATAATTCCAACATTTTTTCTTTCCTGTTACCTGATCATCACTCATTCATACCGTGTCTAAGCCAAAATTTTCAAGAATCATTATGAATTACAGCAGGATAAAATTGCTTCCACTCAAGCTACTTTACCCAAAATAACCTTCTTCTTCTACTTTTAATTATAACAAAAACTGATGTCCTTGATACACAAAGCCTTGATACAATTTAGGCTATTGGCCTCGATGGCGTGAGTGCTAAGTTACTCAAAGCAGCTGCACATGCCATCTATTTCCATTTCTCTTACTAAATTGTTCAATTAATCATTGGTTAATGAAAAGTTTCCATCAGCTTGGAAAAAAGCAAAATGTGCCGCCACTCCACAAAAAACGTTCTGCAGAATTGTGTGATAATTATGGCCTGTACTTTTATTAAGTTGGGTCGCTAAGGTTTTTGAAAAAAACAGTTTTTAAGCAAGTTTGTAATTTTTTCAAGACAATCGCCTTATATCCGCTCACCAGTCTGGTTTTGCACCAGGGGACTCAACCATAACCAATTTACTATATTATATTAATTTTATTCACAAAATATATAATATAATATAGCTACCATTTTATATAGTTTTTAAGACTGCATCGTTGATTTTGAGTGTCTATTGTTAAAATCGTACATCAATATATTAAGAGTACCAATAGAGACATTTAAAAAATTCAAGCCCCTTCCTGGGACGTGTTTTGCTACTTTTGAATCGTCGCCAAGTCTTTATATACCCATTTTTTCTTCATTACTATTTTGGACCTATTGTATTTTTATCAATCTTTTTCCCAAGATGGATTCATACACAGCTTGTTCATGAGTTAAAAATTGTATAATCAAATTGTTCGACGCCAGGGCTTGTACGTGGTGAGCAATGTTCATAGGTGATTCAATCACTACACAGAATTTAAATTTTGAAATTAAATCGCTTTGATATGCAAAACATACACAATAACAGTCTATCCACAAATTTACCGATGAAAAAAGGCACGAATTGCATCAATGTGTTTTGTACAGCTCCCTTGACTAACAGTCATTATCAAGGGCTATTTTACCCAGTACTGGCTTGCAATGCAATGGCTTTCTTTGCCTGTGGCGGAGTGGAAAAATGTAGTGAATAAAGCTATAACAATCCATAACAGGACAACATTTACAGTGAGAAGGGCAATCACACAGAAGCATATTTGTGTCCGCTGTTGATATATTAAGCGCAGAACAATCCAACATAATTTTACGAAGATATTATATTTGTACCATGTTTATAGTAAAGCTCACATATGTAGAGAGCTTTATACTTCTCCATGCAAGGTATTTGATGCCAGCCTTTGTTTGTCATGGCCACACAGTCAGCGATATCTTCCATTGTCCAGTGTGTAGACCTTTTCTGGTAGACTCTTGGTAACCTGTCATTGACCCATCGGGCATATGTCATTGCTTTCCCCCAGGACCATCGAAATGTTCCCTCAACTGCTTGGTCATTCAAGCCTGGAATTTAAAGCGTAACATGGTTCTCAAATGCTAAAAGCCTTGCTTATTGTTTCCATGCATTTTTATTTTCAATTTGCTTTCCTCCCAGGTATAGAATGCTTGTTGTCAAGAGCAAGTTGTTGTATTTAATATATTTTGATCAAACAAGTAACCAAGGATTAAGAAAACACTGATTATTAATTAACACTTAGTTCGTTTATCTTGGCTTTTGAAAATTATTCATGTTATGATTTGTATTTGTGTCTTCTTGCCTAGAAGCACTTCCTAATAGTCATTATCCTATTCCGCAGTCCGAACTCTTTACTGTCCATAAGCTGACCTCTCCCTGAATTTAACATATATTTTACGTATTATCTCCAATTTTTTTCATAAAATTAACATGTGGTCAACCAGAAATTTTGTCAAAAGCCGATTCAGAGCGGAAAGGTATTGTATACTGTATCGTTGCAAGTTAACGACGTTCTGTCGTCATCTTTTATGTCCTGTACTAGCCATTGAGAAAACAATTTAGATTTTCCAGGACACCACGTTTTACACACACACACACATACATACATATATATATATAAATATATATATATATATATATATATATATATATATATATATATATATATATATATATATATATATATATATATATATATATATATATATATGTATATGTATATATGGGGGCATGTACATTTATAGTGATCAGAAAATGAAAGTAGTGTGCCATTTAGATGTAGTGATGAGTTTTAATTCGGGTTAACAATTGTATATTTCCGTGAGTTAAGGTCCAAATTTAAAACATATGAAACAAATGGAACGATATCCAAGTAACGCAAATGTGATTTACACTGTGGCCTGCGACATCACGTAAATCGTTTGCAAAGTTGGTTGGATGACCTTCAACTCCCATGTTGAGAAGTATGAAATATTTCATTTAAGATTTTTGATACTATGAATTTGCTTTTTTACTTCCATTATGAATATTATATGGTTTGTTGTGAATGTGTTTCTTTTTATAAAAAAAGATAATATATGACAAACTATTTAAAGTCCTAGATATAAATTCAGAATCTATACATTGAAGAAATTTCACATGTATATATACGTTTTTTTAATGACTTTTGAGCATTATATTTCACATTTGTAGTTTTCTGTTGGTTTTTAGAACAATTGTGCATATTGTATTTTGTTCTTTTCTTAGGTTTTGCATAAAGTATAGTCTGTCACTTAGGTTTTTCATTAAGTATGGTCAATTCTGTTTTTGCATAAATTCGGGCCTTGCTTATTTTTTGTTGACATGCTTACTGTGCCTTGTGTTTTCTGTGATAAAAGACATCTGAACTGTAAAAATTGTCAATAAAGTTCATTTCATTACACATCTCCAATATAAATATTTAACCATGGAGGCATTTTTAAGGAACTATACCGTTGGTTCCTCTAATAAGGCGTATATGTATCTGTTACGTAACAAAATAAAATAAAAAGCCTTGGCTAAAACAAACCCTTGAGTATTGCCATTTCAAAAAGTCCAAGTCATCGTTGGAGTAAGCAGTTCCCGCTACATGTTTTTTAATTTTAACTTACCTATGAATGCTAAGATTCCTGTTTTGTTTTGAACAAAATCATATTCTTCTTTGGTTTCAAAACATGCTAAATGTCCATGTCCTTTCTGACATTCCTCCTCAGCTGTAATCCACGTGATGCCAGTTACTCCTGGGTCTAAAACGATGTATTTGCTACCTTGGAACGAAAAGGACTTCTCTGTGGCTGAATGGAAAATAGGTACAAAGTATCAACGGATCATACTTGTACAATATCACATAAAATACATTCAACCAGCTCAATTTTGAAGAGTTTACCACGCCTTATACATATATAACATTAAACTAAGACCACTATATAAGCACATATATAATATCTTTAACGCTACTTGTATTGCAGAATATTTGTACAAATGAACCAAATATCATACACGCAGGACGATTCAAAATTTTAAATATACTGCAATAAACAAGTTTGGGAAACACAGTTACAGCCTATTAATGAGGGGAATAATTCTTCACAGCACAAACAAGCAACAAAAAAAAAAGAAAAAAAAAAGGAAAAGATTTGTCATTTTCGGGCCGTGCACTTACGTCTTTGCGTATTTCCATAACAAAGTAATCTGAACACATTATCTTCATTCAACTCACTCCTATCTGCTAGATTCTTAAAATTCGTCATATTTTGTTTAACGGCTTCCAACGTCCACCGATTCCAAATATCTACACCTTGTGGATTATTCAAAGGCGCAGCTAGACCGGAATCATAACATCCGACATCCTTCCACCAACGATGCAAACAAGCTATGTGGAATGGACCAAGGGGATATGAATGAGCTTTACGCCCAAGTATGTCACACTCATCTGCAAGGTAAATTTAACATTTTACTTCGGACATTTTAAAAAGCAAATTAATATAGATGTCTAATTGGGACAGTAAGTTTGCTTATTGAGCTTATCCGATATTGCATTATTTACCCAGAGTTAGATCTGTATGGTTTCGTAGGGCTGGGGTGATCAGATAGCAGTACATGCTGCTGCTCATTATCTATAAAACTGCAATTCACAACGTGTCTATCCATTGGCTATTTACATGTCTCTATGGAGCTTTTCTTTGGAAAGGATACCCAAGAACAAAACAGAATGTTAGATATAGATGAGATGAACTCAAGAGACTCAAGCAAAATTTTTTATCGTATTTGTATTGATTACTTGGTCTTTAGGGACAAGGGAAAAGTTATCCTTCGCAGAAATATTGGCAGCTGTAGTGTACTGAAACAGATTAACGCTTGAAGTTGTCATGGTGCCACGAGGAAATATGTACAGGTTTTGTTCGGAATAATTGCATCCTGCACGGCGATTTTATACTTGTTTATTCATAGAGCTGTCGTCTCTATTTTTACATGTTTCTGTATGTATGGTGAAGTGGATACGCGTCTGGTAAGAGAAGAAAATTACCAAAATAGTTTCGTCCAAAGCACATCAACTTGTATATGACCTTATCTGAGTCTGCATGCGTTCGATACGTATTCATTTGATGTTTCACATCCCCAATGCTTAATGAATCCCAGAGTTTGGTGTTATCTTTATTTGTCGGACTTTCTCGACCTGCTTCCAGGCAGCCAGCTTGCGCCCACCATATTTTAAGGCACGTTATGTTGTGAGGCCCTTGTGTGCTGTCTGCTTCAGAACAATCCACATACATCATGGGCCTGTGTTCAAAATCTAACAAAGTCATAAAGACATAATTTTGTTCAATCTGAGCAATGTCTAGGAGTTCAAAGGAAACATGATCATCGGCGTGTAGAACGTCAGTAGACCAAACCTGCCCTTGTTTGATATTCAGTACATATTGTGTCTGGGTGGCGTCCAACCAGAATTGAACATTTCATTCGACTCGTAACATATTTTGCTAGGTTTTAACACATTGTAATGTCGAGTCTCAACACCACAGAATAAACCGTAAATAACTGTTGGCAGTAGCCACAACTGATTTGTTTTCTCCCCTTTCTAACGTACGTTATAGTAAAGCTGTCAAAAAGTAGCTGCCATGAGACTCCTACACAAATGGAACTAGCCAAAGCAAACGTGGTAATCTTTTTTTATCGAGATTTCAATATAACGTATTTATTTTACAGACGTAAAAGATAATAATATGCATATAGATATTATTATTATTATTATTATTATTATTATTATTATTATTATTATTATTATTATTATTACACCTTGAGGGCTCGCCCAGCTCCTGTTAGTTTACTTTATGAGTATCAACTTACCTGAAACACTGATGTCGTCAATAGCAATATCACCTTCTGGACCAGGTCCCACTTGTCCTTCGAATATCAGCTGGCAAAAAGGACAAAGAAAATATTGCATGTAGAATTTGTAGTGTATATTTCCTTTTTATGGATCTAATATTGATGACGACGGTGTCATCACTTATCACTTTGTGAAAAACGTAATAAAATGCAAAGGCTCGGGATAACCAAAAGATCAATTTTGAAAATTTGCCTTGCAGTGCATAATAATTTCTACATGTATTTTTCCTTATTAGTAAGACTCACAAACCAGTTAATAATTATATGACTTTTATCCGTTGCACTGTCCGATTAGGATATATTTCAAAGATAGCTTTGTTTTCTAACTGAAACTTTGCATACTATTGTTTGAAGTTCTGTGACTTCCAATATATGGATGACAACTCTATTTACATATTGGGATATTTTAAAAAAGTGTCCTCCCATTCTTGGATGAAAATGCTTATAGTTACAGTAAATAAAATATATTGCTACATTTATTATTAAATGAAACATGAAAATAGATATGATGGAAGCAGGGCGTTTTTATTATGTTCCAAATTCAAACTATCATGAAAATGATGTATGCATGCCTTCTCCTTTTCCTGTCACCTCAGCTGATTGACAAGTCATTAAAAGTTAAAATGTGGCAGGTATACCATGACACTTTTTATCTTTGTCACAAGTGATTCTCGGGCTGTAGTGATTAGAACTTTATGTTTAAAGAATCAGTGGTTAATGATGATTATCTAAAACAATCCGAGGGACGCTTTTGAAACCAAAAGTTGCCTTTAATGGGCGACTGCCTCTCTCAAGGCAGGCATAAAATTAATGTTATCACATTCGTATTAGAAAATAGATGATGCTATCCTGGGTATTCTTGCATCCCTGCCCCTTGCTATATTTAACTTTGCGCACAATGTTCAGTTAAACATTAAGGATAGGGACACTTTCTTTTTTTTTAAGTATTTATCTAAGGCCATAACATGTAATTTTATACTTTTTGTTTGCGGAGGATAGATAAACTAACCACAGTTGGTTGAGTAAATGTTGTTTGAATATGAACAGCAAACCAACGGTCTGCCTTGTCTTTCGTCATGATATGCAGCTGAGTTTCTGCGACAGCCGTCCTTGCAAGGACTCGTAGATGTCCTAAGTCCTTTCCGTCCATATAAGCAAAAAACCTGATGTAAATATCCCCTGTTATGTTGAAGGCTGGCGATATTATTCGCGCACTGTCACCTTCTTTTTGCAGACTTGATTCAGAATACATATAAAAACCTGTAAAATAGTTATTATAATGATGAAAATAATGACAGCAACAGCACTTTTGTTATACCGGAAATTTGATAGTAGTAAGACCAGCATCATCACAATCGCCATAAATTTTACACTGATGAAAATGATAATAACAACAATAATATAATTAATATTATCATCATTATTATCAATATAATAATAATAGTAATAATAAATAATAATAATAATAATAATAATAATAATAATAATAATAATAATAATAATAATAATAATAATAATAATAATAATAATAATAATAATAATAATAATAATTAATAATGTTACACACATTCCTGGTCTGTATTTAAAATTTTGGGAACATGCTATGTTTATGAATGTGACAATACAGTAAAATGTTCGTACAAGTTTGGTTATGCATTTTTATTAATATATATGTTTGAGAATTTTCTATTCTCAAGGATCTCACACTAGTACAAGAGAGTACTTTGCTTGTCCCTGATGAGGTGAATACTCTTGTATCATCAGTTGTCATTTAAAAAGATATTGTACCAATATTCAAAGACCTTGTTGAGTTGAATTCGTTTTATGAGTCTCAACAATCGGATTATGTAGTTAAAGCTGAAGCAAAAAAAAATGCATTTCTGATTAAGAGAAGAATGAAAGTCCAAAGACAGGCTGAAGTCAATTCAATGAGCAGAGCAGTACAGCAGGACATATTGAAACCACCATTGGCATCATGCCACTTATACTTGCACCTGCATATCAAGTAGAGACTCTCAACACTATGATTCAGATGTGCAGATATGTTGCAAATAGCCTTGGCCAGAAGCATGTTGTGATTATTGCTGATGAGGCCTTCTACTCTAAAATCAGGGAACTCAAATCGTCAAACCCTGAGTATCAAGAGTTTCTTATTCCCAAGTCAGGTGGTTTTCACACTGCAATGGATTTCACGAAAGCAATAGGGCAACACATGCAGTCTACAGGACTGTTGGAAATATGGAATGAAAGTGGACTCCTTGGTTTCAAAATAGCAGAGAGGGCAACAGCTGGCAAGAACTATGAGGAGGCTATCCGAGCACATTTACTTCCCTCTCAGGCTATGTGGCAAATTCTTTTGGCACAATTGTTGGAGGTTTTGCACATGGAGGACAGGGAACTTGAGTGGGACATTCATAGAGCTGACAGAGATGATGAAAAGCTTGTAGGTATCCTATCATCCCAACAGGTTAGAAATGCACTAACCAAGTTTGAAGAATCCCATCACACTGATACAAAGTTTGTCTTCTGGTTGGAATATTTTACAGAGGGTTGAAATTCTTCTGATATTCATAAGGGCACAAAGAGATGGGCAATGGAACCTACACCTGTCAGCTTTCTGCTCCATGCTCCCATTTTCCCATCAGTATGACCACACCAACTTTCCTTAATGGGGCACTGTCTATTTGCCTGAGATGATGCAGCTTCCTGAACAGGTCCATGATAGATTTTATGTAGGTGACTTCGTAGAGAAAATTGGTAGGTCAAAGTTTAACCAAGTAGATCTTACCAGGGTCAGGAATGTTTTAATGCCATAGGCAAACCGGTTGGTCGTTTACTATGCATTACTCAGACTGCGTCAGCTCTTTGCAGGTGGGACCTGACCTTCAACTTGAAGTGTATAATTCCAGCTGATATCAGGGCTCCATTTTTGGATAGATATTGGGGTCTCTCTCTCACACACACACAAAGGGACAAAGTTAAGTCGTAAATGAAAGGATTTAGCTGATTAGACAGGGCCAGGAAAGTTTTTGGTCTCTTTAATTTAGACCACTTTGAGAGATATGACTCCCTGCAGAACATAGCAACAAAAGATATAGCTAGGGAGGAAATCACCCAGTCCTTAACCAATGCTAAGTACCTGGGGCAGAACCAAGTTGAAATGTTTGTAAAAGAGCAATCAATCACTATGGGACAGGGAAGCTGTAAGAATAAACTTTTAGAATCGCTTCCAAAGAGCAAACCCCTGACATGTTCAGATGTTTATGTGGTCCCAAAGTTGTCATCCTCTCAAAAGGGTGAAACTATCAAGGCTGTTATATCTGTACTGCAAAGACTTGTTATTGCTCTTGAATCTGGTTGCAGTGCCAATCTTGCTGATATTTTAAAGTATGAGTTTCTAGCAATTCACTAAGCCCTAGCAGAGTCTGATGGAAGTCTTTGTACAAGTCAAAGGACAATTATCATCGTGGATGAACTGACAGAAGGTGTTCCATGACCTCCATCTATAAATAAACCAAGTGGTGCAACACAAATTATTGATGGATAAGTGCTGCTTGTTAGTTTGGGAAAACCCCAGATGGCAAAGACTTTTGGTGATATTGTAGATGCATTTGTCCAATTTGTATATCTGTCTGGCTCAAGATATAAAAGCATAAACGTTGTATTCGACAGATTCCTTGCCAATCCTGCTAAATCGGGGACAAGGTCCAGAAGGAGCAGAGGTGTTCCTTTTAGAAGGCTTATTGAGTCCAGAGAGGTGCCACTGCCTTATGATGGGAAAGGTTTTTCCCTTTCTGATAATAGGGCTGACATGGCCAATTTCCTGCCATATGAATTAATGAAGGAAGCACCCTCTGATAAATCTATTGTAGTGGCAGAGGGTTCTTGGAGGAAACAGCAGTGGTATGTAAAAAGTGGCATCGATGTAGCACACCTCAAAAGTTGCCAGGAAGAGGCAGATACATGTATTTAACTTCACTGTATACACATTAGCTATGACACTATTGCGGTCTCTGCCCGTCATACTGATGTTTTTCTCCTGCTCATTGCGCATTTTCTTGAAATCAGGTGTCCAAACATATGGATGAAGATGAGAACACATGAAAAAAAACCAAAATACTCTCCCATTAGTCAGGTGATTGATGTACACAAACAGAATTGATCACCCACTCATCTGCTCTTACCATTTCATGCTATAACAGGATGTGATACTACTTCTTTTTTGTTTGACCACAGCAAGAAGACTTTGCTTAGAACATTTTTTAAACACAGTCAGCTGTTTTGTGGTATGAGACATGATCCACTCTCTGAAACAGTTAGGGCAAAGGCAGAATCGTTTGTATGTAAGGTGTACAATGTTCCCAATGCAGTGACAACAGATACTGCAAGAATACACCATTTTAAAAAAGATATGCATCTTGAATTGCTTCCACCATCAAGTGATTCTGTAAAATTTCACATCCAAAGAGCACACTACCAGGCAATTGTTTGGTTGGAGGCTACTAAACCACGCCCAGTACACAGAAAATATCAGTATCTAATTTAGGCATGCTTTACGACCTTAGGTGGTACATTCTGAAGCCAAATCTTTAGTACAATGTGGAATGGATTGATCTATCTTATTTGGTCTCACTCTCAGCAACAGGCCTATTTATTCGCAAAATAGTCATGTAGATTCTGGGGTCATTTTGAGGTATATATATATATATATATATATATATATATATATATTTATATATCATGCAAATGTCCCTTTGAAAGGCACCTATTAAAGTTTAGACAGGCTTTCGTATCTTAGGCTGTGTATTTTAGTCCAAAGTATTATAGTTATAGTTCACATATAGGAACATATTTTCTTTTATCTGACCATAGTATTGTTACTTTACATTAGACGGGTAGCCATTTTGTTTTCGCAATTTTGAGAGCTAAATGTGCAAATTAGATCTTAGTAAACAGCATATGTGTGTTCAGCATGTCCAAATGGTGTAAAAAAAAAAGAAATAAACACTGTTAACCAAATTTTACCCAAAATGCCTTAACATCTCTGATATAGGGCTCTTTTCAATTTTTGGGACCAGACTAAGAAAGGTAGGAAACAAGGACAGACAGCCAAGAGGTACACTTTCTTTATAAGCTGCGATTGATGATTATCATTTCAGGGAAACTGGCATTACATGTACCACATTTCACATACTTGAAAGAAAAATGGTATAAATCTTCATTTCATACCTGCCCCACTAGTATGGTCCCTGGTTGGACCGGTATTCGCGGTTTCTGTTTCCCCCATATGTCTGCAGTAAAACAGATACACATCAGATCAAAACAATTAACTTAGGCAACAAGATGCATTTTGCTAATTCCATTGGAATCAATGACAAAGTAACCATGTGAATTTGCCAATATGAGGTACATAATTAGATAAGCTACAATAATGTTCCATTGCTTTGAGTATATTTTAGAATGTCATGTCAGGCAGTTTAATGCTCTGTGTGAACACTAATTATGCAGTGGACTTAACATATTCAAATGTGGTGATATAAGTTTATTTTTATTTGTCCGAATGTTAAACAAACTATATTAGGTTTTCACGTGTTGGCGTGTGTGCTCCTGATGTAAAATTCCACATATTGGCCATTCCATAAATAATATAAACATAGAGTGTTGTACGGTGGCTATCAAGTGGTATTTAGCTAGTGTGTAAGAAACCACATAGGATACTGTGCATTTAGAGTCATATAACTATCACTAAATAACGTCAATACCCTGTGGCGGATTGGCATGTTTTTTCTTTTCACTTCTACTGTTCAGGGTGATAGGTGTGTTACACTGTTCAACTTGCAGTGCATCTCCAAATGAATTGTACACTTTACAATATAATTGACACATGTTTGAAAAGTGAAAAGTAAACGTACTTGCATGGCATCTCATTGAAATAATTCTAAAACAAGTTGGTTGTTGTCTAAGGCATCTGCATTTCATCAAGGAATTACAGTGTTAGGGGATTAAAAAAGACAGGAGCTTTGAAAATTGTTCACCAGTGCGTCCATTAAACTTCACATTACATTGTATGTATTACGCACACACTCACACACACACACACACACACACACACACACACACACAGATATATATATATATATATTATTTAAGTGCAGAATTATTCTGCGAATACAAATTGGTTGGTTCTTTTTTGTGCCTACTTTGTGTGATGCTCTCCCTCTCTGAACAGGTACAATAATCATGATAATAGATGTTACTTAATAACGTCTAGGAACCACAACATGTTTTTCTTTTCTTTTTTTTTTTTTTTTTTTTTTTTTGCTGGTTTGGTGCATATCCATCGTTCCCTTGGTTTTCCATACGCAAAAAGTTTGACAAACATTGGTGGTGGACAGCTTGAGTTTTATTAAATTTTGTTCAGCAGCTGCAATCCCATACATATTAACACACGAACTGTCTATACACGTGTACGCTGCTACTAGTAATAACCTGTTCAACAACTTGTTCAATAACTTGTTCGCTAACATGTTTGATAACCTGTTTAGTTCAATCAGAAAAAAAAAAAAAATGAAACGTTTATATATAAATATGAGCTCATACTGAACTTAAACATGGCTGCCGTAAATCAAAGGCAAATGTGGGAAGTACAAAAAGTTTCACAAATGCCATTTAACATGCAAACAATGCATTAGATTTCCAGTTACAATCGTAAGGGGCTCGCAGCTACTCCTTTTTTAAAGAAAATAACCTGCTCTTCAAGCGATGGTTAAATCGCCAAACTTTTCTGTCCGAGTGCACTTGGACCACGTCGTATGTCTCCCTGGCCTTTTTTTACAACCATTTGTTTTCTCAAATTACGGACTTAGGCCCCAAAATTGTCAAACCTATCGTGACTGCTTCGTGCATGACATCTGGCGACAAAGTTTTTTGTAACTTGACTGAATCATGCATAAACAATATATATATATATATATATATATATATATATATATATATATATATATATATATATATATATATATATATATATATATATAGGTAAATTTAAATTTAAATTATGCTATTTGTACTGTATTTTTATTTGCATCATTAGATGACTCTAAGCAATGGCGTTTCTTACCATTAAAGGGTGTTTGTTTTTTCAAGTGCCTTTATGATTTCAGGTAGTTCTCAATTATGTACAAAAATATAATTATAGGGTCCAGTGGAATCCTGAATGGCACTGTTTCTATGGACATAAAATACATCTCGGGAGAGATCTGTGAGAATTCCCTGTGCTATGAAAAATATGGTATTGTATTCTCCTTGTTGA
>OZ026626.1:27483404-27509404 GCA_964020975.1 Hermodice carunculata
TATTATAGATTGATATGTAACCTACCGGTATATATTTATGTCAAAGTGTGACAGGATAACGGCGACATCTGTCACCTTGCTAAATAATCACAAATAACCCAATGATATCCAAACACATTGTGCACTGACTACACAGACAAATAGTCGATCATCTTGAGTATACAGGTACTCTGGCCGAAGAGGTAGTGTGTCAGTTGCCATGTTACCGTGAATTTTAGAGGAATTTGCTGATTGCTACACGTCTGCTTTTAACTTATAACTAACGACAACAACAACAGAAAATAAGAAAAAAAAAACATAAAAAAAACAAAAACAAAAACAATAATAAATAAAAAAACAAAACAAAACAAAAACAAAACAACCCCCCCCCTGCAAAAAGAACCTCAGGAACTTATTGAAATAAACATGTAACAATAATAAACTACTAGCAGCCGGGAGGCAGTTAGGGGCTCAATGTTCAACAACCGTCTCATTTTTCCCAACTTTTATAGTTTAACCAATACATCATAGGCTTTCTACGGTAGCATCTCAAGAAAGTACGTTGTCCAAGTGGGTCCAGTATATTATCGCCAATATTGCATAGTTTTTGAACTATAGTCGGTTCGGTAAAAGGCTGTTTTGAATGAAGTGTCGGTACTTCATAGTCAGACATTAAAACACCCGGAGCACATCAGAAGCAGGCAAAAGTGGAACACATCAGAAGCAGGCAAAAATGACAGCAGCTTTAGTTAATCGGTGTCTGCTTAAAGGACTCCAAGTCACACACACACACACACACACACACACACATATATATATATATATATATATATATATATATATATATATATATATATATCTATATATATATATAAATAAATATATATATATATAAATATATATATATATATATATATATATATATATATATATATATATATATATATATATATATATATATTACTGTGTTTGTATGTCTTCCATCTGAATTGTTGAGGGACCGCCTTACTTTGAGTACAAAAAGCGCGAATGTGTGCGTGAAGTAGCACCCAAAGATAAATACAAAACATATCACCCCAGGAAGGATAGATTTAGGTGAGCACAAGGAGCAAACATGGTAAAAGTAGAGTCCTATCCAAAACAGGTTTTAGCGAGGGAAGCATTCAGATAAGTCTAAACATATTACTTCTGATTTTGGTCAAATTATTCCAATGAGCCAGACCTGTAAATATCTGCAAACTGTTCTTATACTTTGGAATAAGAAATACATTAAAAGTGCAACCACTCCTTGCCCAAGAAAGACATACAAGTATATCACAATATAAAAGGTTTCATAAGAACGGAAAATTAGCTTGGCACATTTTTTTTTTTAATTTCTTCACACAGACATCTTGGTTTTATGCCATTTCCTACAACGATTCCACTCTGTGCTTTTTTTTTTAGCATTGGTTCCATGAATGTGATCCTGCTCCTTTATGGTTGGTAACATCACATCGGAGAAAAAAGTGGGCGGTCCCATTTGTTTTACATTGGGCATACTTTGCAACGTGAGGGTGCAATCATTGTACCAACAATCCTCTCGGCCTCCAAATCAGAGACCTGTCGCCAGTGAGCCCCAAGTAGAGTCATGTTCACTGTGACTCTGTCTCGTGTACTTGCAGCAAGCCACTCAACCCCCCTGTGCACCTCAATGTTGTATATAGTTTCTGATCATTTCGTTTTCTTATCACAACCTTATCTCGCTTTCAGGTAAACATTTTTTCTCGCCACACTGAACCGTAAACCTGGCTTTCATGGCCAGGTTACATAAGTCCATAACTATACATCATATTTGCAACAGAGCTTAATATTCTTGCACTCCATGTTAAACCAATGAGATCTCTCACTTTTTTCTGCAGTGTATACTAGCCACGTAAAATTTTGAGCGGGCGTCATCTCTTCACGGGGAAGAATGACGTTGATTTCCAGTCAATGAATTAAGATAAGCTTAATACCTGAATTCAATCATTGTCGTCGTCATCAACATCATCGCCATTCTCATTATCATCATCACACTGTTAAAATACCAGACACTACCAAAGGAGACTGACCAATGGTCGTCTCAAACGTCCTATAAAACTAAACCAGTAACAAAGCTATGCTTACAATAAATGTAACAATGTTGCTTGCCTCTTGGGTATATAACTGCAGTATGACCAATAGGACACCGCAAATACATACACACATATATATATATATATATATATATATATATATATATATATATATATATATATATATATATATATATATATAGTGTTCCGTTTCGGTAACATCAGTCATAAAAACCAGTCTTTGTAAGTGGCTAATTTTAGTGACCATATTATTCTATACACGTACAATAGGTAATTTTGAGACGGAACTGTGCAGCGATCATGTGAGTAATAGGAGTGTCTGCATACACTTGCTACTGAATATTTGATCTATGTGATAGAAATACATATAACTTACTCAACAAAAGCCATTGTAACCAATGAGCCTCTTACATTAGACGTTCAAATATGCACTGTGTATATGTAAGGCAAAAAGGTGAGTGAATTTAATCTATACTGTTGGCCATTAAATATGCAAAAAGATAATCATGAGTGACCTTCAGACGGGTTCTCAAAGAGACATATAATATTAACGATGTTGTAAGGAAATCTGGCCATGTGTATCCACTGTGATACAAACACAATTCAGTGGCGGATTTAAGGGGGGGGGCCGCGGGGGCCTTGCCCCCCCCCCCAAAAAAAAATTTTTTTTTTTTTTTTTTTTTTTGTAAATGACTCTAGACTAAAATGTGATGGTAATTTTCCCAAGCGAGGTATTATGATAGGGGATAAGGTCACCAAAAAGGCCCGTCCATCTGTCACTGTCAGACTCATCTTAGTCTACAGTCACGTCTGACCTGCCCGCGTGCCTGAGAGAAGATTGCATAAGCTGCATCCAGGCAGCGACTTGATACAATAATTTGCATTGGGTTCCCCGTAGGGGGCGTGATTTTTATTTCTACTTCGCGGAGCACTGCATTCGGATGTAAGAGAAACAAAGCATTTCCGTTCACACTGATTAAGTTTGTCAGTGCCAAGACTTGATTTAGTATGAGATTTTGAGTCGGAATATTTGCACAAGGATGGATCCATCAAAGTTCTGTATAACTGTGACAGCAAGCAGCAAATGTAAACGGTAAGTTTCACGTTTCTTTGCTTTGCCAATTCATGCATAAAAATACTGATATTACTGATTCCCAAACTGAATGAAAAGAATGGCGGCAAGGCCATGACCTCATTAGTGTACTAATAATAAAGTTTATGATGCCGATGAAATGTACCAAAGTGCAACACAACTGTGCTGCTGGCTGTATGTCATTTAATATTGTCATGGCATGTGGAAGTCGTCGGCATGGGATGATAATCAAATCCCTCATTGAAAAGTTACCATCGCCTGTGTAGTACAGACTGGGCAAACAGAGACGAAGAATGACCCGAGACATGTTGCGTAATACCTGGTAACAGCAGCTCTGTATCCTCTGTTGTTGTTGCAGCTAGCTCAGACCAGGATAGTATCTTGTCATTTGTGTGTGATAGAATGGATGCCACTGGATTTATCCATTATTCATTCAGATAATTAAAGCTGTAGACCTTCGTTATTTATTTATTAATCAAATTAGCCTATCCAATTTATTTTGAAATGTGAAGTTGTACTTGAAGAATAAAAAAAGCACATGATTAAAGCTGTATACCTTATTTAGGCCCTATAAAATAAATTTCTTGTTTATCATCATTTTTTTTCAGAAAATATGGGGAGGATGGAAGGATTTTATTTTTATTTTTTATCCAGAAATTTCGAAAAAAGGGGTTATTTCTATGGATTGCCTTGGTTGCTTGACGTTAAAAATGATGTGATTTTATGAAAAATATTGGTGGTGGTAGTGGGAGGGGAGACTTTATAGGAAAATAATAAATAAAATAAAATTTAGGGGAGGCCCAAAATGAAGGGGAGGGTGCGAATGATAAACAAGAAATTTTTTTTATGGGGCCTTATTTTAATTATTTATTTATTTTTATTTGTTAATTAATCAAATTAGCCTATCCAATTTATTTTGAAATGTGAAGTTGTACTTGAAGTAGAAAAAAAGGCCCAACTCATCATAGTTTGTTCTGATTACTCTATTTACTCCACTGATTATAGATTTAATTATTTTTTATTTCATACTTATTAATAAATTTATCCATTGTTTTAAATTGGAATTGTACTGGAAAGGAAAAATCTAGTATTTAACACATGAACTGATTATTAATTTACTATTGTTTATTGTGTATCATTTATTTATTTTCTGTTGCAGTGAAAGCCTGGAGGAAGAAGGAAGAAAAAGGACATTGATAGTACAGCCATCCACCTCTGAGTCTGCTGCCATCGAAGAGAACTGGGATGTTGCCAGATTTGTTGGCTCCAACAGGAGACCAAAAGAGAGGGAAAAGGTTTATCAAGTGTTAAAGAATGTTTTTCAGCCAGGAGGAGATTTTTCATTCCCTGCCAAAGAATACAAAGAGAAGGGCAAAATGCGGAAAAGGTTTGTATGAAAAATATTTCATGTAAATTGATATTTAAAAACTTATAATATGATTGGGAAAATTTGGAGGAAAGGCCACTGCTATTTAAATATTCAGTTATTTGCTCAAAAAATTGAAATGACATTTAATTTTACGAAGAACCCTGACTACAAACTCTAAGCTAAATAACAACCGGGAAGTTATATATATTATATATATAATAAAAAGAAATGGCCACATTGGGAATATAAAACCGTGAAGTTTTCTGCTCAAATCAGTAACCTCGGTAATTCTCTGAGAATATTGCCAATAGATTCAGAAGAACTCTTTATTTTGTATGTCACATCATTATATGTCCATAACTTACATGTATCTCTGACAATTTCTGAGGAGTCTAATTCATTTATAAATACATGACACAGTAAGTGCATTTTTTTTCCAATTTTCAACATGGCAGGTATTTCAACAGACAGTGGCTTGACGAGTATCCAGACCTTGTATATTCCCCTTCTCAAGATGGATGCTTCTGTCTGTTCTGACACTGATTTCCTTGCCCTTCACTTGGGAGATTCTTCTATGTATCAAGTTTACTGATACAATATTGTGTATTTATTAATCCAGTATGAAATTTATGTAGCATATTTGTTTGCCATTATGACTATTATTATTATTGTTTCATTATGACTATTATTAAAAGCTGAAATTCATCTTGGTGCTGGGATGATCATGCAATATTACAATACTCTCAGGGAAGAAAGTTATGGTGTATTTCCATTTGACTTGTAAATCGTTTGTGCTATTATCTCTGATTTGACTGATTATTTGACTGCAATTATATATTAGATATTTTCATATATATTTCCTTATGCTCCAAGGAAGATTTCCAAAGTGAAAACTGCAGTATTATCTGATTATGCAATTGTGTGACTAAAAAGTTCTTTTATGTACATATCAAAAGTAATGTGAGGCTCAGAGTTAATTGCTATTTACTAATTAAGTTTACCGTACATGTGGATTAAAGTGAAATATTTAGATGCAGAATATTCACCTTAGTGGCCATACACTGAGCACTGGAAAGTGGTCAAGTACTTAAAACAATTGATAAAGGGCATTTAGGCCCTAATATTTGTAGCTTACTATAATTTAACATGTACCATTTTTTATGTTTTTATTATTGAAGGAAAGAAGCCTATTGGAAGTGCCAACTGTTATATATTTCTGTGCTATGTGTGTTGTTAAGCTCAGGGTTAATATTTTGATTATCTAGTTTTGTAAACATTTCTCTATAATTTAAATTCTAAAGTGTAATATTCTTGATATTGCTGGAATGGACATTGGTACTACTCATAATCTCAGGAAAGAAAGAAATACCATGATGTATTAATTTGACCAGTGGTGACTGGGCACTTAACATTGATCATATCAGCTGACTAGAATGATTATAAGAATATAATTGTCAGTTATTTTCAGTTTTCAAATTTAATATATATTTGTTATTCATCTATATATTTGCATGAAGAAGTGAACTATTATTGATGCCAAAGAGTCATGTAAGAAGGCATGCTCCACTTTTTTTAAAGAAGGGAAATGAACCATTTCTTTATAGGGTGTGTATTGACTGAGTACTGTTAGCTGTCAATCACTGATGCTACCATGCTAATAAATTTTTTTGCAATGTAGAAATTTGTTACTTATTTATTTTCCAGTTAAACAACAGATGTATTCTTACAGGATTTTCCTCCCAGGAAACACTGTTATTTACCCCTGAAAATGGTGAAAACGCAAGAGCTTCCGGGGGCTTCGCCCCCTGAACCCCCAATTGCGGCCCCCAAATCCCCCGCCCTTTTGGCCCCCCCTCCCCTTTGCTAAATGCTGGATCCGCCCCTGTCACATGCATTCTTACGAACTCCATACATTGAATGTGACATTAGTTTTTTTAAAAGAAATCTAACAAATTGGGGGAAAAAACTTTGTCCAACTTTCAAAATTATGGGACCCACAAATTAATAGATGGCCAAAAAATTCGAAAAGATTCCAGCAGTTAATGTTGTAGAAAATTAAGGAATGCACTCATGTTCCTCAAGTTGAAAACTTGCGGCATAACGTATTGAAGAAGTTTATAGTGAGTGAAAGTCAGAAGAGTCCCTGTACGAATTCAAAGGATTTGGCACTGCGATCTCACATAATTTTGTTTTTATAATTTACAGAATAGACCCGACCGAAAAAGTAAATGACTTGCTGCGGTAGGCCTACAACTACGTTCCCTACCCACCAAATCAGAGCAAGAGCAAGTTTATAGAGGAAGCTCAAATGAGACATATTTATGGTTTGTCGAAGAGACAAGCCACAGGACAAGTGATAGTTGGATAACGAAACTCGGATACGGACCCATCCTAAAAGCTCACGGATTGATATGTCACGATCGCCCAGGTTTTATATATATATATCCAGTAACCATCTCAGCACTCTAGGAGAATATGGTATTTCCCTTCACGGCTTGATTCCCTGTAACAACGGTTGCTAAAGTAAAGTGTTTGTGGTTCCTTTATACAATAGTCTTTTTATTAGGCTATGATTGTATGGCCTGTAAATGTTGTATGCAGTCCATTGACAATGATTTATGATGCATATTGTGAATGCGGCATGAAGATTAGATTTATTTTTCTAATGTAATGACACTGGCCCTAATGACAGCAATGTTATGAGAGGAACCCGAAATGTGAATATCGACAGGGCAATCATAACCAATGACCTGACATCTCATTCTAGCATTGAAGAAGCTTATAATGTATGGGACATTCAACCACATTTATGCGAGGCAAGTGGACACTGTAGAATTTTTTCTTCATTTTGACAGATCCAATTGAGCATGTATTCATTCGAATATTCACGCAATGGAAAGTTAACTGAGTCAGCCATAGGCTGTCCCAAGCACTCAGCCAGACAATGGCAGGATTTATTCAATTATTACAAATTAAATTCATTCTTTCACATAAACTAAGGGTTTACAACTAAGATAGGACCTGATTTCTTGGAGGTTACCATAGTGAGGCGTAGGTGTCATCATGGAGTTGGACCATTGTTACAGTACCTTTTAGGAATTCCCCAAGATTGTACGGGGGTCTGGCTGTAACTGTTTATTTTGTATTCACTGGGATTCAATACATAATCCAGTTCGTTTCTACCTCAGTTATACATTGGCAAGTTGTTGGACTAATGTGCTCTATATAGCTAGGAGGGTGCATACTAATCCTAGGGTATGTCTCAATTTGTTCTACAATATTTAGTAATTATGTTTGGTTTGATAGGTATTCTGCATTCGTTTTGAAACTCTGCATTTTTAAACCAAGCTTTATTTACTTAGCAAATTCATCATTTGCCACGTTCATATTTCTTCATTATTATGTGGGGTTTTTTGCTGATCATTTAACACAAACAAGTAGCCGCTACTCAGAGAGACATGTGCCGTACAAGCTCTGACACATGTTCCAATTAGTAACCCGCTGAAGACACTTTAATATATTTGGACTAATACATTCTATGTCAAAAGTTTACACAGGAACCTGTGCAATATGGACAATAGTGCTCCCATATGTATACAGGGTAGACAGTGACAGGGTAGCTTATGGACAGTAAAGAGTTCGGAATGCGAAATAGGGTAATAACTACTAAGAAGTGGCTCTGGACATAAAGACACAGATATGTCTTAATGTCCAAAACACAAGTACGATATACTTTACACAAAATCGAAGATATGCGAATCACTCTTATGTGTGGTAAAATCTCACCTGCACCATTTGAAGTCTGCTGTTAAATCATGGGTGAAATTGCACATATCAATGTCAAAGCTGCACCTGAAGAGTCCTCCAGAAATCATTGGTGTTGAAGAATTCAATGGAAGACTAAGTGGAATAGACCTTGTTGCTAAAATTACGAAAAAAGGAAGAAAAGAATACGTTTTTTTCAGCAACACAATAGAATACAAAGAAGTGTCAAATGCTCTTTTGACCTCACCTTTTTACATGCTATGTACCGAGCCGATGTGTTCCACTCATAATACATTAGGGTGTGATAGTAATAATACAACCACATGCGTTATACTTTGAAATTAAAGCGCACATACACATTCAAAGCTCTTTCAAAATTAATATACCACCTTTCTAAAAATTCATTTAAAAATGCTGATTGTAGTAAGGTGGGGTCCACGACTTGCGGCTTTAAACGGCGATGTGATTTAGTGCAATATTGTAGGAGACACAAAATGTTGAACAGAGTAGATAACTTCCTGAAACTGTGAAGCTACTCTGCTGCAAAGTTTAAATAAAAACTGTGATTTCAAGGACTAACGATGAAAAAAAATTCCTTTGAAAATATTGCATTAGTATTTAGAAGGGGACAAACAATAATCTGGTTTCTCTAGATATGGCTATGTCTGACATTGAATCGTACCTCCGCTGATTTAGTCAAGCAGGTAACTCTATTTACAAGACAGACGTTTGTCTGCTGTCAGGTAACATGAATATATAATGATGCAAAATAAACCATTTCGTGAAACTGGGGGGGGGGGATACTATGCAGCAAAGTTTGAGCAATTACGGTGATATCAATGACTACCGCTGAAAAAGTTATCAAATACCTTTTTAAAAGTAATGCAATAGGTATTAGAGGAGGGGAACGAAAAATCTAGTTTTTGTCCATGTGGCTATGTTTGACACTGAACCAACTGCTCCCTGATTCAGTCTAGTAGAAAATCATCAATCATCTTCTGCTTTCAGGTAATACAAATTTAGACTGAGACCAAGTTGTATTACTGTGAAAACAATACCAGTCCTATTCTTAAATGTGTGTGTGTGTGTGTGTGTGTGTGCGTATGTGTGTGTGTGTGTGTGTGTGTGTGTGTGTGTGTGTGTGTGTGTGTGTGTGTGGGTGTGACGGACATGATGCTCTACATGTATAATAGTCACGCTGAAACCAAAACGGGTATTGCAGAAAGGCAGTTTGCAACTTTTTAAGTCGATAAAGGATAGAGATTAAAAGAATAATTGGCTACTCTCATTAAGAGGTCTTGAAAATAATACAATAAATTTTGCTCACGTAATTCACAACAATGACTATAAAAGAATAGAGTTTTGTTTGTTGTTTCAGTCTTTACAATCCCTAAAGTTACATATTATTCCACAGGGAGGCTTGTCTTTGTACAACTGTTTGATATGGCGTATATTCAATATTCTCTAGCTTATGCCAAGTTCCCTAATAAGCTTTAGTACACGTAATAAGGGTCACCTTAAGTAGCAGGGAAAATGTAATGGATTTTTCGAGATTGGCATATAATGTGTATGACACCAAAATATTTGATCGTGACGAAAAGTAAGAACTTGGTTTAACAAGTAGAAAATAAAAATGCATTTGACACTCAGGTGACGTGATGTTTTAATGTTCAGATGTTTCATTTATTTTAATATTAAAATCGTTGTCATCATACACGGCTGGTCGTCTTGGGCAATACCAACCTAAAATCAGCTATCAATTTTATGTAAAATCAGCTATCTATTTTTATGTGTGCATTGCCTTATTATGTCAGGAAAATATAGAGAGAGTATGTAACGCCAGACGTGTCGGTAGAGGTTTACCAAGAAGCAAAATAGCAATGAAATATTTAGAGAAAAAATCATGCTGAGATTTTAAACACATAAAACATACAACATAGCTGAACATCACAGTATTGCCAGCGTGTGTCAGGGTCCATTGTATAACACCAAGGCCCATCAGCCTTTCTTCCCCCCGGGTTCCTGCAGTAGTTCTTGGCAGCTTCGATGTCATTCTCTTGAAACATTTGCGGGTTAGTTCTCTTATGGTGATGTGGGAACTGCATGTTCCATCTCTGACACGTTTTGCCAGAAAAAGTATGTGATAGGTTTCCCTTGTATTCTCTCCCCTTCCTTGTAGTTTTGCAAAAGAACGTGGGTTCTGAAAAAGCATATACACAGTGCAATTTTTTTTTCTCTTTTGATGAATAGTTCATAGCTGAACATTAGTTGTCAAATATAAGTTCAATTATGTGCATAAATGCCTTTAATTTGTCGCCTATGAATACAAGAAAATAACTATGCCTAAAATAAGGCTATATGTTAATTATTTTTTGGTTGCTAACAAACAAATACGTATATCTGAAATAACAATGCTTCTTCTAAAAATTAAATTTCAATTTCAGTTGCAAAAGTTTGCAATCACAAAAGAGCAATTGAAAGAGTAAACCAAGTCTACGACCTTATTTGGGGAAAATATTATTGAAACCGTTGACTCCATTTGGTGGGCGGTGAATTCAAATGAAAATAAGGTATTGATCAGTTTACATTTCCTTCATGCGCACACCAAAATGGAAATAAAAACAGTCAGAAGAATAAGCTTGACTAATTCAATGAAGTTATACTTAGGGGTCTGACTGGATGGCTGAAGTAAAATTACTCCTTTTCAGCTTCATTGATCCCTTATTGGTTTTCAGGTCTGTCAGCAGAGGCTACACAATATGTTTGCGCACTTCATCAATGGGTCTGCTCGACGGTCAGTCCATTAGACTTTTTTTACACTTTCAAACCCAAAATGTGTTCGTAAAACGCTTTGATTTGTACACGGATGTTTTGCAGACGTTCCTACCAAGCCTGAGAAAGAGTTTTTTTTAATTTCAAAATAATTTTTTGAAAGAAATTTACATTTTGGCATCGTAAGAACCACTATAGTAATTGATTTGATATATGGCACTTGCATTCACGTGATTCACATTTGGGACGTCAAGTGGTGCTGTGGTTTTTTATTTCTTTCCACACTTTTAGGCGTTAGCGTTATTTTTGACCTACTGTCTGGAATGGATGAACAGATATTCCTTGAGTGTTTATTAGAATGTAGTTTGAATAAATGTAACCAGATTTTGTCTAAATAATGAGGATCTGTTTATTTCTGGCAAAGCTATGGGACATTAAAATTTGGAAGCACGTGCCGGTGATATTTCAATTCAGTCATATAGCAAGACAGTACACGTGTTACCATATTGTCAAAATGGTTGTATGCAATGTTTTGACTTTCACACAGAATTTCTCAGGTTTCTCTACTACCTTGAGGGAATAATGATGAAATACTTTCTTCATGAATGTTTAACGACACGAAATACACTAAAAACGTTTTGACATTCAATTTAGTATTTTTGCTGAATTGGCAGATTTACATTGTACATGTATCTATCGACTGGCGAAAGTTCAATTCGGAATGTAAAGAAATAATTATAAGAAAATGACAAAAAAATATTTGAATATTAAATTCCACATGGGCCTTTCTGGTTCCCTATTGATACGAGAAGACAATAGCGCCAGTCAATTATACAAACTGTGCACCACGTGGTGCCAGTTGGCAAACCGCCGCCCATGTCTCAAGCTTTATCAGATCAATGAAGCGGCGAGTACTGCATCGTGTTGGAAGTTTAGTGCTTGGTCTGACAAAGGAAGCTACGCGAATGACCATGGTCTGACGATGGGAGAGTGTTTGTCAATATCTCGGGGCAATATGGATAATTAACTTGTCATCCTTTTTTTATGACGACATTTGAAGCGTGTGGAGATTTACGTTCTATTTTTTTTTTTTCGGAATTAACCAACTGACTGTGAAGTAGTGCAAAGAACACGCGTCACGCAAGTGTTTTGTTTGCATTTATGACTGAAAATCATGATTCACAACTGTCAGTATAATAAGGGTCATTTTGAGTGATAAGATCTAACTTCCCAATATGTTTTGGGTCCAAATGTCTTAGAAATTATTCCCGGTAATTTTACACAGATATCATAGTTTGAAATGATATTAATGCTTTTAGAATAGCCTCCTAGGCAAGTCAAAAGCGCGACTTTCCTCTAGATCGTGAGCACTGCGCAAAACTGCTGCGGACGCCACAAACGCAACCTTTCTCTCAGCCAGTGTGCGATAGCCCACAGAGCTACATTAGTGCTAAACATGGCAAAACAGGAGAACTTCAGCAGTTATAGTGAGCATCATGATGATAATGGCAATCTGCATATAATTTTCACATTACCTGACGAAGATTAGCAAGATAGAAAAGCTAACCAATGTGTGCCGTTATTTGGCCTGGTATTTTCCAGAAAAATCAAATTAAACACAGCATAGTTTGGTGCGGTTGTTCGGTGATCGGTTTCGTAATATTTCGCTAGATACCAGGTGTCCTTTTTTTAACTTTTTAGTCTGCCCGGTTGTTTGTGTCTGAAGCAGTCATCAACGTCAGTTACAAATCTAAAATGCGATACGATGCTCTATAACACGCACGTGCTGGTAAGCGCCATTTTGAACATGACACAAGACTCTGTAAGACAGTTGCACAAAGCCAAACTAACATTTGAATTTGATATCAAAATGAATCGCCGCCACATGTTTTCAGCACTGTAAATGTGCATGGATGAAAAGAAAGGAAGTGGGCTGAACATGATCAAATGTACCAAAGTTTGCACACCATCGTAATACATCTTAAAATGCTTGGCACGTGGTCTCATATCAGGATGTTTGTTGACTATCGTTACAGGATACGAGATACAAAGTTTATTTAAAATCAGTATGTGTACAAACAAAAACCATTTGCCTAAGGGCCATTAAAACGGACGAAATACATACATAGAGTAACATTAGACAAATACCTTTAAAAGTGGCAGCATTTATACACAACTGAAAAAAGTAGCACCACAAAGTTATAAATGATCAAACATCAGCAGCTTTCTTCCACAGCTCAGCAATATGAATGTCAAATTTGAGCTTGCTATCTGTATCTATACGAAAGAGTTTCATATGATCCCCAGTAATAATGACCTCACCCGTAATTCAAAAAGTTATATTACAAGAGCCCCGTCTATTTAGGCATAGAACCATCACAAGGAAATTTTTCAGGATTTGCCAGCTTTTTTTTCCTAAAAACCAGTCTATAGATTGGAAAGCTTTGACTTCAATTTCTATTGAAGACTTTATGGGTCGTGATGGCTAGAGGATAAAGTGTTGCCATCAGCCAAATTGTACAGTCAGCAACCGTTTATCCTGTAGTACATATCGTTGATAAAAATGTTGTAAAGGAGCGGCCCAAGAATTGAGCCCTGCGGTACACCTTTCAAGGCAGTAAGCAACTTATGAGGTAAGGGGCTCCTACTTATAAACCATAGGCTTAAGTTTGGAGAGGGCAAGAGCATGAGGAAGGCAATCAGAGGCCCGAGACAAGTCCATAAGGATTGTTCCCACATACTTCCCACTGTCAAGTTCTTTTCCCCAGTCGTCAGTAATTTTGATGAACAGGCTCTCGCGACTGAAACCTTTACGAAAAGCAGACACAAAAAGTATAAAGACTGAATCTAACAAATCAAGAAGCTCATCGCTGATTGTGCTTTCAAAAACCATTGAAACGCATGGTGAACAACTTATAGGTCTGTAATTCTCTTTAAGCAGTTGATCTGTCTTTTTTAGGCTAGTGCAACTTCTCCAAGTTTCATGTCATGTGGAAAAGTAGAGAAGTTAATTCCTTTATTAATTATTATGGTCAGAGTAGGAACTAGGTTATCAGCAGACAGTTAAACTAATTTGGGGAGAATTTTATCATAGCCGGTGTCTTCCTTAGTGTGAATTAAATGAAGTTTTTTGAGAACCTCAACGTTTTCAACTTTTCAAAAATTGAATCTGTCAGAAGGCACATTGCATTGTTCATAGACTGCTCGGACACTGGGATTTTCAGTGTATGTATCCATGTCATCAATGGGCATGTGACTATCTGTATTTCGGTAGTTTTTTTGAGGAAAGTTTACATAATAATTGTTGAAAATATTAGATTTGTTGTGAATCTGAAACAAGTGATGAACCATCATTTCAGATAATATTTCCATTAACACTGTAGCCCTAATTGTTTAAAATGGACAAATGTTTCTCTTAGATGGCTTGTCAACATAGCGCTTATGGAAGTATCTCTTGATGGCTTTCTTATGTAGGCTGGTGCATTAGTTTCTTTGTTTTCTAAAATGTTCCCATTTAAAAAGCTTTTTAATTTTTTTCCGTTCAAATAGGCATTTCTGTACATCCTTTTTAAAAGATGATTTTTCTCAGCTCAGCATCTGCAAATGGAGTTTATTGTCTCTTCACCTTTTTGCTCTCTATAGGAACATGTCCATTAATAACATCTTTGAATAGATATTGAAAGCCCGACAGGTTTCACCCACATCATCGACCTCACACACCTGAAAGGGGACGCTAATCAGTTCATCCAAAAATGTTGCTTCATAAAATTGTTTATATGATCGAAAAGATATGTATATAGGTTTCCTTCCAGGTATCTGTTGTCTTATTGAAGTATGTAGAAAATGGTGGAACTTCCTCAAACCGTAGTCAAAGGAGCCAGTATCATGAAGAAATTATGGGCTATTTCTGAGAAATAGATTAGAGTGTCCTTAGCTTCTTTTATACAGGTTGGCTCCTTGACCAAGTTTGTAAAATCAAAAGTATCACACAAAGCATGTAGCGGTGTTGCAAATGTCATGTTATGGTTTACGTCACAATTTACAAGAATGTTGTCACAGCGGAGGTAAGCTTGATCAATAATAATAGAAGCTTAATTTACAGAGACTTTTATGGACTGTGAGAATGGCCTGTAAGGGCAGCCAGCAACCATCCACAAAAGGCAATCAACGTTGTTCATTTATATCCCGGCTCACGCACTCATCCGAACGTCTTGCATAAATTGAAGCTTTGCTGGCTTATATTTATGCTTTCTTATAATACTTTATCTTAGGAAGTGGAATCGGGTATGGTTACTATTGAAAACAGGGTCAGAAGGTTTCAGTTTACAGAAATTGATGTTTCCGTTTAATTTTAACGATTCTGTCATCCCGTCCACAGTCACGGAATGTGGACATCTCTATTCAGTTTAAGATCGCCAAGTCCCACAACTTACATATTGCAGCAAAGTTTTCCATTTTGCTGATTTCACACTCCAGTTGATTATTTGTTACTCGGGAAGTTTGTACTTGCCACTTTGGGCACACGTGTGCCGACGTCCTGCTTGCTACGAATTAAGTTCTGGCCTGTGGAAGGCTCCTTCCCATATGACGTGAGAGGGCGAAATCAGTTGTCCAAGTGGTTTCTGATGCCTCATAAGACTATGATATCGCCACTTCAAAGGCCATAACACTCATCTGAATATGACTGTTTGAGTGCAACCTCTGATAATCATCAGACTCTTGTAAACTTTCAAGTACAATAGAACTTAGCCCAATTCGGCCAAGCTATAAAGCTCCACTGTCAATTTATTGTCTTCAAAACCCTTTGAAGCTCGATTTCTCTCTCTGATGAAACAGACAAGAGATGTAACTCTACATGTTTATCCCGAGAGAACAGATCAGAGAAGAGGAATGGACCAAGAAAAGAGTACGCTTTTAAAGGTCTTAACTGAAAAACTTTTCCGGCGATTTTCATTTGATTGACCCGTTCTTTTTCTATGGACCAAAAAAAATGAACAGGCCATATATCAAGGGGAAAAGTGACGTGTAAATCTCTGGGGTCTTGTGGTGGCGAAAGAAATCGGGACACAAAAAATCGTAGTTTCTTTGTTGTTGATTTCATAACCTACAGAAAGCACAAATTTTAATTAACTTATTTCAAGCACGCATTGACTTATTTCGATGTTTTTAACATCGCCCATTGTCGACATACTAGTCAATGGTTACTTAACAATTGAATAGCTTAACCTCCAATCACAAGCTACATTATTTTTGGATTATGACAGACACGACACACACATATATTGTTCAGGTGCAGTACAGAAAAAACACTTTTGGAGACTTGAGTGACTAAAGTCACAAATAGTTTGGGTGTGTCTCGTGTCACTAACTGTACAATCACTCTTTAGAAATAGACATTTTGTTCTCAATAACTGCTAGGCCAATGCCTTGATATTGCATACAGTGTCACGACCTATGTTTCCTTCGTTCACAAGGTTCGTAGCCGACAATAGCACAATAGCACTGCATCTTTTTTCTTCTTCTTCTTCTTGTTTATTTTTTTGTTTTTGTTTTGTCTGTATGTGTGTGGGGGGGGGGGTTAAAATCTTTTATTTGACAGAGCTATTTTCAACTTTCTTTCATGAGCAACTAAAACGATTTTTTTTTCAATTGCATCACAATATTATGTGGCTTGCAACAATTCTGTGCACATATTAGCCGCAGTCCTGTACCTAGCACGCGTTCACTATTAAAAAGCGATGAGAGAATACAAGGATGACGCTGAGGGAGCCATGATATACAAACTGAAGCTCTTATGTTAATCAAGGCCAGAGCCAAGGCATAAGGTTCATCATTTCTCCTCTCACAGCTGGTGAGGTCCTGGTTCTGGTTATAATGCCAAACATTCGTTTGATGTACAAAATCGTTCCCTTAGCCAGACTCTAAGACTCAGGCATATCATATGTTTGATTTTTACAGCCACAGGATGGCCGTGATAAGGATTGACACCTGTCCCTTTCCTCCTCTCTCCGGACACTCAAGTTAATGCTGTTTCCCCATATCTTTTCCTTTTTTCTGGTCCAGCATGTTACCAGGTGACCCTTTACATTTCTTACCTCCGCCTTACTTCCTGGGAGGTCCTTTTTTTTACCCAGGAACCAAATACGTGTTCATCTTTCATCATTTGTGGAGCTTTTCTAAACTCATACAATCTTGGTCCTTGTTCTGTAGTGTTTTAATAATATATTTTCCCCGAGTACTCTTAGCATCACACCATTTAAGATCCAGTCATTTACAGTCTCATCGTCCTCTGCTGTACCAGGTTTCATTTCCCACTGCTACCTATGTTCTACTTCTGTTTCCTTTTTCCTTTAACTGATAACCCTTGCACTGCCTTGGAAAAGACACAATTGCCTATTCCATACCCCCAACATAGACTTCTATTTGATATTTCTAACCCTATGTATGCCTTAATTTCTTCTTTTGCTGTTGTATCAGCTGACCTACAAATCTGGGTAACCACATTGTGGCTGGCTTACCATATATCGTTTTTTCTTTGACCCAAGTGATACCGTTAGGATCTTAAGTGGGTTGCCTGTCATGATTTGGATTTGAAAAAAAAAAATCATGTATGACTCGTAGTTAATGAAGAAAACTTCAAGTTTGAAAGAACTGGTTTAAAACCATAAGTTGTCTTTTCTGGTTGACTGCCCGTCTCAAATTAGGATTCGATTTTGTTTCTTCCTATTGGCATTCGAAGGTGCAAGTTGATGTTTTGGTAATTCTTGAATATCTACATTTGTTTCGTGTTTCACTGCTATAGATGTTGGGCTGAAATTTATAGTTATGGGTAATGATTTCCTTAGCTTCACTTAGTGTACTTTTTCCCTGATTTTTTTTTTTTTTTTTTTTTTTTTTGTTGGCTGGTTTCTTGCCATCCTAATACCACAATTTTTTTCTTATTGATGCCTACCATTACTCTGCTTACCATATTCTCGGAGTTCATATCTTTATTCAAATGATTAATGTATTTGAGCCACTCTGTTCTTTTACTGCATCATCATATACTTTGCACTATGTACCGTCATGTATCCCCTGTAAATGTCCCTTATATCTCAGCTTGTCCTTATCTATTCCGTTTTTGATGCTGAACCACCCCGAGGCAACAAACACACTTTTATTTTTCACAAGAGGATGCTTCTAAAATCCACCTTCCCATCTTTTTTTGTGCTTTTTCCATACCATGTATTTTCCATTCACCTACTGAGATAACATATAAACAATAAACATCCATAATATTGCTGGTCTATCCGAGACCATCAGAGTTGGTAATGGTTTATGGAAACTATTTTGGAAAATTCACTAAAATGGATGCATAACTAGTTACTCAGGCTTTTACCAATCCCTTTCTACAGTTGTTTTTTCCTATTTGTCATATTGATCTGGTATCTTAGTATGTCTTCTCTTCTTGTTTTATCTTTACTTCAATTATCAGCACTTAGCAATCTCTCCTATCTGAATTACCTGCTTCTCTACATCTTGGATTTGGAATTGCTGTAAGTTTTCATTTCCTATTTTACTTGGCCTGTTTCTTAGTGTCATAAGTATATTCTTATTCCTGCAAAATTCTAATCTGTACATCTATCCCATATTGCTGTGCTATGTTCAACAGATCCTGTAAGTCCCCTTGCGATTCCATAAGAGCAAAATCAAACCCCAGATTTTTCTGAGCTTTTTTTTTTTTTTGTGGTTCTCAGTTACAATCCATCACCTTTAACATAAAACCCAAAGAAACTAAGCGAAAGCACACATACCTGTTTAGGCATATATCCAGACACGCATTTTTACCCGTCGGCCCATATAGGCTGGGGGGGGGGGCATTACTATCGCCTGCAGTTGTGTGTGGATCCTTGCATCTGTGCATCCGTATGTCTCTCTGAAGGACAGTTACCTTGACCAGATTTCAATGTCACCAGAGTCAAGCCATTTTTAGACAATTGCAAAGGATATCAGAGGAACCAGATAAATAGGATCACAAAAGTTTTACACTTGCTCTCCCTTCCAAAATTTGAATTGTGTTTCTTTTATGGGCAGGTGGAAGGTTCTAAGGCATTTGCCACTATGTTCTACTTCTGCCTTCAACGTGACTGTATAAAGTGTAAAACATTTCAACAAAGTTGCACCTAAAACCCAATCTGTAAAGTTTTATGCTAGCACACCTTTCCATATCGTATTCCTTCCTTATATCTGGAAATCCCATTTAATCTATTTTCCCTTTTGTATTGCTGATTCCAAATTTTGTATAAGTATGAGTATCCGGTCTCTTACCCTGATTCCTGGCCTTCACCAATTCGGAATTAATTATTAAATGCTTTTCAGCTATTGTGCTCCACCTCACATACCTTGCCTTACAGAAAACGATCCCCAGATTTGATGAGAGCAATGACCCTACATTGTTTTTTTTGGGGGGGATACCTATACCTTACGCATATTTTCATCCATAGGATCACGTCTATTTCTTGTATGCTGTCTTCCTTTTGCATTGGGCTCTTGTATAAATTCACTCAAGAAACCATCTATAGTGGCAGCTTTGCATGTTGCACTTTATGGCTATATTAATTCTAATATTCCAGTTCTACAACATAACCATAATGCTATTGATTTTATGTCCGTAAGGCACATTTACAGGTCACAGCTTCTTTCAGGTTTTGTACACTGTGTGACTAAACTTCAACTGCATGTATCAAAACATAGAATATGTGTATCATGTTACAGCGTCTCCCGCCATTTATCTGTCTTCTTCCTGACTGTATAATTCTCTGTGTTTTCTGCTCTTTTTTGGCTCGTTAACCTGCTTCCCAAAATATTTATACCCTCTCCTCAACGTTTCATTATTGTGTTTGTTATTTGTTCATTCCTGCTGGTTGTTCTCTCTGTGTTAATATTTCCTACCTGTTTTCACTATTTCACCTAGGGGGTCTCTTTGCTTCCTCATTGTCTCATTTTACATTCCCTGCTCTCTCTGACTAACCTACATGTATATTTCTGCTCTCATCGCTATTTGTGGTTCCCTTAAAGCACTGTGTATATTTCATGCCTTCTACTGTCATCTGAGACTTTTTTTAGCCAATTCTTTCGTGTGCTACATGATGTATTTTAGTGAGATCGTAATTCATTTCTGATGCCCACAATGTATCCATCCAGTTTTACAATTTCCACTTTAGACCATCCTGGTACTTTTCCCAGTCTATTTCCTTGTGTATATTTTACCCCCTTTGGGACTTTTCTCTGTCACTCATGCATCATTGCATAAACATAATGATGGCCATCTGATTTTGATTGCTGCCAATATCAAGATCACCTTTCTCACTTATCTCAAATATTTGCATCGTTTTTTAAAGTTCACTGTGCACTAAAGTATAGTCAAATATATCGTTTAAGTAATACCTAAGGCATGCTGCATCAAAATAATCTTAAATTCAACCCCTCCTCACACACCATGAGCTCTCCTAGTCAAATTTTATCTTTTTCTGCTCCCACCTAAGCCTCACCTCTCCTCACTATGGTCTTTTTCCATCTCATTTCACTCCTGCCCACACTAAAAGCTATTTTCCTCCCTCTACACCTCACCCCCACAGGACTGAATACATATCTCGCGCGGGTGACTTTTGTAAAAATTCAATATGGCAGCAATGTTATCTTGATAAAATTTCCAGCTCAACAATTCCCTGTGTTTTTCTAAAGAAATGCCCTACTTTAAACGAGTAAACTTCTTTCTTAGAAGTTTCTTAAGTTGTCTCTGGATGTTAAAATAAATGTATCTTCAACCCTTTGTTAAGTCCCCTCAGATTCCTGTAGACTCCGCACATTTTCTACAGTTCCTAATATGGCCACCTTTTCTGGTCAAAATCCGGGTTACCTTCCTTCCTAAAATGCCAGAGCAGCACCTGGTTGGTGGGTGTTCCAAACATACATCTCTCGCATCTTGAGCGGGGTGTTAGGTAACAGTGAGCTTGTAAAGTGACCAGTAATCTAGACGCAATAAAGGCACCAACTATTACATAAGTGATAACTCATTTATAACACCCCCTTTTATGTCACCCAAAGCTCAAAGATGAATAAAGACAGAGGTGTTCATTTTGCCTGGTGACATGGGCACAAGGGCTCTGTAATTGGCGGTTCACTCAACATGGCTACCATTCCCATAGTACCAAGAGGCAAGCATTCGCCTTTGCTTGATGCTGAGCCAATATTTTACCAGTTTTGCAGCATTATACACGGAATGACGGGACATCATACAATACAATTTGAATGGACAGAAACTAATTTAAACCAGGATTGGGCAGGGTAAAAGGAAATAAAATTATGCCCCATTTTGTCATTGTTTATATCTAATTTCAGTAGTAAGCACGTTCGAAACTACTGTGCCATGTTGTAACAACATAGGAATACTTAAACAAGATATGTTCGGGTAAATGTACACGCATTTTTAGATGATTACACCTCAACACTCCCAAATAGCAGGGACTACGATGTACCCATGCTTCTTTGTTTACATAAGCACTGTCCAGTTATGCAATTTAGAACGAAGCTGCTGATTTGACCCCTAATCTCGCGTCTCAGTAAACCCAGATCAGTATCTTGACTGCTGAGACAGAAAATATCTCACAAAAGCCACCCACAAAGGTAGTCACAAAGTGGGAGTAAGAGGTATGCTCAATTGTAACTTTGTTTGCAATTTGCAGAATGATTGGCAAGAATAAATTTTATATAGCAATGCTATTTCTGAAGCTTTTCCGAAATATCCTTTGGAGGAGGTTACACTGTATAAACATATATGCTAACGAAATGGTTGTTTATTTTTGGATCATAGCAAGGATCAATATATATCATTCTCAGTATTAACTAATAGTTCATTAGTTCATGTATTAGTTTTTGTTTCTAACGATGTGCCGGTGTACACAGTTACAGCAAAACATACCCTTTTTACATTTGGGATACTGTGCATTTATCGCCACCCCCTTGATGTTCTGTGTAAATACAAATTGGGCCGACCTATGTTTGTCATGATATAAGTTCTATTTGCACTGCACTCCTAACTGTAACATAACTAAAGAACTGTTCGTGTAGTGAGAAATACTTTAAAAAGTGTCGTAAAAGCAATAATAACATAACAGTGTTAATATCTTGGCGAAAAAAAATACACCAGTGGAAAGATTTATATGTGTTTGTGTTTTATTGTTATGACGCAAAAAGCAAATAGTACAAAAACGTTGGTGTGCATGCACTGAGTCTCCATGATCAAAGCCATGCTGATATCTCCATAAAATCTACAGATAAAAGTCCCAATCACGACGCAAGAACTGCCTTTTTGGACAAGGTTGACCACTGCCGCGTTGCACGATAATTTTTCTTATTCCACAAGAGGAGCCCACACAATTGGTTTGACCACAATTTGAAAAGCAATACGGCCATTTGTTCGCATGAATTTTGAGATTCTTTCTAACAATATCTCATATCCCATATTCTAGGAGAATATTTTTTACTCTATCCAGTATGTTTGATATATATCTGGCTATCATTAGCAGTATTACTGCTGACAAGGCTGGTTGGTGCGTCTGATACGACCATTTGCAAAATGGGTGCAGTTTTCTGAAATATCTTACTCTGGATCCGGGGTTCATGATCGTACTGAAATTGGCTTATCTGACTGCCTGTCTTTGTGTGTGTGCCCATGCTTACATTTATGAGCAAAAACCGGGTGTGCTCAATTTATCCCTATAGTTTCCTAGTGGTTTCTCTTAAATGAAGCCAAGTAACTACTCCTAATGTATAGGTGTGCGTGGAGGCAGCGATTTGATATACAACTAGATTTTTCCGATCTGAAGGCAAACTTTTCGTGGCTGCAGGACCCATTTGTAGACAATTTTGTGTGTGAACTCCTCCTGCACATTTGAAAAGACTTATATAAGGGCACACCTTTGTTTTCAACAGGGCCCATTTGTAGGTACAATTATACCTGTAGAACCCCCACTAGACGTCAGCATTTGTTTCTTTCAAACTTTGCATATTATCCACAAACTATCTGCAGATTTGCATGAGGGCAGAGTTTTAAGTTGCAGCTAAGCACATCCATATGCACGCGGACTTTTAAATTCAAAGTTTTACTTTTTGGGGTCTGTAGACAGAGTATTATTTGTGATATTCTTCCTACATTTTTGCATGGATTCCTTTTAAACCATATAAAGTAACTACACATTACTTGTAGATATGCATGAAGACAGACATTTTTGACAGACCTATATAATCTTTATTGCAAAGCAATTTTTGTGTGCTACCCTGTAGCTGTCCTAATATAGGACAGTGTTTTTCTGTGGGTGTGTTTAACTCCTATTATACTTGACACGAATTTCTCTCTAATTTGACACAATGACAACGCATGCTATGCACATGTGCACAAAAGCAGAGATTTCTCATGCCGCTAGATATGTCCGATGGTCAGATGATCTTTTTGACCTCTTGTCTATCTACTCGGCTATAGATATGTCTTCTACGTTATTGCACTTTGCATCATATTTTCAACGTCATAGTATAGACTGCTCCCTCTGTATCACTTTGTGTGACAGCTACTCAGGACTGCTCTTGGGTGATCGCTCAATGCAAAGACCAATATATATATACTGGATTCTGGAAATAAATGTCGACCCAGTAAACATACTGCATAACCGTGGTGATATGGCACTCACGCATTACTACCTACATTGAACCATTCTTTTTTTAAGAATGGGGATTTGGTCGAGTGGATATGTGCGTTTTCCACTTCAGCTAGGCGACTGGTGCCAAAGGTTGCAGGTTCGAGTGCCGCTCGTTCCGATCATAAAATTCAAACACGGGCCATCCATATTATTCTTGAGGAGTACTCCGGTTATTTTCTGTTATTGACGGGATACAGTAGGTTGGGTTGACAGTCTATCATATGCCTTTTAATCTCGCCTTTTATCATATTCTGAACTACAGTAAAGCTACTAAAATTCAAGGTATAATCACATCTTTCCCACTGCTTACAATACCATGACCAGTGTCTAAACAATAGTGAACATCACTAAAACAGAAAAGATTTTTTTGCGCATCAGTGTTGATACGTAAAAATACTATATGTGTAATTTGGCTGACAACTTTGCATATTCAGGGCAGGTAAAAAGGTTGGACAAATAACATGCAGATGACCCGGAACTCTGGCCCCATTGCTTTACAAAGGTAAGGAGGCTACCAACTGCTGTTCACCTTTTTGGGAAGTCTGAACACAATATGCAGTAAACTGTGCTCCAGGATTCTCAAAAGCGTATGGGAAGTTACGGGTCTGCACCTGAACCTAAATTATGCACATGTTCAAACAAACAGACATTGCATGAAAAATATATAGAGTTATATACTCTGAAATTTTTTTAAGCCTGGTCAAATGATATTTACGGCTCCATTTTAAATTTCTCCTCTGTTTTGGTGTCATTTGTAGAGCAACCACCTATATATATATATATATATATATATATATATATATATATATATATATATATATATATATATATATATATATATATATATATATATATATATATGTATGTATGTATATATATATATGTATATATATGTATATATATATATATATATATATATATATATATATATATATATATATATATATATATATATATATATATATATATTATAGTAAAACCTGTCCTTGTGGACACCTGTCTACTCTGGACACCTGCTAAATGCGGACAGTTTTGGCCAGAACCGAACATTTTTAAGTCATTTTCATATTGGTGATACCTGTCTACAGTGGATACCTGTCTGTTGTATATTACGGACACTTTTTGGGGTACCAAATGCAAAAACAACCTGTCTATTGCGGACACAATATATCAATGCATTTTTTTTTGGCAACTTGTTATGTTCCAAGTTGCAATGCCTGAACAATCTTGTGCATGTCAAGCTGGAATCAAAGACTAATTAATCCACTGTTCAGTGGCCTGTAACACATAATAAGCTCACTTCAGCCAAGCAGTTAGGCTGCAATGCCTCAACGAACATGCCAGGTGTCTCTGAGCACCGGTGCTCCTGTTGAGTGAGGTTGCTCACACTTTCTCTGTCTATCAAACAATTAAGCTCCATAGATCAATCATTAAGCCTAAAACAAAGGACCGACTGAGACTCATGTGAAGTTATCCACAATTTTTAACCATGGCACATACAGTTATACTGTTCTTAAAGGATAGGATATCCCTTTGGTATTGTTGTTGTCTGTTTCTTTTCCGTTAGTAACAGAAATTACGCAAACTTTCTTTAGCCTGGTAAGCCCATGCACACACAATTTTTGCCTTAAAAGATAAAAACTGTAAAATCCCAAGTTAAGATGTGTTTGAGTAAAGTGTCAGGCGCATAATGTACAAAAACTGAGAGCAAATGTACTCTGAGATCCCAAAAGTTCACCCCCTTCCTATTGTGGACACCTGTCTATTGCAGACACTTTTGCCAGAACCACAGGTGTCCGCAATAGACAGGTTTTACTCTACACACACATATATTAATATATATATATTCAGGAAAAGAATTTTGATTTATAATTAAAAGCAGATATGTTGGTTCGTCAATGGCTGCATTGTACTTTGTGTAAAATGGGAATAATTCACACTATTATTATATATTCTTTTTTTCTGATGATTCAAAAGACCAAAAAAGTCTCAAATCATTGATTTAATCTAAACTAACCACATTGTAATTGAGTCTTGAAATTAGTGCTCAACAATCCTATAGGAGCTGTTTTCATGTTTAATTTTTGCATTCTTAGTAACTATGTATGAATGTATGCATGCATGTATGAATATACGTATATATACATGTGTTTGTGTTTTGTGTGTGTGTGTGT
>OZ026626.1:27509604-27567604 GCA_964020975.1 Hermodice carunculata
GTGTGTGTGTGTGTGTATGTCACTTTATATGTATGTATGTATGTATGTATGTATGTATGCATGTATGTAATCATACAGCTACTCGAGCCGTTAGCCTGAGTCATCAAAAGCACATGGGCTATGACCCTTTTGCCCAAGACAAAGGTGCAAGAAATGCAGGTTATTTGAAGGTTTGTCTGGTGATACTGACTACCGATGCTGGTGGTTTAGTCCATTTCGGTATTTTGAGATTAACGGGAAAAATGTTCTGTCCTTACTTCTCATATAAGGAAAACCAACTTTGGTGAGAAGCAAAACGCAGAAATATGTCTGCCCGGGTATTTTCATTTCAAATAGTAAAGGTAATTCAGTCATGCAGAAAAGAACAAACAACAAAGCGTCACACCAAGATTACTGAAACAACAATATTTAATCCAACATATAATCAACATTCATCCGTGCTATTACAGTTCAATGCCACCTAAACGTATCTTATTTGTCACATTCTACACTAACTGTGGTAATGATCAACTGCCACTAAAATTTCATCAGAAAATATGCTAAAACCTGGGTGTTTCCTCGAATGTGAGCTGCGCAGATTGGTAAACTAGTACTATAACTACTAAACATCCAGTCAATAGCTGGTACCGGGCTTCTGCAAACTGCTATAGGCAATACGGTTCTCCTGAGGCCGTTGTTTGTATTATGGCCATACAGCACAATTACTGAACATATATGTCACTCCATATTTTTATCTTTTATGATATGCATCTACAGTATGTTAGTATGAAGAGGACTGAGGCTGATATATGAGCAGCTGGCCTTGAGATATCGGATATCTGTGCTGTTATGAATCATGATTATATACAAGTTTATGCACAAAAACATGTACCCGTATATATATACATATATATATATATATGTATATATATATATATATATATATATATATATATATACATATACATATATATATATATATATATATATATATATATATATATATATATATATATATATATATATATATATCTGTGTGTGTGTGTGTGTGTGTGTGTCCCTTCAATACATCCGCTAAGACCCACGTTTGGAGTTTACTTATGAATGGGCCAAAATAACACGAAATACAAAATTAAAATTTAAGGTTACTATGTGTTACTGTGGCTTCAAAGCAATTTTGCAAGGGTTTTAAACCCAAATGCCTTTTAAGGAGCAGGAAATTTCCCCGAGGATTCGGCCGGCCATTGTCAAGAAACAATGGCCTGATGAGCAGCTTTGACAGAGACGGCATTAAACGATTCGGTTACTAAGTATGAAAATTCAGTTTTCGGTTTAAGAGAATGGAAAAAATCCAAAAAACATTTATACTCTTAAATCGGTATAAGTTACACCGCCAGCTATAGGGCAGACAAGAAATTTCCTGTTCTACAAAACAAAAAAATTTGAGGATTACATGATACAGTCACAAGACATCAATCGATTGAATTCGGGCATCATTGATGCAGATCGTATCATGCCCAGTAAGTACAGATTAACTTGACACATAGAAAGACCAATTTTGAAGGTAACTGTTCTATTTAAGAAAACGTTATCATCAGAGGCGTCATTTACGCCAAAGACATTCAATTTTGTTTCTGCCAGAAGCAATGCATCAGTACACTACAATTTTTAATAATGCTTTAGATATACTTATGAGCGTCAAGCCAGTGGACAAGACCTGAACCTCTGGCTGGAGGTACCTATGGGTTCATTTTAGTTGGAATTACATAACCTGTTCTGCTTTCTCTTCACTATGCCATCAGTCGTTGCGATTTAAAAAATAACTGTAGTTCATTTTAATATATCATTATAGTGAAAGCCAACAAGCAAAAAAGATCATATCTTGTCCAGACTGAATATGTCATATTGTGCAGCAAAAAGTACCATTGCCCGAATGTGGCACTATGTAGTTGAGCCTGAGAAGTATGCATCAAGAGTTAAAACCTTTCATCGTTCATATAACCGGGTATGGCATTTCATAAAATTGGGTGACATTGTAGCTTGTGTATTTAAAGACAAATCTGGGTGCCCTAACTAACTCCATGCGCTACAGCTGACCATCGAAAAGCTCCATATCAACAAACAGTCGCCTTGAACCAAGTCATTGGGTAATTGCTTAGCCTGTAATGGCTCGACTATATAGCTATTACATAGTCGTTGCTAACTTCATGGTGTTCATGAAGTGTACCAGGGAAAATGCAGGCCACCATCTATGCGTTTTCCAAGGGCACAATTTCACAGCCACTCATGAAATAAAATGCTGTATAGTGAGTAGTCATCATGGCAGAGGATCGTCTTGAAGCAGTGTTAAGTACCAATACATCCGGTTCGCTGTTTTGAGAGGTACTTCACTCTGATTTGCAACAAGGTCACACATGTACATACACATAGGTGCCATGTCAAAGTATAATGTAGATGTCCGCTTGAAACATTTATTTGTGCCTAAAGTGGTATAACTTTTGCAAGTAATAAGACATAGGACTGCATGCCGTCAATTGCTTGTTTCAACACTATAATGGGTATGAATTGGTTTATTTGATATTTGACATGCATAGCATACAAACTAAATAACATGTTAATCTAAACCTTCTTCTCCTTTTGGGCGATTCAGGTGATTTTGGTAGGTCCTGGAATTTTACTGTTAAAGACAAAGAATGTCAGACTAAGTCAGAAATTAGACTGTGACTTCTATTCAGCAAAAAAGCAACAGAGTTTCAAAGTTGTAATAAATACCACAAATAGCCATGCCACTATTTGTAAGAATACACTCCCAAGCACAACAGAGCAAAGGGGGAGAGGGGGACTTTATCGGGTTGGGTAGGATCATAATGAGTATAATCTCACTTGTGCTGGCGTGGTCACGTGACTGATTTAGTTTGTAGCTCTCTTTTGGAAGGCTAATTTTTACCTTTTCGTCTTATACATTTCCGAACATATAACTTTTAGTTTGCGTAGAAAATTGTAAACCCACGAATAACGTTAACAAAAACACACCTCTATAAATGTGTAGCAATAGAGCCACAACAAGTGGAGTCCCCATGTGAAACTGCTCTCTTACCCCGACTGGTAACATAATATCCATTATTTGTGGGCATCTTGCTTGGCCATTGATTTATGGGTATTTTTAAAACTATTTAGTGTGTGTGTGTGTGTGTGTTTGTGTCTGTGTGTGTGTGTGTTTGTGTGTGTGTGTTTAAACAAAGTGAAACTATCCAAGATTTAAAAAAATACCAGAAAAAAATCGCAAATACGTTTTGCTTGGAAATCGTTAAAGGCAGATGTTAATTCATCGGCGATTGTAAGAGCGGAACATGAAGTTTGCCTCCTTATATTTTTTCTTATTCATGAGCTTGCATCGCAAACTGCATCTCTCATAGAGAATGGTACAGCTGTTTGTGTGGAATTCCGTAGAAGTGCTTCATGAGTCAATACATTTGACCATCTCTCTGTGTTTTTATATGGCACCCCAAATGCTGCAGCTGTGAAGATGGAAAAGTGTGCATTTTTTCGGACGTGGTATACATTATGACTCTCATATAGATATGTTTAATTTCTCTCTATAGTTAACATGTAATAGCCTAGAAAGTGTATTTTTTCTGATAGTAAACATAACATCAAGGTCTATTGTGGTATTGAAAATAAAATGTTGTTATAATATTAATGTAATGAAATTTAAATTAATATTGTTGAATTTTGCCAACTGTAAAATAATATTTTAAAGAATAAATGAGATTCAATTTGTTGTGTCACATGAAAGAACCCGTTACACTCCCTAAAACCCTTTTTGAATGAAACTTTAACATTATTGTAAGCCTTCTGTAAAATTTGTACTAAAACGTTTCTACTACTTCCCCTATCAGCAAGCTAGTAGAGGCCAGCAAAAGGGTTCCTCGCTTCTTTAACCGTAATAACATGCGCTCAGACTCTCTGAATATAAAGGTGCCTCTTAAAATATTAATTACTGTAAATATTAGCACAATTGTTTCCGTGTCACTGCCAATGGTGCCATGGGAGAGTAAAATCGCAACACGAATCACTGCGCATTGTAAAGAAGCCATTGTCGCTATACACATATAAACCGCCTTTACTCTGATGCTAAATTGTCAGCCATCTGTACACATTTTTTAATAAATGCAAGTTAGAAAAAGAGGATTCCTGATGTAGAAGAAATTATACTTAAACATCAGGACTCCTCTTTCTCCCACCTGTATACAGCCTTTTTTTGAAGCCCTAAATAACGCATGATTTCACACCAATGCAAAGTCGAGACATGAGAGGAATAAAGTTGCAAATGTTATTATGGAGGACTTGCATCAAAATAACATTGTGTAAAGTGGTTTTGTTAGCGTCGTAAAGAAAGCAGAGGTGTTTTTTATATATGTGCAAGTTGAAGTCTGCATTGGCTATAGGACTAAGAGGTACTCATGCACGAACAGTGATGTTATTAGGTGATAGCAAACATTACTGAGATTTAGCAGGTAACATCTTAAAATCTGCAGACAGTGACAAATCGGATGTGGAAAAATCAGTGATTGACTAGCAGTTATGATTTAAATACTTTTTAAATAGGCCCAAGCCCGAAAAGAGGCAGGGTGTCGTGCTTACCTGTTATACTGTTTTTCAGCTCTGAAGATGGAAGTAGGAAAGTTGCAATTTCGAGCCACACATACATAGCCAGTTTGAGTTCTGTAAATATATCTGTCATGTTTAATATCCAAGGAAAGACATCCGGTTTGAGTTTGGATGCCTTGTAGTCTAAATTTTCAAGAATATCTGTGTCTTTGATTTGGTGCACTGCGGCATTGGCAGCCTGCAAAGTATACAACAGGGGTACAGGTACATACAAAGCCTTGTGTCTTTTTGCAGTGCCGCTGGAAATACCTATCAGGCAATATTTAAAAAAAAATGTTTTTAGGCTAAATTACATGTCGTTACATCATTCTTTCACTGCATATGAACCACGGATTTTGTGTGTGAGTTACATAAGTAAAATGTGTGCTTTTGGGACTTCTCATAAAAGTGATACGAAGATCCAGATGTTGTGCACATATGATATACATACGTATTGTGTGGCCTTGAATTGACATGAATGCTGGTTCGCCTGGCCCAAAAAGCATTAATGATATCACAATGTGCAGATCTATTACCTAAGTTACATATGTATGTAGGATCACTAAAAACAAAACGCGTTTGATACCATTTTACATTCAGGCAATTTTATGAACTGGGAAATGCCCTGGACCTATTCCATTATTACAGAGATGTAATGCAGACAGGTTATCCATGGAGATCATGAAGAATGGTACTAGATATGAAAATACACTTATAGATCAGGTTCCCTTTTTTATTTCCTTGTGGTGAAAACTACATTAATCATCTGCATGTGCGGTATATGTTTACTGGCTGTCTTTGTAAAGTACCCTCTTCACCACCCGTCATTCAGAAGGAAAAACTGTGAAATATGCATAGGTACATAGCCATAAAAGCTGTATCAATGATGCTGCAATAACATGACCTTCTCAAACATAAGCATCTGGCAACCAGGGATGACAGTGTAAAGTATGCAAATATAACGCTGCGTGTCAACAAGCTATATGTATGGACACTGTTACACACATCTTTGTAATTTTGTTTCTGTGCCCTTGTCCTATGGGTAAATCTCTTTGGCCCCGCTAACCATATATCATATTTTGTTGTCCTCCATTATGGACATCTTATCTCAGTTGTCTATTCATGTCAACAGCTTTTAGCCCAGTTTCTACCTAGTATATTTTAACTTTTATGCAAAGCTTTTGTCATATCAGCATTGTCATCATCAATATTTTTTTGTTTTTATTACATGGAAAATAATACGTAGAGATAGACTTTGTTGTGTGTCAGGTGTCCATACGTGGACCAATATGCAATGAAGATAACATTCTTGCAGCAAATCCAAGTGTGGCCAACAGGCTGACCCCATCATCTCGCAGTGTAAATAAATTAAAATTTTACTGGGAATTTATCGAATGAAAGTCCTTTGGGCAAAAGTACCTTCTCGAGATCACTCGTGCAGGTGAGCTGTTAACCACTACAAAATGAATGCCAGACCTCCCGCTGGTACTATGCCTCTGCTGCACTTTTATTGAATCCTCAGATGTGGCAGCCCTCTTGGCACTGGAAGTTGGAACGAGTGGAACATTAAGTATCTGCACAATATGCTCCTCACAGGTAGTCATTTTGGGGACGACTCCTTAAGTGTAACACAAGCAGGCCAATGGCCAGTTATGGTGAAAGGAATGCTAAACAGTACAAGACCCATGACTTCATACTTGCGTATTTACCTTACAAGTTGAAACCTTGCTGGGCCGAGATAATTTAATAGAACTTAGGAACATTATCCCTTACTGCATTTCCTAAAGTTATTAATTTTCTGGTGACAATGTTTTTGACTCTTTTATAGCCCCTAATCCAGTGAGCACAGTGTCTATGATGTACCCCCAAAGTGCTCTTCTCTTGTCGGCTGCCCTGTGCATTCTTTCTGGTATACGAACAGGGCCCCTGCTTTTTCTTGTGAGATGTGCATCTGGAGAGACATTCATAGCATTTGTATCTGACTTAACCCATCACAGTTCAAAGGTTACTGCCGATCGGAATTTTGTCCAGATGTGGATCCTTGTCCAAATGGAAGGGAGAGACTCTAGATCCAATCTGGTCACAGTCTAAGCCTTCCGTAAGTTAATGACGATTGGGTATCGTACTGAGTCTTGGGCCGTAAACGTTAGCACCCACGTTACTTTTGGGTAGAATTGCTTGAACCGTGTTGGCAGTTGTATAATAATGCTTACTTCAAAGCCTAAACTTAATGCATAAGAAGGCTGCTGTCGCCATAGTGGAATTGAGAAGATAAAACTCATATGATTCAGATGACACATGCTTGTATTTGCTTAATTACTGTTTGCATTGTGCACAGTGATCCTATATTTGCAGCTCTTTTTTCAAAATTTACTCTTTCTTTTTTTATTATTATTTTTTTATTTGACGTTAGAAGTTGTGCAAGCAAGAGTGGACAACCTTGGGGTTTTGGCAAGCCTATGTTATATCACTTGGTTATCAGGGCTGAGAAGAAGAAAAACATTTAATACACTGGTGCTTCAGACACCACTCTTTGTTGTATACGAGGAATACATAAAGCTTCCCATTCGTAAAAACTACATTGACATCGGGACACGTTGGCAAACATGAAAGACATGTATATTTTGTGCAGTGCTGGCATTTTATAAGATTTTAAGAATATGGCTGGTAGGTGTGATGGGATTGAACATTATTGAACTTTAAACCCCCATTTCTGCGGGAAAAAAATGCACGTCAAAATGTTTATTAAACTGAAATGCAACATTTAATATCAAAAAATAATAAAACACAAACTTTCTCTATGCTGTCATTGTTGGGTTTGAAATTTATGAATATGGGTCATGTTTTTCTAATCCATTACATTGCTCAGCACACTTCCGTAATATGGTGAGTACCCCGGTAAAATATTTTACAACAAGGAACATTCTATCCCAGTCACATGCGCGCAAGGTAAATTTGTCTTTTTTTCCGGGCATAAATTTGTAACAAATCCCAGCAACCATGCCCTCTCGTGCATTGCTGACGTTGCTTATTACGTCAGCAAACAGCACATTTTGTTTCATTGATCTTGCTTTCATAAACAAAGTATAACGTGAAGTCTGCAGTTAGAACAGCACGCGTCGCACGCACCACGTGATAACCCAAGTTGCAAAGCTTATTTTCGTTAAAAAAATAAAAGGGGGATGGGTCTGTCACTTGAGGCTTTTTTTGATATATAAGTTGATCAGGTTTGCTTGTTTGTCTCTTGCAACATTACTATGTTGTCGGAAACTGGGATAGAATGGGGTTTAACTAATTCTGGGGAGGATTGGACGTTCAGCCTGCACCATGAAGGCTTGGCAGCCGTCCGTGCCCTCCTTCGTCTGGCATGGACAGCTGCCAAGCCTTCATGGTGTGGGCTTAGTTAAACGTCCAATCCTCCCCAGAATTAGTTAAACTCCATATTAAATACATGTGTGCGGCAAGTACAAAATCGAGTGCCGTCCTTCTGAAGGCACGCGATAATAATAAGATTCACCAAAAAACAGAGCAGCCGTCCATGCCCGACGAAGGAGGGCATGGACTAAACCTGCCAAGCCTTCATGGTGCAAGCTTAGTTGAACGTCCAATCCTCCCCAGAAGTAGTTAAACCCCTAATTAAATACATGTGTGTGGCAAGTACAAAATCGAGTGCCGTCCATCTGCAGGCACGCGATAATAATAAGATTCACCGAAAAATAGAGCAGCCAAAACGTGGCACCCTAAAATCAAGATACATTCAAAAATACTCACCTCACGTATATGCATACCGCACTTGCATGTCACGACATTCCATATAAAATGCCTTTGCTAAAAGCAAAATAATTGGTTTCTGTGGAATCTCTTTTACAATAACATTTGCAGCTGATCAGAAAGCGTAAATTCTCAACTACTCCGACGCCCAGGTGAAACTTTGGGTTGTCTGTCAGAATATTGAGAGACAACGCCAAACAGCCCTCAAGGGGGACACATTAAATTATCACAAATTGTCATTGCGGGAGCCAGATGTTTCTTTTTATCTGTATATGGCGATAAAATGGGTTGGAACCAGTATAAATATTTCTGTACTAAGAAGGAACTTCAAAGCCTCAAAGGCATGGTGATAGGGGTATTTGAGCCATGAAATAACGTTGATTTCAGGAGACATCTTTCTATTACCAAACTATCTTGGCAATAGATTCTTCGTGGTAATTTAAGGTTCACAATGTTCTTTTCAGTAAGGTAACGCTATTTAGGAATTTCAAGCTACAAGGACACCCCAACTCGATTGGAAAAATAGGTTTTAATATTTGAATTGAGACCGGAGTTGGTCGTAAATGTAAACATACAAATAGGCCATCGTAGATAGGTTATTGTACTTTGTGCATAAATGTTATAAGTATAGTCAGCTAGCCGAATAATCACACGAATGTGGCCTTGATCACCCTTATCAAATTTCAAGTTACTCATAGACCAGCTGTGTTCCTGTCTCTTAGAAAATCTCCATTCTGACTTCTTGCCCTAAAGTTAAATCTCGATCGGGAAGCATAGTCATAACATAACATAACATAACAACACTTGAAACTTGCTGGCCAGACGCTATGCCAGATAAGAGAGCAATATAATCAGCCTATCATACTTCTGTGGTTCATGGAATGGCTTATGTTATTAAAACATATCTTTAACACTGATTCATTAATCAGCCTCTGGCTGTTTCTGATTTAAATTTCACAAAAGAAAGTCTTCATGCAAGCCTCAATTTTTGGCGATGCACTCGAGCATGCCTACAAAAAGTAACCTGTTGAATTGCACCTAGAAACACTGCTGAAATTATAAAAGAGACGAGTTTTCTTCATTACCGAAAGTACATCTATCATTTTCACTCCTGAAATATAAAGAGATACAAAATCATAATTCATCCTCACAACAACAACAACAAATAATGAAACAAGCTCAACAATTGTCTGCAAAACCCATGGAACATAAACCTTTATACACACACACACACACACAGAGACACACACATATATATACAGAAACCCCTTTGCAACGACACTCAGATATCCGACAATTCCAGTTATCCGACACATTTCTTTGGAAGCAGATGGTGTTTTAAAATGATTATATATATATATATATACATGAATATATATATATATATATATATATATATATATATATATATATATATATATATATATATATATATATATATATATATATACATATCACGGTAATTATCATTATATTCATCTTTGCTTTTTTTTCTTTATTAAGCTTATTGTTGGCTATTCTGGGCAGCATAAGCATCTTAAGACATGAAATATGATCGGTGTAAATGAAGAGCTCCGTCCGAGAAAATATGTAGCCTATGGTGGTTTTTGGGAGGCAAGCAACGACACTGAGTTGTCATGTACATTGATAAGAATGTTTTGCCGCTTGTCTGAACCTTATGGAAAATGTTTCAATATGTGAGTTAAAGCCAACTATAAAATTTCCGAAGAAATGATGGGTTTCTATGCTAAACTATTACGAATTGAAAGAAAGTTCAGAAACATACACACAAGATAAATATTCAATTTTCAGGTATTGAGCTGACCTAAAACTGAAATTAAATAGGTAAGACTTTCAATTGACCACGGACAAAATACTAGGCAAATCAAAACATTTCCAAGCACGATATTACCTACCCAGTACTGTACCAGTGCTTGATCTATTTTATAAGTTTGTTTACAAGTATAAGGGTCCTCTGGGAGATGGCCCTTGCGGAAAAGCAGCCTTAATTGTTGTCTAACTGCAACAGTGATTATTAATTTTATAGATTCACTCAATTGATGCAAAGCCCAGATCTCCATCATTACAAACGACATAGATTGCCATGAATTGCGTACCTAATTGACTTCTGGGTCGCCGGATGTAAAACCAGATTGAACAATTGAAATTAACACATAATTTCAGAAAAAGAGTTGGAGGTGCACTTAAAGGTTCTTCGAAAAGCAAACTGTTTTGACGAAGAACGCAACATATGTTACAACACTCTGCTGAATTAATTATGAACCATTCTTCAAATGATATCCATGAAGCCATTTTGGAGACTATGTATTTTCTAATGGAATGATTAATGTTCTCTGACGTCCGGCCAGCAGAAAACTTACCTTTTACGTGCATTTATTGGTACGAACAGTAAATATGCTGGTGCACTTAAACATATCATACTAGGTACTACATATATGAAATAAGTGAAGAAAGCACAATCAGATATTTTGCAAATATGATGCTAGACGACTATTTTGTGATACAAGGTGCAATCTTAAAACGTTATCACAACAATATGATGTATGCAGGTGTTAATTTTTACCAGACGACTAGTCACATTTTCAAATGGATATGACATGATACTCGTTTTTTTGTGATCAATTTGGTAAACAGAATCTACCTACAGATCTTAGTGTAAATAAAGTTAAGATTATGTTTCATTAAAATCATGTTTTGTTAGTATTATTATCATTAGCAGTACTAGTAGTAATTGTAGCTAGAGTAGTAGTAGTAGCAGTAATAAAAATAATACATGCATTAAACAGAGTGGCTGTACTTTTGTGCATAATAAGGTGAGTCAATCCACTACCGTGCATAAAAGGTTCCATATGGAAGTCTGAATTTGTCTTCACAAAAACAAAGTGGGTTCTCTTGAGAATAATTTGCACATTCGAAACTTTCATGCCCCTAATTATTTTTGTAACAACATAGTCATCCACAATAGACGCAGATAATGCATCTGCACACAGTAAACAGGGGAAATCAAATTCTTTCTAAAAACCCCAACTGTGTCTATTTTCGAGAACTGAATAATTCAACAAATGATTAAGTTCGTAAAGTAGTCCGGGTATTTTGGCAAGGAACATATGAAGGGGATGAAAATTGGCTCAAACCAATTTATGTGTTCGCCTAAAACAAGAAAGTATTGTTTGGGAATATAGCGCACACTCAGCAGGATTCTTCAAAAACCTTGCTACTTCCTTTATGAGGCTGAGCAGTTAGGTAGCACTGAAGTAGCAAGTGATTAACACGAGCAAAGTTTCACATGAGGTCGCTTTTTCCCAAATAACATGTAACAAACAAGAGGACGTGTTGTAAATTGGTCACATTGAATATTCGAAAATGACAATTGTGCCATTGGACTAATTTCCCTCACATCTTACACTGAGTGTTTCAAATTCCATGGATGTGTCCTGGTCTTTATGTAATTTTTTATTGTTTATTTTTTTATTATTCTTTTAATTAATTAATTTATTTATTTATTTATTTATTTATTTATTTATTTATTTATTTATTTATTTATTTATTTATTTATTTATTTATTTATTTATTTATTTATTTATTTATTTATTTATTTTTTTATTTATTCATTTACCTATTTATTTATTTATTTATTTATTTATTTATTTATTTATTTATTTTTTATTTATTTATGTATTTTTTCATGTGGTAAATATTTTAAAGAAACATATTAGTACATGCAACAAGCACAGTTACCCAGACATATATTTATTATATTGGTACACACATTATGACACTTACACCGAGATGAATTGTTAACCTATACAAGGAAGTATTTTTGTTTCCAGTCATTACAAGTTTTGAAAAGGCAGGAAATGTGTAAGGTCAGTGAATGATTGTGTTCATCATTTCAAATTTAACTCCAACATTTATTTCGGTTATCAGAGTCTCATGCACTGATGCACATAGTAGAAGCAAGTAAAAGTGTTATGGTAAATAAATTTTCGGGGCAAAAACCCATAGTCTACCACAGTAAAATTATTTCATCTTTATCTTCCTTTAATTGACAACCCTTACCTGATTTATTAGGCATCTGCGTACAACTCTGCATGAGCAGACTTTATAGTAGCTTTATTTCAGTGCACAATGGAAGTCGTGCAACCGGATGGAAATAAGGAAATATCGTCTGTGCTTGACAAAAGACGCATGTACAGCCCTAGATATTATACCTTGGAAGATCTCTAAATGGCTAAGTCCGTGTTACTTTGGGTTAAATCATTACAAAGACTTATTGCACTGGCGTGCCAATGACCGTCAAAAAACATGCTTTTGCACCTTTGTTCCTGATTAATTCTGTAATTCGATATCACTTGTGTCTTAGCTGTTCTGTGCCGTATTGGACTCCATTCTCCCAATTACACACATGTATTCACAATATGACGTATATTTTAAATGACAATGACATCCATTTGCTTTCTATGGTAAAATAATGGTGATATGATGTGTCCATTTTAAAGATTTTAAGTGTGTTAAAATTATTTTCAACTTCCTCTGTAAAACTCCCTTAGATGGTGTTTAAAGAACCAAACATAGGAGTTGAAATGGTTGTGAGTATCTAGATGCAGGGGTTTGAATGATGATTTTTTTTCAGTCCCGATACCTATTGGCTAATGCTCACATTTCTATCGATAATTATGTGTTCTATGGAGAGTGCAATGGTAATTCATATTTTGTGAATTTATCCAAAAGCGTCGGCAAATTCACTTCAAACTTAGTGGAGGAGAGATGTACCTTGGTTACCCCTCCAGTATGTGAATTTCAATTGGTCATACTCCAGTGATTTTTGGACCTTTTTATGAGTGTTGCTTTATATTTCGTGGGGAAACCTTAATACTTTCGTCATATTAGACATTTAACCAGTCGGTTTTTAAATTGCACATAAAGGTTCCTTGATGCAGAAAAGGGTGGGACTTATTATGGGTCACAAGTATTGAGTTCAGCTAAAGATGGGCTCCTTACAAAACCCTCTTGTACTTTTTTTCTTTCTTTCTTTCTTAATTTTCTTTCTTTTTTCCCCGTCTTTTTGTGTATTTCTTTCTGTCTGTCTGTCTGTCTTTCATTCTTTCTTTTTCCTCCATCCTTTTTTTGTTGCAAAAGACCCAATAAATGGAATTTAAGAAACTAAAGTGCCTTCTTTTTCCGCCGATACTTACATTTTATATCGCGACCTTAATTATGAAAATGGCAGCTAATTGTGTTCCATAGCGGTATATATATATATATATATATATATATATATATATATATATATATATATATATATATATATATATATATATATATATACGTATATATATTTATATATACATATATATGTGTGTGTGTGCGTGTGTGTGTGAGAGAGACAGAGAGACAGAGAGAGAGAGAGAGAGAGAGAGCATGATCTCCATCTGAAAGCCGTCCAAGCCCCTGATAATCGACATTCTATCATCATTTCCTGTTTGCTGTCAACGCAGATGATTTAGCTTCAGCTACAATGTCTTGCGGTAGGAAATGTATATATTATGTTGAACGTCCCGTTTGCAAAACATTGGAAAGGACTCTTCGAAGAAGTTAACTTATAACCAGTGGACTTAGTCTTTAATGATTCAGGGCTTCTAGTTTTCATGAAGCCATTATTTTATGTTGTCAACATATCTTATCATCTTAAGATATTAAACGAAAAATGCATTGCTTGATGGATATTTAAGTGTTCCTGTTAAATCTAGAGATGTTCATGTTAATGGGCTTGTCAAGATGTGGACGGTTTTTTGACATGGACTGATATTAAAATGTGATACCGGTGTGCAATTGTGTCACACTAACAGTTGGTATGATGGTTAGGACCATTACTTTAGACGTGTCTTACTATGTAGTACAACAATCTACATGAAAGCTATTAATACCAAAAAAGTGAACTCACCCAGTTTCTCAACCAAAAAAATTACAGAAGTATGCAGTTTAAGATTGTTGTCAAGACCATTTCCCTTTACGTTTTGTTGAATTTGTATCAGATGGCTGTTGCAATTTCCCTAATATGATGAAATGACCATATTCATATATAAAAAGGTTTCTGGTTTTGGCAAGAAAAAAAAAAAAAAAAAAAAGCTTCTTATAACAGACTGTGCCTTAATTGGGCGATCATTAGAATAACTGCAAACCAACAATGATCCCTCCTCGCAACTTGTGCCGTCCTCTACGCAGAATCCTTGAGTTCTGAACATTGAAAAGGGGCCACGGGGTTTTCTATGCCGATCATAATAGAACAAATTTAGTGCGTGATAGCACCTTGTGCATGGTGCACTCCGTGCAGGTCATTTTTATGCTCAACCTTAATTTGAAAAACGGTGAACTGTCAGGGCAGATATAAGTAATATTAATAAACCCACCGCAAAATTACATTGAAATGGACTTAACCAAACGACAATAATCAGCAAATCTCTTGTTGCGGATATTCTTAGTCTTCTTTTGGAGGGCTTTAGTAGTCAAAAGTGAAGACAACAAGTAAACAAAAGTATGAATTATTAAATACAGTTATCATCAGTTTTCTGTAGAATAGCCAGAGCAAAGTATGGCCAAATGAATAAAAAAAAAAAACGGAAGACATGACACTAGATTATGTTCTAATGGATCACCAAAGAATGTTCCAAGAAACAATAAAGCCACTTCTTCTGTAATTTGTTGCAAATGAATGTCTACAAAATGATTCTTTTTACACTAATAAACAAATGTAAAAGCTTCCTTTAATAGTAAAACGCATTCTGACACGATACATTTTAGAAGAGTCATATTCATTTTGTGGCTTATCATGGAATCACCCATCTTGAATTATGAAAATCTTCATTAGGGCCTGTTTTCATATGCCTTTGTTAAAAAACGGCATTCAGACAACATACGTTTCAGATGAGCTACGTTAATCATGTGCCTTATCATGGCATCACCTCGAATTATAATCTAAATTAGGGCCTGTTTTCATATTGCTGCTGTTATATACAAAAAGTGTATTAAGGTTGGCAAATATTTCTAAACCGTTCACTCTTGAAGGTGCATCGATTGTTTCATATTGCTGTTAATCATTTCCTAAAACATATAGGTAATTTGAATACACTTGATTTTTTGGCGGCGTTTGGACACATTGGCAGCGGTGAGCGAGGAATGGCAGTGATAAGTAGTGAATATCTGCAGACAGCCGCACGCATTCTTACCCGTGTGAGGTCTCAACAGATATTGGCTTCAGGCCTGGGCCGCAGAAAGCCGCCTTCTGCAAGAGACAAACTGAAATTAGTCCAAGCAGCATGTGCTTCTTTCAGTTGTAACCTGATAGAACAAATAAACGCATCAAGTAAACAAATATAAGACTTATAGGTCCACGTTGAGTGAAAATAAAAATCAGTTTGTATATATATATATAATCGATTAATCAAGACATCATTGTAAGAATAGATATGTTTAATTTTGTCTCCATGTACATGCCCCTGTGCATTTGTAACTAACATTAAAGGCTTTGACCTCATAGTTTAGTATGGTATTATGCGTTCCACAAAGCATTGGTGCTGTCAAAATTTACATTAATTTAACATTCATTTTATGCAATAATGGGTATTTTTAAGGGAGCGTAGAGTAGTTGATATCTATGTTTGCTTCATTGAAAGCCCTGTGGAGTGGTTGAATTTTTTGGTATTTTTGTTTATGTTACAATGTTTAGCACAGCAATGCGAAAATGAAAAGCAAAAAACAGGGAAACAAGCTCCTCCCTCCATCATGGTTTATAAAATATGACTAAGAACCAGATGATTAATTTTGGATGGTCTAATATGAACAGATAGTCTAATGACACAATAATTTTGTATTGCATATCAGTTACAGGCGAGTGCAGGTTCATGAAAATTAAAAACTCTTATTTTGGTCTGGACAGCGCGTCATAAATGACACAATCATATTGTGTTGGCAAACAGTTAAAAGTGCACAAGTGCGTGAAATTGGGGATAAAACTATTTTTTCTTAAAGTGATGGCTTGATTAATGATATATATATATACATATATATATATATATATATATATATATATATATATATATATATATATATATATATACATATATATATATATATATATATATATATATATATATATATATATATATATATATATATATATATATATATCCGTACCCAGTGTGTACGCCACCATCCAATGCCCCTTGACGCTATACCCCACCCTCCGCCGTCAAAGTGTCCAAACGCAGCCAAACAAATCTAGCGGTTAATGCCTGCTTTTGAGACCTACGTGTACTTTTTTTTCAGGGAAAAAACTGTTGTTATTTTAGGAAACAAAATCATCAGTGTTAATACACATTTATTCATTTTGTCATTTTATGTTGTTCACACATGGGTATGAATTGAGTCAAAATAAGAAGGGGTTATGTGGAATTTTGGAAAGCCTTTTCAAGGCCTAATGAAAGTCAAAATTTGATCAGTATCCTACATCCATTACACTTTTCGTGTTGAGACCTCATATAGATCATAACTTGCCCACTATGTTGTGTGGAAATGTTACCACGTGCTCATATGACCCTTGTATGAACTTATCAAATACCCATATTTATATTGTCTCATGTTCATAGACTTGAATATTCAGCATTGCACAACACAAGCACAATTTACAATATAAATATGTTACATTACTAAAGACATTTTCCGAAAGGCTGCTTTCACTGTGGCTTGTTTTAAAATTTATATTGAAAATGACTATGGACAAGACTAAGCCACCTATAATCCCACAGGCGAAAAAAGGTTAGCAAAATTTAAAGCAAAGATATAAATACCAATTGCTCAAAACAAGTATTTAAGAAAAATAACTTTTTGTTGCACATTTAGTTGTACGCATGAAGCTAGGATTAAAATCACTACTGTTGTACCATTTTCTTCGGTACTCAGATAATATTCTTGAACAGACAACTTTCTTTTTTGGCAAAATGTGCAATAAAGCTGCATGTGGGGAATATATGGAGACGTAATTCGTATTTTAAGAGTGAAGCTAGCTGCATTATATAACCGGTACCAACACCGCCCCCCCCCCCAAAAAAAAACACTTGTATAAATACAAATGTTATTCGAGCTTGTAGCTATACGTTACAAAGTATTGTGCAACCAATAGTTTAGATTATTTAAGTCTAAATTACTATAGGCTATGTTGAAGGAAAAGGGTATATTTACCTTCGCTATTTATTTTACTGACTCATGCATGTATTAAATATTGAAAAAAAAACATTGTTCCATCGTGCATCACGTTTATCAGCAGCACTTCACCTTTAATTAGAGAAAAACTGGATGCCATAAAAGGAAGTATGCTTTTGCCTTTTTATTTTAATTTAATGAACCAAAGCAAAGGAAGTGGCCGATATTAGAAACAATACCTTTAGAAAACATGCTCTTTAGATAAACATATCAAAGAACATTTGGAATGTTAAACAGTGACCGTTTTAGGGTTCAAAATATACTCTTTTTCTCTTTCTTTCTCTCTCTCTCTCTCTCTCTCTCTCTCATATATATACATATATATATACAAAATTTTACTTGCATCGATTGACTTCACATTGCTTTGTTATATTAATATCAATATATTCAAAACCATGATGACAACATATTGTGTAAGACTTCCATAATTTTTGTAAGTCGCAAATTTAACATTATTATGAGTGCCTATTTATGGTTAGTGTACATCGCGTACTCCCGGAATCATCTGTGGTTAACAGAGGGGGAAGATAGGATTTTCCATGCATCACCTGAACCTGGATAAGAACGGCGTCACTAGTATATCAGGTAGATTAGGGCATAACTTCCCACATGAAAATGAATGTAATTTCGGTGCTTACGGCTAAAAAATATTTTAATATTTCAGCAAGAGAAAGCAGACTAAGACAAGAAATTGTTATGGCAGATTATTAGTAATTTTGAGTCCTGCCAGTAGTCTACTTCACCAACTTGAGCAGAACTTTCCACGTTGTCAAACCTGACCCCAATGTGTACAAGTTTTACGCAATGCCTGTAAGTAAATTGCAGTGAAAGGTGTACTCTTGGAGGCAGGGTTCCATAACGTATTCTGAGGATACAACTAAAAACAAATAGCAAAGCCGGTTATTTTCCTCTAACTATCTATTCTCCAGTCCCTAAGCAGACAGAAATCGGTCAAAGAGAACAAAGCATATACCTACAAAAATTATTGTAGAGCTGAATTCATATAATTTTGAGGTCTACAGAACGCATGAAATACCGTATGGGTGTGTATGGTGCATACAGTGACAACCCTTTTGGGTGCGGCTTAGATAGATATCAAGATATCCACCTGCCACCTGTGCAGCATTTCACTCATGTAGGCACATGAGTGAGATACTGCATGGATGGTGGGTAATATATGCATTATCTGCGGAGTCATGATGGATGGAATCCTAGTTCCAGCGGATAGAGGTATTGCCACCTGGGGAGAAGCAGTGAACATTATGCAAAAACTCAGGAACCCTGAGTACCGAGTAGTGCTCGGTAGGCTTGTTTTAGTGTTTGCTGGAAGAGAGAAACTACAAGTAGCACAATTATAGGGCACAAAATATGCTATTCAAGTTTCACGAGCAAAAGCAAGATATAAAGGTTACAGGCAGCATACAACATTGAAATGCCAAGAGGATGTCCAACTACTAGTTCTTGAACAGTAGCAACCATTTCAGGCTGTTAAAAACGAAGTTCGGTGAAGCCGATGGATAAGAAGTTAAGCATTTTCTAGCAGTCTGTTCAGAAAAAGGGTGCCATGTGTACAGTTTCTTCATTTAAAATGAATCGGCAAATACTGGCAGCAGCCAGGTTTGGTCTGCATGCAAGTATCACCTGTCTTGTGTAAATGATCTTATTGCCACAGAGGGCAAGTATCACCTTGTGTGTTACAAACAATGTGTTACAAATACAAGTGGCACAAAAGCAAAAATCACAAAATACCGATATGACAATGTGGTGGCTAATGGTGAATTGAAGATTTCCGCAACCACGCACACGAACGTGAGCTAGGTGAAGTGTGGGATAGATACTGTGTATAAGCTGAGGCTGCTGACTTTCAGATACCTCCATCGTTTATCAGTAGATCTTCCTTCACCAAAAATCTTAAGCCACAAGTTCGTGATATTCATGATTTTATTCCATTGAGTCATCGTGCAGCAGGTGATAGGAAGACTTTGTTAGTCCCAATAAAATTTGCAGATATCCCACTTTCCAAAATGACCAGTGAAGCTGAAACTGCAGAGACTTTATCAGTATAGTTTTATCAACATCCAGAAGATTACTTCCTAGAGATAGTTCATGTGGCTCTCAAACTGCCAACAGACGTAATGAGTCACCCTTTATGCAAAGAAGTCACAGTCAGTGAATATAAGGCCATATCCTGTGTTCCTGACAGTTTTTTTTTCATATTTTTTTGTCTAATGATTGCAGGCCAAAGTCTTCTTGAAGCTGATACAGAAGAAACAGGTAAAGAAAATGTAACTGAGAGAACAACAAATGTCCAGAATGTGGTTTTCAGTATTGCACAGGACCTAGTGTGTAATGTTAGTGAGGGAAAGCACTGGACTCCAAAATATGTAGGTCATGCCAGTCTTTGCATCAGGCGACCAGGTCCAAAAAGCTGGTTCAGTTGTTTCATAATGAAGGACACATAATAAACTATGACCATGTCTTTTAAGTGGACATTGCTCTTGCAGAGAGTACATTGCTCTTGCAGAGAGTACATTGAGGTCTATGGATAATGAAACTGGAGAAGAAACACCACTCGAATTTAAGTGGAAAGTTAAGTTTTTATGCTACACAGATTCCAGCATGGCAGACAATTCCATCAACAGTCATGGATTTGCAATTGCTTCAGCATTTAAAGACAACAACCCAATTGGTTCCAGAAAGGAAGGAAGATATATTTCCAGCTGCCATAGTGGAAGGGAAAGTGGGACCACCATTAAATACAAATATATAAAGAGGATGGTTTGGTCCATCAAGTGAGGAAATATCAACATATGCAAAAACCAAAGCATCTGATATGTCTTTTGTTATGATGAGTGAAAAGATACATGATAAAGATGAAGGAATCCACACAAGGTGGGCAAAATTCAACCAACAGACATCTAAAGTAAAAGCAGAGGTGACCATGGTTAAATGTGTACCTATAGTGCAAGCTCTAGCCCATGAAATGGACACACTTAACTCAGTAGAATTAGAGTGCAGAAATGTTGCTAGCTCCCTAGATCAGTACCGTGCCATATTTGTCGCATATGAGGCTCTGTATTGCAAATTTATGGAATTGAAATGGGCAAAATAAGAATATCAGGATTTTCTAATTGTTAGATTGGGTGAACTGCACTCATTGCTAAATTTTCTAAAAAGTTATTGGCCAGCATGTCCAGGATTTTGGACTGTTAAAAGCTTGCACTGAGAGTAAAATGCTTGCATCAACGCAGCTGAGCAAGCAATGGCAGGTAAATCATACAACAGGGGCATCAGAGCACAAAAATTAACTTTTCAGGCAATGTGGAAGATCCTATGACCACAACTGAAGGAATCCCCCCACCCACCCACACAAACACACACACACACACACACATGAACAGGTGGGGAAAAGGATACATGCTGCAATTTTTGATGGAAATGTGGAATCTCTCATGTCTCAGAATCCAAAGATTTTTCAGGAGGGTGAGGAAGTGTTTATATCATCCAAAGAGAATGCATACTTCAAATTTTGGCTACATTCAAATGGTATACATTCTCCTTCTTTACATCCATGCACAGTGAGAGGATATTTGGCTACTCCATCTGTTTGCCTTTACGTCCATGCCCCCCCCCCCCCCCCACTTCCTGTGGTATGATGACTTATTATGCATGATGGGAAACTGTCTATTTGGGGAAATGAACGACCCCCCCGACCAAATCCGACAAGAATTTGAAAATGGAAACTCTGTTGTGAAGGAAAGAAGCCAGCAGTTAAATCAGGTTGACCCTGAGCAACACCTGGAATGGCTTAAAGGGATAGACAAGACAGGGAGGAAGTATTATTGGTATCACCAATCTCACTTTATCGTTGTATCTCAGAGCCTTCAGAATATTGTAATAAAGGACTTGACAATACAAGAATTTGAGAAAAATCTCATAAATAATTGCTGCACAGGAAGGCCAGAAAGTACTGGACCAATTTCTTGACGAGAGGCTCCTTTAATGTGAGAAACAGAAGGTGAAATTCAGGGATCTTCTGCACAAAAAAAAACAAACCTCTTACATTTTGCTTCATGTTTGATGTACCTTGAAAGGGAACAGCAGCTGAAAATAAAAGATCCTGAAGGCAAACAAATCGATTTTGCAAAGATTGGTCACTGCAGAAAGTGGATGTAAGATTAACCTTGAAAAGATCCTTTGCCATAAACTGTACCTATTGCCATAGCTGATATGAAAGAGTGTGGCTGCACTTGAAGCAAAGCAATGCTGTCCGATATTCTCACTCGGGGAAACAGCTACACTTATGATTGATTGCCAATCTCTTATTCAATCCATTGGAAAACCAAGAAAGGCCTCTACCTTTGGCAATCTGTCAAATACTTGTGTAGACATTGTCCTCAAGAGTGGTGTTTCTTTTCATCACATTGACATTGTGTTTGATAGATACTACAAAACCTCTGCAAAGCAGAAACAAGACAGCAACATAGTAAGGGTCTTACACCTATCCAGCGGACAATTGAAAATGCAAAGATGCCATTGCCTGCAGACTGCAACAATTTCATGGCCCTGCCAGAAAACAAAGCAGATCTGGCGAGATATCTCTTAGAAGAACAAGTTTCGTATGCACAAAATACCCAAATCATAGTCGTATGTGCTTGGTTTGAGGAGGAGGTCTGTTTTCTCGTAGAAGTTAACTCTCCATGGTTTGTCTTTTTTCCCTGAAAATGAACATGACTTTTATTACTCGTATATTACGTATACAGATAATATTGTGGTTGAAACATATTTCTCAATCCATCCAACTTGAGCTTTGTTATCTGAAAACGCTAACAAGCTTGATGCTGATTTATTGACTTACATGGAATGCAAGGAGTTAATTGCTTTTCAATAAACCATATTTAATCCCGTGTTAATGGCAGGCATTAATATAACCATACTCACCCCCACCCCCACCCCCACCCCCACCCAAATATGTATTGGTGCATGAAGGTTTTCTTTACCAACAATAGTATTATTCTTCCATCACCTAATAGCAAAGATTCCCTCTAGAAAGAAAACCATGGATGAGAAAAAAAAGTATTCTTAATATATCACTTTACTAAACTAGAATGGTCTTACAAATTGCACCATAATGTAATAAATTATCAATTATTCACTCCAAGTAAGATTCTAAACTATTTGAATGCACAAACAAATATATATATATATATATATATATATATATATATATATATATATATATATATATATATTATTGGTGTATGAATGCAAATCATTCCAAGGTGAAATGTTCAAATTTTGCCAACATTGAAAAAAAATAATAATAATAATATAGGCAGCAAAAGGCTAAATATTTTGGAATTGTGTAGGGATACGTTAGCTACCCGAAAACCTTTATATGTTATGCAGGTCCCACTCTCCTTTTTCACTTTCGGAAATTACGCCAGAATGTGGTGCATAATTTTTTGTAGGAAAGTCGATTCAAAGTTTTCCCTGTAAGCCGTTAAACGCGTTAAGTTGTATTATTGATATTGGAATACAAACATACACGATGTGTACTCCTTAACTTTTTCCTAGACTGACTATTACACTTTTAATGTTACACTGTATGATTAATTCGCTACACTATTAATTTTTAGTGTTTGTTGTGTAAAGACCCATAATTTAAGCATATTGTATGTATGAGGTAAGCATTTTTTTACTCAAAGAGAGTCAATAATGCCACATCATCCATGTATTTCGTGAATATTTTTACATTTTGTCATTTCTTTTTCGCATTGACAGAATATGAGACATTTCCTTCCTTATAGTCTGATGGAGAACAATCCAACCAATGTTATACGCTAGCCTGTGTGACGAAGCTGCAGCGCTATTATACACTTATCAAGCCCCCCCTTGCGAGTACTTTTACATTCTAATCTTGCCAGACATTTTAATGTGCCCCTTTGCGAAGACACGGAAAACTAAGCATCTAAAGACAAGCAGGGATGAGAAAAATAAATTAGTGAATAATCGACGTGATATTTGTCCAATGTATATAATTCCAAGCCCCTAAGCAAACGCATATTTGCCAACTTTTTAGCCGGTATCAGTAAACATGCTGGCGTGAAGCATTAAACTAGCGATAGACACTATCTCCACGCAACTGCTACTCTTATTCAGTATTTGAAGGACCATGGTTTTCAGGCAAGACACATCATGTTTATGGCTTGCCATAGAAGTGAAGCATCTTTTGCGTTCATACAATAGATCCAGCTCAACAACCCCGAAAGAGAACGTTCAGCAATGCACTGTCTACCTTGGCTTTCAGTGACCTTTGATCCACCACAGCCTCTCCACCTGTCCCTACCAGTGACCCACAGCCCTGTCGTGCCAGTACCTGTTTTTCTGCCTGAGCACTCAATTACCATCGCCCACCGAACATGCAACTGCCATTGCGTCTTGCAGCAGACTAGATATGTTATAACGTTTCACAATTGGATCTTTTATATGGCTGACCCCACCATGCCATCGAACTGGTGACATTCATTTTCAAAATTTCTGTTTCTAAACTGGACATCATCACTGCTAGGGAGATGTAAGACCTTCCGCCACAACATTCCATTCATATTTGTATAATGCCATATTTTATGAAACAGCAGTATATCTAAAACATGTTGACCTTCTATGAAGGCTATTGAATCAAAAAAGCTTGATTTCTATGGAACTATTTTCTTTCCGTGTCGTCATTTATTCTGGGCCGTCCAAAGGGCGTATCTTTAGCATCACCAGGTGTTAGGCAACAGGTGAATGGCTCTCCTTTTTATTTCTATACTTGCATTAAAACCAACATTTCATGGAAAAATATTGTCCCAAACAACCCGAACACATTGTATGTCATAAATACATAAATATAGATGTAAATATAAGATAATGCGACGTTAGGAATGAAGCATCTTGCTATTTGTCATCACACACCCATACCTAGTATCGAAAGGAGGTTCAATGCTTAAAAGCCCACCAAACAGCCAAATGAACTTATAAACGGGTCACTAAAGAGGTGTTTCCAGTAAAGCTGTGACGTTTTAGAGTAATAATGCAAGTGTATGCTTTTCTTAGCTCTTTTAATCAAATTCCTGGCTGTAGATTGCGTCATTAAAAGAAACACAGCAGTTCATGTAGCTCTTTATCAATTTGTGAGTGATAACACACAAACTAATGGTGAAGAAAAAGTTATAAGTGAATTCACTTTCACTAATTTCCTTTGTGGCTGGGAATCAGCATGAAGTGTTCTCCCAACCCATAGGTAATTTTGTGACATTGAAAAGAGACCAGGCATGCAAACATCACCATTTGAAACTCTTTGACATATAAATTTTTTTTTTTCATTTTTATTTGACGAAGGTGTTCATGAGACCATGCTGGACACTTTTCCTTAGAACTGAGAACGAGTAGTTGCATGTACAGGCACAGCATGCAGTCTAGCTGTATATACACGGACAGCATGCAGTCCAGCTTTATCAGAGATAAACAATTAAGTGGAAAGGCATTTAATTAGTGACCCAGTACCAGAGGACAGCGGATGTTAATCGTTTGCTTTATCTACCATATGGGTACCGTAGGCGGCCCGCTGTCCTTATCAGCATAATAAGTATAATGTGCATGCCAAGGAAAAGATAGAAGCTTAACCTGGAACCCCCAACCCCATCCACTCCCACACATTGTACCCGACCTGGCCTTTTTATTTACTAGGGGTAGAGACCTATCCTTACTCTACAGTGTTTTCATCATTACCGTTAATCAATATTTAAAACTTTCGAATAAAACAAGCCAGGCCGAAATCCCTGAAAATGAATATTTAAAATTCATTTAAATTTTAAGATAACCTTTAGACAAGAAATCTAGAAAAAACTGATTAAAATATCTAAACCAGGAAACACATCTTTAATATCTTAGGTATCAGTATAGTCCAAAAGAATACATGAACAGTACATTTGTTGAGCTATTTGAACAAAATCTTCACGTCTTGGCATGGGATATGGTCAACATACCTGACATTAAATGGTGAGTCTTTGCTAAGGGAAAGGAAATATTTCTTAATTTCTACGTGAATTCATACTCAAGCCCAGCAAATTGTAAGCCAACCAGCTAGTATTGGCGAGTAACTCCTGCCCATGTGAACACATTTGATTTATTGAAATACTAAAGACCTAAGTGGAATAAATGTACCGACAAGAGGAAAATTAATTGCACTTAATAAATAGCTTATGGCATATGATGAACCCTATGCCATAGGCATATTCGGATATGGTGTTTTTGAGACTATACAGCAAGTAAATATATATATTACGATTGAACATTTAAGATTAATGGATCAAGTTGTTTTTTGCCTGTCTTTAATGAAGAAGACCCAGGTATTTCCAGTATGGTTTTTTGGTACCAGATGCAAGCATTTGTAAACTATCAAGTGATCAAAAAGATAGTTTCACAGGACAAATAACTAGCTTCGAATTGCCTGCAACCCTTAAGAGTTTGAAAAATAACACGTCCCCTTGATCCGATAGTTTTCTTGCAGAGTTTCTAAAATTGATTGGATTGATTGTATATTATATTTGAAAAATGCACTGAATTCTGGTTATCGAAGAGGGGTCTTTTCTTTTGAACCGTACTTCTATTCATCAGATGAGCAGTGATTCACAAGACAATTTCTTTTAAAGTTGGCAGGTGGTATTCATGTAAAATCAAGAGCTATGGATAGCACGTGCATAAGGGCCTTTTTTAAATTGTTCAGACAGATTATAAAACGTAGGTTTGACTTACAATGGGTGTGTGATAATTTCCATGGAATCATGGGAAGGGTGACTGCATAACAGTCCTATTCCATTTAACTATCCAGGGATAGTATATTTTGTTTACATCTACTATAAACATTTGGTATAACTTTGACACATGTGTCACGAAATTTGTCCATCTTCGCTCTGTATTTTAAGAAAAAATAAAGCATCAGTCTCGTAATTCACTGCTTATCTGATGAATATGAGAACGGACAAAAATATTCTGTCATTTGGTTCATATTTCCCGTGACACATGAGAAAGTTCAAAATATACAATCTGATTTCTTAAAAATAGCTTCCCGTTCAGACCACACACCACTGCAGTCTCATCCTTGCTTGGATCATGAATAAAAAGACAACCATCAATCTTTGATTTTCTTTTTTGGAGGCAACCAGAGGTCGCGTGAGACATGCTGAGTGAGGACGGTGGAAGCTCCATCAAAGTGATACAATTTTCAGCCAGGTACGTCTTGGTGATGTGGCTTGGAGGGGAGTTGTATTTTCTTTATGCAGCGTCATTTGTGACAGTCTTCAAGTATGTCTGGACGCACTGTGTGGGGTGGGGTGGGGGGATTTTGGTGTTTTAAAATTCTGTCTCAAGTTCTGCCTGTAAAATTTTTGCCAGTTGTAAATGAAATTGTGTACCTGTGCCCTATACTCAGTAACCTATCTCATATATATATATATATATATATATATATATATATATATATATATATATATATATATATATATATATATATATATATATATATAGTGCTGCAACCAATAGAGAATAACCGAAATCCACATATCTTCCTTCCATGCATGTTTTCGTTTACCGGTGTCTGCAATGCAGATAATGGCTGTATCTACGTAAGTCGCAGCGACACAGATGAAATCCTATTTACTCGAATGGCTGATAGATATATATTATATGTATAATAAATGGTTACGTTCCAGATTAAAATAGTAACATTAGTTTCTTATTTGTTATGACATTTTTTCATAAGTGTGGAAGGCAGTAAAAGAATGTTGGGTAGTCGAAAAATCTTCTGCCATTTGAATGAAAACTAAATTCTGTCATCAATTTTGTTTTCATACTTCATCAGCAATCATTGGTCTGGAGTGAATAGCAGAAAAACACTACCTGAAACATTGCAAAATCACTGAATTGTAAAAAATCCTGACCGCACAATACTTGGACCTGCACCTGATGGTAATGCTGATGTGGGTTTATATTCACCCTATTTCATATGGAATGGATAAGTTTTATCTTGAATTGCCTGTAATGTAGATTTGTTTAAAAATTTAAGAGGGAATTTTACTTCAACTTTACCAATTATGCCTGTGTCACTCACCACAGATTTTGGCATGGCTCCTATATGCCCTTTCTGTGGGTGAATAAAGAAACCGGCTGTTGTTATAGTTACTCAACCTTTGGTTGCTTCACACTGCTGCAATTTCAGTTGCTCAATATCTCTGCCAAACCCTGTAGATGCAGTAGAAAACTGTTTTGGTTTAAAAATATTACATACAACGCGATCACCACTTGACCCTCCGGTGAAAGTGCACAATGAATGGAATTTTTTTTTTCGTTTCTCTGACCTTGTGGCAGAGTTGTGTTGACGACTGCTCTTTGGTCTCTTCCTCGATGGTCTTTTTAGTCTCAAGATTGGGTTTCATCGCATCTTAAACAGCCGCAATCTTCTGATCAAGAGGAATGTCTTTTTGTTAGACCTCCCCAATAACACTATATATTACTTATGTACATTTTATTTAAAGGCTGCTGCTATTCTGAAGTTATAACCGGTTTTAGCACATCTATAGCATGAAGCAGTGCAATAGCCAGATTTGTTTTGGTAATTCAGCAAATAAATTTCAAGTTGTTTGGCTAACGCTTTGCTACTTTCTCTAATCGTTTCCACTTCATGAAAAGAAGGACGCTTCCCTTTAATTTCTTTGGTTACTTTGCCATATTTCTAATTTTTTTGCAAATAATTTCGTAGTTAGGGGAAGGATTTTTTTGGCCCTTGGATTATTCCACGGTGTTGATATTTCAGTGGTTGAAAATGCATTTTCTTGATTTACAAAAGTTTTCAAAATGTATTCTACAGCGTAATAGGTTGCAGTAATGTGGTTACAACAGTCCATCAGTGGGACATTTACATGAAGCTTGTGTCACTTCACTCTGGAAATTTATGACCAATAGGATGCCATAGCAGTCTTGCTTCACTTCTGGTTTACATTTAGATTTTTTCGCAGGCCTTGTCATTCTTCACCGTTATACCCAACAACAGTTAATTGGTTTATACTGATTACATTGATTAATTTCTGAAGAAAGTCATTTCCTGTATATTTAAAGACAAATAGACGGTTTCAATAAATGACTTTATAAAATCAAATAAATTAGGCCATATATTTTATTTAAAAGCTGGAAGAAAAAAAATACGTAAAGAAATAAACGTCGAAAGATTTAGTACGTTTCATTTGGCTTATCTGCATGTGTGATACAAAGATTTCAATTTTAAGTTGCTTTGAAATCAGTGTGGATTCAAAACTTTAAAAAATCTGTGTAATATACCATTTATGCAGCGCAATGTCATTAACGTATGATCAAATAATTAAATGACAGTTAATATATTTAGCTTTAAAATATTTCAAAATGAAATTAAGAAAATTTGTTACCATACTTTCACTAAATTATTTTTTACTTATTAAAAAATAATTAATCTTGAACACTCCATGTTGTGTAAATGGATGTTTTTATTTATTTTTGAGATTCCCGTTTAGATTAGTAGAAAAAGGTGTCACACATCGGTACAAATGTGGAAGTGTGATAATCTTTATACAAGCTTTATAAATAATTAACAAATGTTTAACATGGTAGTCAGTTGACCTTTTTCCTTTAGTCCAAAACACTTGAGATAAAAACAGACCCACGAAATTTCGTTTAAATCATTCAGTTTTATGTTGATTTTCAAAAAAGAAGGGCAACGAAAAAAAATGTCAATTGTTTACATTAAAATCATGGATCTGTTTTGAAGTCAAACATACATGTACACAGATCAATCCATTACGAAATTTTAAGAATCTGTCATCATTTTTATTTTAATCTAAGATTTTCATAAACTCCCAATTTTTCTCATAAATCAGATCCATTATGAGTATAGAGTCAAATGTTTAGCTCACATAGATAAAGCTTATGATTATGGAGATATATATTTAAACATGTTTTTGTGACTCTATTATTATTATATCTGGCTTAAAAATCAAGTCATTTAGATCACGTTCGCATTACCTTAAGGTTGGTCGATAAACATCAAATTTTTTTGCAGTTTTAGAAATTGCAAGTAATGAATGATAACATTTTAAAGCGTTACATGTGTCCAAATTGATGCATAGAAGTTTCAATAATAATTTTCAGGGCACAACCAGCAAAACCAGCGTGTATATAACCGTATTTTGACGATAAGGTAGCGGTTAAAGATTTTGTGAGTTAACCCAGATCTCTATGTATTATAATGTTTTAATCATGCGTTTTCCCTAAGGTCAGCTAATGCCCTTACGCAATACGCAGTCGAATCGCGCAGCCTCCTACCCCGTGTGGGTTTATACAACTTCGTATTTGTAAATTCTCCAAGAACAATTCTATACTGTTCAATATATAATTTTCCTCGCAATCTTATTCTCATATTAGATATGCCAGGTTACAAAATGTCATCATGTTAGACATTTTTAACGGTTGTTGTACGATAAAAAATGTATAAAAATAAACCAATGACCAAAATGAATGAACGATTGATTTTATAAATGAGAAAAACGTAAAAACCATTCAAGTATCATATGCATACGTAAAATTTTTGTCGTCCTCCCAATTATACATTGTGCTGTGTTAAGTTCATATTGCCGGGTCACCCTCGACCCTTCCCCTTGATGTGTATATCAACCTTGAATAGTTCGTCATACTATGTGTAGCAATTCAATTATAGGTTATTTTGTTACGAAGGGAGAATTAGAGGCGAAATATCCGGGATTCACAATTTCAAAATCTATCACTAATTTTTCATTGTCAATCATTTTGTTTACCATGTTATCTCGCAAAATATGAAACATCAAGCCATATACACCATTTTGTAATATAGGCTATTAAAACCTGAATTACTTTTATATCCTGATGAAAAAGTTAGAAATTTTAAATGTTTACCCTGCTAACAATCCTTGATATTACATAATTGGTTCTAATATTTTCGTTCATATTTCATTCAACCCTCCCCCCCTCCAAAAAATCACAAAAATTGCACACTTGTGTAAACCAAGGACAGCACAACGACGGGTCCTTGTACAAACGTAAAATATCCGACTACGCAACCTGTACATGTCCTATTCAAAGCATCCGATACGTCGATTTGTTCAGTTCCTTAAAGTTTGGAAGTTGTGGTCATAGGTGACAAAGTATTCGCATATACAACCCATATCAAAAATGCATAGCACAGGGGACAACTTTCCCTCTGTATGTGCTTTTTGAAGGTGATGCCATTCCGACACAGACGCGTCGTCGCTGCCAGGGCCAGCGCCTTGACTGATTGATTATTCATATACGTTTTATACAGATCTAAAGCCAATGGGATGGTGAACAGAACTATTCCAGAATCATATTATTCAGAGGATTTAATTTGAATAAGGCAAAAATAAATTTGCCTGAATCTTTTCACACGACATTCTGAAAAATTGCCGAAAATTAAGTGGTTCTCCACGACTTTTATAATTAGCCTATGTATGTATGTATGTATGTATGTATGTATGTATGTATGTATCTATCTATCTATCTATCTATCTATCCATATATATATATATGTGTGTATATATATATATATATATATATATATATATATATATATATATATATATATATATATATGTGTGTGTGTGTGTGTGTGTGTGTGTGTGTGTATACATTGCACTTGCATAGAATATGTCCAAAAAAACAGAGGCAAATAGGTCCTGTCTTGACACTATACGATGATGTTATATTCCTAAGTACATCATCATGGTACAGTTCCCTTCTGTTTAACTAATCTGGATATAGGCCCAAAAAAAATACAACGTCGATTGTTTAATGTTAGGATTAGGAATGTCACTTTGGTTTGCGTCTTCTACGATTATCCAAACAAAAAATAAACAAAACAAAAAATAAACAAAACAAAAAATAAACAAAACAAAAAACCAAGAGTTCCGAAATGCGCAAATTATCCACTTAGTCCTGTAACTTTAACTTTTTAGCCATCAAACTTATATTCTGCAATATAAAACTTGTGCTAAATTTTACTCAAGGCCTAATTCATATTTAGATCTGTTTAATAAAAGGTTATGACTTCAGATTTATAATTTCATAGTACTATAGTAAAGCTGCGTTATAATCAGACCATTTGTTTCTTGGACACTGTGTCAGATATCTGAAAAGGTCATATAAATGAGTCATAGCAAAGGAATTTGACTTTTTGTCTCTCAAAAATTCTGTCTCTAAGTGAATATGTTCAATATCTGAGTGGCATTATGATGAGGTTCCCTGTCGTTTACTGCTATTTCAAAAACTTGTAATACAGGGATATGCGAAGACCAAATTTTGACTTTCGTTTCTGATGCTTGTAGGTAAATTAAAAATGTATTATAAAGATACCCATTGGATTCGATATATCATATACATGATGTATTAAACCTGGCAATTGTAGCTGCCATTTTATACAATGCTTGTATGAGGTGAGACTTCTTTAAGTTGCGAGTCGCCAGCATCATATCGATTTAAACTACTACTAACTTTTCTTGGTATAGATCTGAGGTCAAGAGAAAGATGTTTTCCTTCATACTGCATTTCATATTCATAGCCTGAAATGTCGTCATATAAGAATAGCACCAAGTTGTTGGTATGTCCAGCTTAAAATTTGCATTTTGACATGGCTTGTTTGAGGACTGAATGATTTTCATCAAGAATAGTTCTTGTTTGCCCGGGTTTTTGGCGCAGCATCTCTCGCATTATTTGGAGCTGTTGTCCACTTCTATTATTGACGACACAATGCTGTCAATATGACATCTTATTCTATATAAATATTCAATGAATAAAGTATTGTTTGATGGATATTTCAGTCTTGCCGTTATATTTGTTGATGTTCGTGATGATAGACTTGTCAAGAATTTGAAGCTTTTCGACTTAGACTAATTCTCGACTATATATATTGACACGTTAATTTCTCACGGTACTATTATAAGTGCACATGGATTTTACTTCCAGCAAATTTGCTCACTGCCTAGTAATGCCGTCATTTTCTTACTTTTACCAAATTATGAAAATTAGAAAAAATGTCGATACTAGATTAAGTACAAGTTAGCAGTGTTACCTAATGACATAGAAAACAGCCAATATGACACAATGACTTATGCCTCAATACTCTTCGGTACTAGAACCATTGTTCCCTGAAAGTCTCATGGAAAAATACCTATTGGGTTTTATTTTGAGTTGGTAACGCTGGCTTTCAGTTAAATGACATAGTGATTAATGTCTCAGTAACGGTGGATCATAGGGCCATTGTTACCATCAAACACTAATAGTGATTACCCAAGGGTTTCATTTGATTTTAACTTTGACCTTGAATGACATTGGAGGGTCAAATGTCCACATAAACACTCATAATGAGAATGGCTGATTCCATCACTCTTTCATTTCATAATGACTCGTGAACTGTACGAGTGTAAAATGATATCTAATACTACAACAAGTGATGTGGTATTAGTCAAAGATGACCTTGATATCATTCTGAATTTGACAGGATCACTGCACTTTATGCATATAAGGCACACAAGAAGGTCAGAGTCGTCGTGTTGATGTTTTTCATGGTTGGAGTTTAATATAAAAAATAATAACAATTTTATGTAATCACAGTATCATCATTGCTGTCCGAGTCTTCTTGTTATAATTGTATGTTCTATTATTATTATTATTATTATTATTATTATTATTATTATTATTATTATTGTTATTATTAAATAAGTAATACAATTATGGATTAACTGCCGATATGGCGACATATTCAAATGAGTCAGTGACCCTCATATCCACAATGACGCAATTGACTCCCTTCCAAGAACTAGCCAAGCACGCACTTCATCATCTCCACCTGACTGGAGAGGGCATTGCGGGGAAGAGTGCATGGAACATGCACCAATGTTCCCTGTAAATACCACACTAATCGTGGCAACTTTAATATCAAAGGTAAAAGTCTTTTAAATGTACACCTTCAAGTCACTGTTACCTGAGAACTTCGAACTTTAACGGGGGGGATTTTAAGGAATTAAGTTAATTAGAGTTTTTTTTTTTTTATTTATTTATTTGCAGTTTTTGTGTACAGGATGTAATTGCCATTATTATGAGAGCACTATTTGACATTTCTAGTAGAGAAAGGATATCTATAATTTCTTACAGAAATAGTCAATCTAATACATTATGAAATTGGCACACTGGATTGTCTCTACTATAAACGGTCTCACCTGTTTTGAATTTTTAGATGACCTGTTACAGTATTGTTTGATTAAAATGTATATCTTATTAACAAGCATGATAAGGCCAGCAATCCTATGATATTCAGCATGCTAACATTCCTAATTTACAAGCATTATCATGTGACGTGATGTGCTGAATGCTCTACTGTGGAGAGAAGGGGGGGGGGGATAAATCACCTTCAAGGTGTGTCTGTCTTTATTTCATGCATGGAGAGAGGTGATTTTGACATCTTTGAGTCAATTACCTGCATAATTTGTGACAGCTCTGCACTGATAACATGTTGGCCTCTAGGAATGTCTGCTCACAATCATGCTGCTTGAATTCACCAACCTGGCACTTTTGGCAGTCAACCAATGAAAAGGTGTGAACAGCAAAAGAACCCATGGCTTCATATATTCTATGTAAAACATGCTGGACTAAACGAGTCAAAATAACACTTTCCCGACATCAAATCTCTATTAAAACCAATGTGCTAGTAAAACAGAGTATGGTGTTAAAGCATCAGCGATTTGCGACGCAAAAAATCTTTGTCCAGCTCTGGGTAATTTGCATCCAAAAAGGCTAATGTAACAGCTGAGAAAATGGGAATACACAGTTGTATCCACAGACTGGTGAATCCACGAAGTGTCAGCAGTGACCACTCTGTAGTCACTTATGCATGTGCACACTCTGAAAATATCAACTCAGGGCGAGGTTCTTGCTAACATTTCTCTAAAGAAAATGGGTTTTTTTCCCCAATGCCCTCATAAACTGTTACAAGTTTACCTTTTCTCAATATTGTGCAACATTGTCGCAGTTGACTTGCCACTTTCTTTTCACATCACAGCTATCTGAACATGTATTCATAATTTCCTATCACCTGAGGTTTGACCTGGATAGGTGCTTATGTTAAAAGCATGCAAGCAAGCAGCATTTCTCCCTAAGGGATTCTCTTGTGAATGGAGGCAAGAATACTGTTGTACAAGGGGTTCCACTTGAGGGGGAAGTCAAGAATTAGGATAGATATTGTGGATATACTTGAGACAACCTGGGTTAAACACCAAAGTATGAAGTTATAAAGAGGATAATGAAAAACTTTGATGAAGCAAAGTTGGAGAATATCAGGAGAAAAAAAACGAAAAGACACAACACAGCAGACAATGTATTCATATTTTATGAAAACATACATCAGCGAAATGGACGTACGTTTGAGCAGTGGCTAAGGAAAGAGAATTGCAAAGACAACAACAATAACAAAAACAAACAAAAACAAACAACCCCCCCCCCGAAATTCGAACATCTAAAGAACGACCAACAGTCGAAAAGTTTCACTTTGGAGAACAAACATACATGTTAAAAACAATGATGCACATCATTCGAAACGTAGAGATCTCACTAGGGTAGATACGCAGGTTATGGCCTTAGTGGGGGTAGCAGTCGATACTTCTGTATCGGACTTCAGCCAACACATGGCATATTTCACCTAAGTCTTTCTTGTGTGAAATACTCGAGCGTAACGATATGTTGATTGATAATGAAAATTGATTGTGTCCATGCGGGCGTGCTAGGCTCAACAACTCCCTTGGAGGTTTCCTTATTTGTACCAAAGGGTGCTCAGATCTGGACCCCGCTAGGTGATCGCCAGGTAAAAGAACAGGCGGTGTCACCATATTTGGGCGTAAGAGTCTGAACAAAAATATTCCTGTTATTACAGGCATAATACATGATCGTGTATGTGATATTAAAGTGCAAGTTGGACACCGTTGCGAAAACATATTCATATTTGGTGTGTTAAGCCAGGACAACTTTCTCTTTACTTTAATGAAGGGCTTAATAGTTTAGAAAAGACTGTACAGTCCTATTCCTTGGAAGCTCAAATCATTATTGCGGGCGTAAACTCCTGTTGAGGCAACCTCAGGGGTCCACAATCTATTGACTCACCAAACAGTACGGTGTGAAAATCTTAGATCACGGAAGCAGTTTTTCAAACTAATTAGTGAGAAAAAGAGTCGTTAAAAAGATTTTGGAACAGAAACACGTGAATAGGAACTGGCTTCAAATAAGATTTATTTTCAGCGACCGAAACACGTGAAAAGGAACTGGCTTCAAATAAGATTTATTTTCAGCGACCAGAGCTCGATATTGAATCACATTTCTGGTGGCAACTTTCACGTGCATAAACTATGCTTTTGGGAAGTGTAAAATCATGGTAGAGTTGGTGTTTGTCGAACATTAATGGAGTTAAAATACAGGATGTCAAGTAGGGCTTCCCAAAAAATTTCGTTTTAGCAATTTGTGCACTACAGGGTAATTATCTCCAGCATTTGGTTTTACATTGTAAAGTATCAGATTACCAAATATAGGGTGTTCACACAGATATGTAGAGTGTTGTCTTTATTTTTATAGCATATCAGTGAACAAAGGTTTCAAATTTGTCCAAATCTGTTATCAGAATTTTGCTGAAAAAGGGGAAGAATCGTCCATGTAGAAGCGTCAATCAATTGTTTCATTGGTGTTACTATAGAATCCTGTTTTTTTTATGGGATTTTCACTTTGTGTACTGAATGTATAAAATTCTATCTTTCTTGCTTAGCAAATCAGTGGGCTTTTAATACAATTCCATATATTAGATTTCCTTGCAAAAACCGTTAGTCAGATTCCCTTCAAACATGGTGAGAATGTTTCCATCCTGGATCCCTCTTACGTGAGTGTAAATTGTCACATTCTTTTTTTTCACATTTTTTTTGCTATGTTTCTATGAAATTTTAAGGAGACGGTTTGTTTTTCTCATAGTTTGTCAAACTACTCTTCCTTGTCCGAAGTACACAATTGTGACTTGCGCGAAACTGCCAGCTACATTTACGTAAAGCGTGGTCTCAATATTGTAAAACCTCTTTGAGAAGGGTTGTTTGTATAAACATGATTGATATAGTGGTCTGGCAAAATTTGAATTATCTGGGGCCACGTTTGTTGGACACTACTTTATCTGAATGTCTTTATATAATCGATGCATTTGTTTCACTTGTAGAACTTTATTCTGGTTACTTTTACATTTATCTCCTGATTAGTGTGGTTGTACAGTAACCCCTCACTTTCTAGAGATATAATTAACAGCACATAAATGAAACATTACCAGAGTGTTAATCAAGAAACATGCATACTGCATGAAAAAACCCCTCCGTAAGTATACATTCAACATTGATTTCAACATGATTGGTCATCAAGGCAAGCCTATATTTAAGTCAAATAGTATATCAATGGAAAAATATAATGCTGACTATGTCTTACATCTAGATACAAACCCGTAAACTCACATGATATATTGATTGGCTGCTGATTATAATGCGGTAGAATCATAAGCATAAAATATATATACATATCAGAAATATATCAAGATATGATTGTGTGAATTGAAAGCACAAAAAGGTAACTTAAATTACAATTCTTATATATAGTTACTGAGAATGCATAATGAGCAAATATATAAATAGATAGCCCAGAAATCTACATTTAATCACCGTACAAAATATAATAACTGAAGAATCATTATGATCACGATATGTCAGTTCAAATCATAAAATTGAATACAGACATGCCGTCGTGAAATAAATATACAGTTTGAACCGGCATGGCTCAATACATCTGAAATTGATCTAGAAAGTTTATTTAAAAAATGTATCGTGAAAAAAGTATATATATATCAACTAGCCATAAGCTGTGACAAGAATCTAGTCCCATTTCTGGGAGATGTAGCTTATATGTTATGGATTATGTTTATCTGTACTATTTGAAAATTACTTCATTGGCTATGTTGTGCTGTGGGCTTTGTTCTCCGACTCATAGTTATAGTGGAGGTAGAGTGTGTTTATAATGTTCCAGATTCATAAATATCACAAAAACGATGTAGGCCTACTTTACTCTTTTGCTGTAAACTTAGCTGACTGACAATTCGGGAAAATTAAAAGGTGATAGGCCTAACAGGGCTCTCTTTATTTTTGGCAGAAGTAATAAAATTTGTGTTTTGGCTGGTTAGGCCTATACACTTTGGAAAAGAACTAGTGTCTGCAGTTAATGATGAATATTTCTAAGGTTGAGAGGACCGGTTTAAAACCACCAGTTGCCTTTTATGGGTGACTGCCTGTCTCAAGGCAGGAGTGAAATTTGTTTCTTCACATTGGTATTGGAAGAGAAATGTTGATGCTTTGGCAAGTCTGGAATCTCTTTGCTGTCATTGTTGGGTTTGGAATCGGTGAATATGGATGTTTTTCTGTACTAATAGAAATCCTTATCAACTTGTAATACTTCCAAAGTTTCCTATCTGGTTAATGTTTTATGATTTTTTTACGTACATTCGTGCAGTCACTACAAATCGCAGAACCACATAGTTTTTATTCGTTTTGCTTTTCCCAAATGCGAACTAACTCAATGTTTATCATGGGTACAGTGAATTGAGCTGGGTTCTGTGTTCTGAAACTACAACGTTTAAGTACTGCAAACCAATTTAAATAGTTAATCATTATGTAGGTTAAGGTGTGATATCCTTGAAATGTTGTGTAACAATTTATCCACACCAACGCACCTCATTATAGGGGAAAATAGTCAAGTAGGACATGAATTTCTTGTTTTGAATCAGTTCACCCATATTCATTATCACTTGTGATCTTGATCTTGGCACATCCAATTTACAATTCTGAGCGCCTTTATATTGACATTTATGTATTGTTCAGAATATGGAGTGTGCATACTGAGGCTATACAGGAACCCAATCAAATAGCAGACAAGGAAAAACCCACGCTTTTCTCTTCTAAGAATCATTCCGCTGTTACACCAGGCTTGATAATGAAATCAATCAATAAGGCTTAAGACACTCATTAATACCGAAGTCAGAAATGTATAATGAGATTTGTATCGTAGAATTTCAAAAAATTCCAGTTAGTACCAATTCATAATCAATGGCATGTTCTGACTGCAGAAGGATACTTGCATAAAGAATAACTTATTCTTCAAAATATAGTTTGGATGAGTACATTCAGCATGCTGGCTTTGAATTATTGCTGCTGCTGGCATTTCGCATGGGTAAAAACTAACTGATGCTTTAGGTCTAGAATACCTGGAGCAAATCCCATGTCCACCTGGGTCACCTGAATGGGTCCGAGTCGGGATCACTCTACCAGCACTGATATAATTAATGTAACTGGTAACATCTACCATAGCTTTTTAAAAATGATATGAATAGACACAGTATTTGAGATATTGTAAGATTTGCCAAATGCTACTAATTTGTGTCTTGAGAACAGTATTTGTTGCTTAATTGTATTACCCTTGGTCATTTTGTGTGAGGCTTAGTTTAAAGTGACAATAACAGGCACGACCTAAACTATCTGCTCGCAAATGTGGTACAAATAATTTTTGGTTATTATTTGACAGGTGACCACCTGGGTCTTTTCTGGAGATTTCTGACCAGAGTAGACAGGCACCTTCAACATAAATACTTCAGCGACAGAATTCAGTAGGGATAGGCTTCGTATCATACATGAACCTGTCTGGGACTCTCACGCATTCAGCCGCCTTAAAATCAAAACCATTAAGACCTGAATATTAACACGACTTCGTCCACATGCACACCAGTTATTTAGAATCATAATCATGCCATTCATGCTTAGTTATACATGTGCAGCTGTTGGCTCCCAATTTCAGCCTTTTTCCCCAGAGATAACTTGTCAAGGACCATTGATGGTAACAACTTAGATGCACACTTTGTCCTTGGGCAGGGCAAATGACCCTGAAACGAAAATAATTTAGGGTGATCTTGCTAGTGTTTACCACCGTTTTCAAGTACCAAAGCAAATCCTGATGCCAAATATGAGTGGTAGTGCAACACCTATCTTCGCATGTTAAATATTTTACAATTTTTGTGGCAGTAGGCCTAAAATGTAAGTGCAGTATCATTGTGAATAGACACACAGTCGGATGCCTTTATTGGTGTCATACTATATATCTAAGTCCTACCATGATTATGTGTCAATACAAAAGCGACATGCCCATAATGAGCACGGAGAATAATTATTTTATTAGTTTTCTCCAGGCCTTCATAATCGTAGATGCTGTCCGGCTGATGTCACTGCTTAGTTACCAAGTTCAGCCTTTCCCTCGGTTTGGAGGCCCGGTTTTTAGGTTTCTGCTCCTAGGTCTTTCGTCCAGCATATAGATTTAATTCTCCCTGTACTTTGTTGAAGAAACTGAGCGATCCGTTCGAAGTTTTTGCTACCTAACCCACAGGATCATTATATATATATATATATATATATATATATATATATATATATATATATATATATATATATATATATATATATATATAGCAGGTACACATACAAAAATTATCATACATTGAAGCAAAGAGAGAAAAAATATTGCGACCACCACATGGCGTCCACCACATACATGCAAGTATGAAGAATATGAAGAATATCAATCTTCACCTGGAAGGACCTGTGGATCGTGTGATTCACAACAAAGTTTTGGTGCATAACATTGTAATGGTGTCACAAATATCTTGCCGTGAGAATTTAGTATTTAATTTGCCATCGTGAGCAAGGCAAAATTATCTGACAAATTGTGCAGTACAATTGTTCCCATCAACTATGGTATTAGCTACAGAGGGTTGCTACTGTGGATGCGCTTCAAACAGAAACTTAAGTTTAGCTTTTTCAGATTATATTTGTCGATTTTATACCTTTAAACCATTAAATTCACGGAGTTGCATACTGCTGATTGACTTCCGTCTACAGCAAGTTGCCCACATCTATTAGCAACTTTATTGTTGCTGTTTACAGTCCAAGGAAACAACTTCATAAACCTTTTGTGCAGTTGTGTATCAACAGGTACATCTTCACAAATGAGTGGCAATAATATATTATGGCACCTATAGGGAAGTCGCCAGATAAATCGAATCGCTTTTCTCCAAGCGACATAGAAATGTTCAACTTCTGTTTTTTGAGAGATCCCATAATTGGCAACCATACAGAGGCATGCAGTACGTTTTGAATAGTTGATATCTGACGTCTGGAAAAACTTTACCAAATTGAGCCATTAAGATATCGACCTGTATCTGAAAATGTCTGATACAGGTCTCAATACTGTCCCGCAAAGCGTTCTTACCAATGATTTTGCCAGGGTGCTCGAATTGATTAACTTTACTTTGAATAATGGAATCATCTAAAAGCACACCAGGATATGCATCTGTATTGCCAATAACCATGTGCTTACATTAGGAAGGATGAAAAAGGACATTATATTCTTTAGAAAATTTAGAACAAACTTCTCAGTTCTTGGAAATGGAAACTGAAGTTGGCGCCAAAAGTGTACACTCCAAATAAAATAGGGGAGTGAACTCCGCCTTGTTTCACACCATTAGCACAATTGAATGGCTCAGACACAGTGTTATTCCAGACAACCTTCACATCTTACTGAGTATACATATTTAACAATAATCTAGCTGTCACTGAGCTCATACCCCTATCTAACAATCGATTAAAAAGTTTGATAAAATGTACTCTATCAAAAGCTTTTGTTGCGTCTAGAAACAAAGCTTGTACGTCTGTATCATGCATATTGTGATATTGAATACCTTCATTCAAAACGAAAGTACACATTGTCTAGAGTCCGCCAATAAGTCTGTGGACTAGTTCATCATGTTCACTAGGCACCATCATTCGCTTCAGTGAACCTCTAAGGGCATTTCCATTTGATTCCGCTTGTGATATGGTAAGATATTTAATCAAAATTTTAATATTTGTGCCCAACACTGCACAAGTAACAGTTCCCATGTTTGCCTTCCAGTTTGGGTTTGTGTTTATGTCGGCAAAGTCGCGATAATAATGTAAATTTCTGTTTTAAATGTTTTGGATTTGGCGATTAATCTGCAATACTACATTTCTAAAAAGTAAGACCAAATAACTTGTGACATCTCATGTAAAAATATTATCATACTATCATATAATTAGTATCTATATTGACGTCTCATGTAGTTTTGAATTTTATTTTCTCGGTGCTTATATACCAATGCTGATGCAGGTGTTCTACCTACACAATATTACACAGGTATGCACATATTAATTTTGAGATTTTAAATTTGTGCGTACTTGCTATATTTGCATTTGTAGTGTAGTTCAGTTTAAGTTGATATTGCAAGATAAAAACAAATATTGTCATTTTACTTCATATACCTTATTTTCTCCTCTTCAATTCTATTGAAGCGCTCTCATTAGCTTCAGTTTTACTTGGAAAGAGCATACGTGTCTTTTTTTTTTTTGTCTCCCTATTTGACTCTGCCCTTGAAATAACACTTGAATGTTCATATTAGCCTTGCAATAATGATGAAAGAGATCAATGTACCGCCCATAAGTAATCAACCTGATTGTGTCATATTTGAAGGCAGCAACCTGCATTATAATTTCTCATTTCTTTTTGTACTAGTTCCCTTTTCACTACGTTTTACGTTCACTGTTACATGCAATTAGGATGCCTTTAGATTGTCATTGCATGTAACAGGCTTACCCGTAGCTTTTGATTTTACATGACATACTCTGCACTCAAATTTAAAAACAAATGTAAGCTTGTGATTTGCTGCTCATTTGGTCATACCAGTACGGACCAAATTTTCTGTCATTTGGTTTATACTTCCCATGAGACACGTGCAATGTCAAACTATACAATCAGATTCCTTCGCCGTTTCCTCATGTTAAAGACAACACACCGTTGCAACCCCATACTCTTGTTCTTAAAGCACTGGCGGTAATAGCGAGTACGCATGGTTCTGTCTTCAATTCGACGGATTTGGCCAGGTCTGGAATCCTGAAAACAAGACATCCAACAATATTGAGTCAAGTTTAGTAAGTAGGGTAAAAGCTCCATCAAAGTTACACTATATTCAGCTGCGTACGTCTGGTTTATTTATGCTTTGTGACGACGACGGCCATATTCGTCATGCAGCATGATTCGAGACGTTGTTCGAGTTGGCCTGGACGTGCATGGAAAAGTTAGCGAAAGCTGAGGTACTATGTTTTGTGGTAGCGGCTATAGGTGAGTATGACATGAAGCTGTCAGACACAGGCCCTTGAAAATTTCATAAAATTGTCAACATTCCCTTTCTTGAACGAGAACCTGTCTTCAGCACCTGAGGGCGTGGTACGTGTTTTCTCAGGCACACTGTGTTGTAAGGCTAATAATTAATGCTGGAGACGGAATTCAATCACTTATCACTGTGGCAACAAGAAAAACCTCTAAGACCAGTTTGCTTTGAAATCATGTACCAATTTTGTGACAGACCAGCACCCTCTGCTCCTTCTGCTCTGGTTTCAATGGATGAAGGACCCATGTAGCATACCTCTTAAACCAACCAAGCTTTTCATGTATGATTGCAGTGGCACTTTTGTAACAAATCCCAAGCTATGAAGATAAGTTTCGGAGGTTATGGCCTGTTAGTATTCTAATGAGCCCATCTGGCAACAAGGAGAATGAACCTTTTGATAGACGGGCTTTCCTGGGATAGTTAATCTGTGTGGTGTAAACGTAGAAAGGTGTCTTATTTTTGTTGACTCGTTGTCAATACTACAGTGCAGCCACAAAATCTTGCCTCATACCTTCTGGTGGCCCCTGTGTTTGGTCCTTCTCCGGTACATATTGCACAGGAAACCCTGCAGGGAACATCGCTTGGAAGATTGATGTTAGTTATGCAGTGTGCTTCTTGTACTTACCTGTGGTCCCCATTGGCCCTAAACTGGTTATGGTGTCAGAATTGTAATTTTTAGTACACTTTGAAAAGTGGTACCTACAAGTGGCGCCACTGGCGACCCCCCCCCCCCCGAGTTTTGGAGCAAGATTTTCTGATGGCACTGTACACAGGCAGCTCCATATATCCTTTATTTCCCCACCTACATTAGGTGACATGGAGGTTATGTGGAAGTCTACAGGATGTAACAATAACTCAAGCCAGTTTTACCTTGGGTGCTGATCGGCCACTTGTGACATAACTTTCTGATACGCTCGTGAGAAATTTTTGAGAGTTTGATATCATTAATTAAGAACACAGTGAGAAGATATCATTGCACACGCTTTTTGATTTTTAATTGATATATATTTTGAAGCATTTCTACGTGTTATTCTTGCTTAAAATATAGGGATAATCCGTATGGACCAAAATTGAAATTATCCGGGTCGAATTTAGTGGTTTTTGAAACAACTTGACTTGTCCTTGTAGATTTACATTTCGGTATAGAAACCACACGAAGATTTCATTTTGGTAAAGAAAACTCAGGAGGATTGCATTTTGCATTTGGGTATAGAAAGATCAGGAGGATTGCATTTTGGTATAGAAAAAGGGGTATTGCCTCTTCGTATAGGAAACTCAGGCAGATTGGCTTGTGCATTTTGGTATAGAAAACTCAGGAGCATTGCCTTTTGGCATAGAAAACTCAGAGGGATTGCCTTTTTCTATGGTGATCAGGCAATTTTATGAGTCTTCTGGCGCTATAAATCTATAAATATAAATAACCATTTACAAAGAAGCTGGTAAAACTTGTCTGAAACATGTACTTTTAATTGTTTAAGATTTTAATCTACTTGACCAAAAAAGACAAAAACAGTCACACAGAGCTTGAATCCCATAATAACGGGGCTGTAGAACACACTGTTTAGAAAAATTAATATTCAGCTCATACGAAATCTGATATTTCTCTTTCTTGGGCTATACCAGTTAAACAGGAAATCAAAGGTCCCTCTATTATCCAGTATGGGTGCTGTCTTTCTTCCTGAATGGCTGCAAGGACCATGTCACCAATTACTGGCAAATATTGAATACTCTGAAAAGTGCTGAGGACATTCAAAATGACGATTTTAGTATGGTTCACCTGTTGCTTAACTACAATATATTTTGATGAAATGCGCTGAATTTTTTTCTACTGCCTTGTTGCTGATGGGACACCAGATAAGATCATAATATGAAACGGATTTGAACAGAAGGGGCATTTCTTCTGCCCTTTTTTCTTTTAAAGATGACATTCAAACGATATTACAAGATAATTGAGACTATCTTCTGAACAAGTATTTGTAACTTTACTGCATTGTATGAAGTGTGTACAATCAATGCTAGTTATTTTAGAACACAATGGAAAACAGGATTTCGCCATTTGATTTAAGATATGGACTTCCATTTTTTCCTGTACTTTTTTCTTATCAGCAGTAGCGTAAATAAGCTTCTTTAACGAAAAAAAATGAAAATAAAGTATATATTCTTATATTTAGTATGTTTAAATGATCAGGAACACAGTTATTTAGAGGGAACTTTACCTCTGATAGAAAGAAACCGCGAAAAATAAGGCTCTTTTTTTAAATCAGTACTTGCCAAAGTAGTGATGCCTCACAAATGTGTTCGAAAATCATCACCTTGGGTAGTTGCCCCTGCTCATGACCTATCATTATTACTTGACTGTATTATGATGTTCAGGATACACACTGGATAATCACTTATCTAAGTGCTTAATGATAATTCTCGGTATCCAAGACTGTAGATTGCCTTAGAAATTCCAGTAACGTATACATATTTTAAAAAGGTACAAAGTAAAGATTCATAGTATGCAACGTTGATAACGTTTCTTGGGAGCAACGTTTTCACGCCAATTATAAAAGTTGAAAACTGTGATTGCAGTGCTTTGGTATAAATTTCGATTTATTTTCTTTGCATGTATCTTCCACAAATTGAGGATAACCTATAGTACACATTACAAATTAAATACCGTATTGTTATCTTTCAATATGTTTTGTTTCTGAAGTACAGGTGCATTAAGTCGGAATGATAACATAAAACAAGAAAGTTACATTCAGGCTACTTCAGTGATAAAACAGCAGCTAATATAAATAATCGAAGACAAGCTTTTTTGTTCACAGCATATGATTAAGTTTGCTGCAGTCTTTAAGTCCCTATCTTCAAAATTAGATGGGTCGAATAGTTTTTTTTTTGTGGTGTGTAACTTTATGTAAACATTCCCACCTTCGGACATTGTGAAATTATTGCAAGCAGAATTTTTATTTTGTTAGGCTTCAGGAAGTTGAGATTTTACCACCATAAAAACTGAATATAAATTGCTGTTTGTAACAATTTTGAAGGTTACTGCTAAGCTAATGTATGTTTTCGACTTAATGTACCAAAGTACATTTACTAGCATAAGATTATTATTACTAAGAAAATTAAAATTATGCTCACACATGGTAAACATTCACCGTGTACATGCTGTACAAGGACTAAAAAAATATTCACCACGTTGCGTTGCTGTGCTGTTTTCATTTTAAATGAGTAGATTGGGTTCATGTCAGTAGATTACTAACTATATCAATGTCCACTGCAAAGGCAATTCATATCTAAGAGTTTTTCGGTAGCCTGATACACTGGATTTGGGTGTGTCTGATTTTTGGGCATGTCTGCATTAACTTGTGCTAAATTTCAGTTTTCACCAAAAGGCAATGCTGCAGTCAATTTTGGACTTTTGTATATTTTGCATTGAGCAGAATCTTACAAAATCTACAGGAAAAATATCATTTGACCCACTGTTCCGTAAGCGGTAGAAGCATGGCTGGAGATATGTTCCAAAGGTGGCGCTGCGATTGTTTTCCATCTTTAAATATGTATGCCTTTTTGCCATTTTCTTCTTTTAAACAAAATGTTTGATTCAGTTCAAACCTGTTGGGAATATACCTGGATTGGATCTTCACTTTCTACCTTGCTACCTGGAAATGTCATTATTTACTTACTAATGGCGAATTAGTAAAATTTGAAGTTATCGATAAGACTGTGCATACATTCCAGCATTCTTCCTGCAGGAACAGCAACGAGTCTCAAAAACAAAATGACTTATATCATTAGAATGGTAGCTTATGTCACGTTTCTTTAAACTGTGAATAAGGACTTTGTTAATGCAAACAGAGATTTTGACTATGTTAATGAAAACAGATATTTGATTTTATAGAAAGATGGCTTTGATATTATTCCAAACAAACTGTGTACATCGTTCAAGAAAAGGCTTATCTTGTTTTGAAAAGGATGATTGGAAACGCTCAGTGGCTGAAAGGTTGGGAAATGACAATGCAGCACATCTTGAAATGACTTTGTGGCTACCTTTTCATATTCCTATTTTCACATTCACCAATATGACGCAGAAACTTTCTGCTCTGTGTTTAGACATCATCAAATGACAATGCCATACTTCGAAAAAAAAATAGTTTCCAGTGAGATTAAACTGCACCTGCAACATGCATGCCAGCCAGAACGTGCACTACAATAATGAATTGCATGCTTTGCAGTATCAAAGTTTCTTAAAGACTTAGTGTCATCCTGCACTTGTAATTTTCTGATGCTATATGTGTGTGTGTTTTTGTAGGGAACATTTGTCTTCCCCGTGCCGTAAAAACGAATCATGATGGTTAGCAGTCTCCCAAATAACAAAATTGTTTCACATTGCTCAGTGTTGCTGGGCGTAGTTGCTGAACTGTAACACTATGCCCGCTGAGGCCACTGTCAAATTAAGTATTTTAGCATTGGGCTAAGAAGCATAAACGAAATACGTTAGGGCAGACTAAGAACAGGATTATGTGTTTCACCACACCCTACGAACTAGTGACATGGAGAAGGTTCATGTGGAATAGTAGGAACAAACACTTAATTTAATTCAGTGCACGTGTCCAGATTTTCAAACTGCATCCATCTGGTTTACACCCAGCTTGACCTTCAACAGCTTTGGTGTAATCAGAGCATAACTAAGGAACAAATGTTTTATATATTTCCTTTGTTTACTAAACGAAAATATTTTTTACAGATCCACTCTGTGAAAGAATGTTTTTGTCTAATGAACTCAGACTTTGCTAATTCCAAGGATCAGACGGATTTTAGGACAACACATTTAAACAGCATACACAAGAGTAACAAAATGTGGCTAAAGCGATATACACATGTTGCCCTATTCGTGTAGCATATGTTTTACTTTTCTGTAGCATCAATTACAAGATATGGATTTCATGTATGAAACTAAGGCCGCATCCTCCCGTGCCCAATGATTGAGATCGACGTCCAATGTGCTTGCTTAAGCAGGACTAGAATTTTAGTCATTTTGGCTAGGTGCTGTTTTCGCATGGGCATACAAGATAATATAGACAAACCTCATGTCAATAACAGCCCTCAATAACAGAAAAGAAAAACGAGCTACAGTAATTTACCGTGAACAGAACACAAAGACAGAAACCTTTGTTTAAATGTGTATTCAGTTACACAACAGAAGGAAAATCACAGCAAAAAGCAGTAAACCGGTACGTTTTTTCAACTGTCCATGTTAACTTTGATTACGCTGGCCTGGTTGCGGTTGTAAATGCAATGGTAGATCCTGTGTCCAGTCATCAGTAGTCGACCTCAAGGCTGCATTTCAGAGCCAAAGAGCGGTATGAATGGGAAAAAATAAAACCTATATCTTGTGATTTGGGGGAAACCTAAATTTTACTTGTAACGCTCATTCTGTTGTTCAATTCAATTTTGCTACTCCTGGTCTTATCAATCACCAAAAATAAGACATTTTAAGTTGAGAATTTGCTGCGAAAATTCAAGACAAACACTTGCACAATATGCTTCACAAAACACCACATTCAAAAGACTAAAAGCGCTCACAAAAATACAGTTCTCTTTGATCTCCATGAGACAACAAAATGCTTTTTTGAAGCATCCATTTTTTCCACGGTGAATCCATACAGATGAACATAATACAAAACAATATATATATCAGAGCATGCGGGAGCTCAAAGGCTGCTTGTTTTCAGGCCTACAGTAGTCAATGTTGAACCACACACAGATTCACAAAAACAAAATATATTAGAGCATACAAGAGCTCAAAAATGGCTTATTTGAAGGCTACATTATGCAATGGTGAACCACACACAGCGCCACCAAATACAAAATTTATTAGAGCATACAACAGTTTTCATTAAACCAATACCCACATGGTAAAGGCCCTGTCACTGCAGGATCACTACCACAGCTTCTACATGCACCCTGATCACTCCGTGGATGGACCAGACAAATTCTGATGTCTGACACTGATCTGTACCACCTGGTTCTCTGAATTAAGGAGCGACTGCCGTGCAAACGTAACCCTATCCCCAATGTGATTATATTTTACTTACTGGACCTATAAGGTGGGCCCCTTCTTAACGAATCAGAAGTAAGCATGAGCGACAATAACTAAACCGCTTAATGATATGCTCACTATTGGCATTTAACTCTCTCAAATCCCCAAAGTGCTTTTGCTGCAACTTAAATCTGCAACCACTGTATATTTTAAGAGATTAATTTCCATATATCTTATTTATCGACACACTGCAATATATACAAAACTATATCACCAGCCATACTTCATGGTGGAATGCAATCTGGGACCAACCGTGTGTGCCATGGCAATAGCATATATACTGGGGGATACTGGAACACACGGGAGATTGAGACCGCCGAAAGCCTTTGGAACCTCGGGACGTCCTCCCATCAGGTGCGGTGGGAGGGTGGGCGACGTAGGTTGTCATGAAAGTTACTCATCCCAGTTCCTGCTTGCGGATTTATATAGTAAAGTGGTTAATCTCGTGGAGCCCAAAATAAGTTCCCCTAACTGATGAACTTATGAAAGTATTACCACCAGTTATAAGGGAAGCATCTATGGCCTTCCTCAAGCGTGTCTTGAAGAGCCGCAGTTTGGAAGCCCCCTGGTTTCACGTTCGTGTGTGCAATTTGGCGACCCGATACTCAAGTCCAGAGCCCCTGGTATTTCGTGTCATAGAAACAAGACATACAGCATTTAAATAACAGGAACTGCTTGTGTGTGTGTGTGTGTGTGTGTGTGTGTGTGTGTGTGTGAACCTATATATATATACACTCAGGTTCGGATCCCCAGTATTTTATATCATGGAAACGAATCGTTCCAATTTCAAGTATTAGGTTTATTTTTATTCAAAAACAACAGTCCCATTTCACTGAAAATAGCTTGTTTTCAACCAACACGTCTATTCAAACGGGGTAATTTTGAATATTTGGATGGCCAGGGTGGGGTACATACTCGGTAAGTTGGCCAGGCTTTGGAAGTAGACCTAATCACTCACCTTGCATAAATTATCCTTTTGTGAAAACCCCTTTTAATTCGTCTCATTGGGTACATAAATCTCTTTGGAGAGCTAATTGATGTGACGCTAGCACTTATTTTTTTCTCGCCTTACATACAAAATCGCAAATCAATGGCTATTGCATACTTTTTAAGCAGATTTTGCCATTAGTGAGAAAGAAAGATCGGCTACGGGCAGCCTAATTCTGATCATCGAATTACCTGGGATCAATTTAACTTGCGAGAAAAACTCTGAATGTATGTGTCCATATATTTCAAACATTCGGCTGAATTTTGAAGTTTAGTAGCGCCATCTAGCTTCCAGTTTGTGCGTTTCGCTGTTTACATTTGCATAAGGTTTGTCGGAATCAGTAGGTTTGTTGTCCATTGCCTTCGTATCCGTACTGAAAAGCCCATTTTTTAATTTGTTTCTCTGTGAGTCGTCTCCATGGGATAAGGGACACTCAAAAATAATTTAAAGGGATACAGGTTTTCACTTTGCTTAATCATTTTATTATTGAAGAATATCTCCACATTTTTTATACCTGGTAAATGAAAATAATTGATTAGAAACACAACTACTTCGTCATTAAAAGCTTTAGCTCCAACTACTTTAATTTCTCAAGGCATGGGGCTTTCGTGCTGAGGTAAATGTGTGCTTTGGTATACAGAAAAAATTTGTGCTGGGTCAACGTAGTGTGTGCTGTCGACTGTTATTTAAATCCAAGGGGACCAACCCGGTCTAAAGGTGAGACTGGGTAATGTTTCGAGGAAAAAATACATTTTCGATGCTAGTTTGAGTGGGTGGAACATTAAATTATTCCAGTTCTGACTCCCGACAGACGCAAGAGTACTCGTGTAACAGGCACGTGTTTTAATTTTTTTAAACGAATATATCGCGCCATTTAAGTGGGGTTCTTCGTCTTTTAACAGCAATTCCTTGGGTTTACTTTGCTGCAATTTTCTCACATGGATTCTTTTTTGGCGTGGCTCGAGCGATAAACCTGAGCTTTATCTCAAGGATCCCTGTCCTCGACTATCTCGGAAACTTTTCGATGCATGGCAATCAGCCTGTTTTGCCTGTGTTTCGTATGAACTTGCCTATATTCCTGTTTGATGTCAGCACGTCGCCGCCTACTTGAACATCCGTTTTTGGAATTTCTTTCCGGCAGTTTTTAGAAAATGTAATCCTTTTTTGTCAAAACCATCCAATGAAGTTTCCTAAGTCATATCCGTATCGCGTTAAGTCTCCAGAAAAATACGGAAGTTTGTCACCTGCCTGATTTGCGAAATGGCAGCAGTATGACCTTGAATTACACTTGTGTGGGATTTTCATTTCATTAGTTCAATTAGTTATCTTTCTTTTTCCGTCTGCAATGAAGATTCACAATAACTTTTCCGTATTTGATACTCACTGATTCACCTTGGTCGTTGCACAAAACAATCTCAATGGAGTTTATGGTCGAGACGCGCATTTCTGTGTAGTGAGGGTTTTGAAATGCTTCCTGCACATTGTCTCCAAGCCATTCCCTCACATTGAGAACCACAAGCAAAGGAACATTAGAGTCACCTACCAAAGTTTCTTTGACTTTGTCGGAATAAACATAAATCTGCTGCATATTTGCGTTTAAAACTCTTGCCCTCTTACTTGTTGAAGAAAACTCGTAAACAGAAACATGTTTCCCCACCCTTTATCTAAAAGCCTTTCTATCGAATTTCATCAGTCGAGCTAAATGTGAGTGCAAAGTTAGCGTCGATTTACGTCACAGGACAATTCTAATCAATCCTACCGATTTTAGGAATTTTACACGCCCGTAAAAAGGGGCAGTAGCGACTGCTTTCAGTCGAAAGTTCATTCATCTGCTAAGCTTCTAGGCGTGTAGAAGCCTTTCGCAATGTTCACGGCTACACTATAGCTTCGTCTTAGACCGTGACCACGTTTGACCACAAAACGTGTCACCGGCAATCGTGTATCGTGTAAGATGTCGTTCGGTGTTTCTGTATGATTGCTTTTTGCTTGTTCCGGCTGAGGCTGTACTGCAAAGTCTTTGAAATTCAGCTGTTTATAGACAGCTAATGGTATGATGATAGACCCTTTGAAATGGACCATTATTTATATGGAGGGGAGAGGGGGACTGCAACAGGGATGTGAGTGAGAAATTATGTTTGGGACTGGTAAAATAAGCCCGGGGTCTGGGGGGCGCTTAGGCCCCCATCGGGGTCTAGGGGCTGAGCCCCGGTGGGGGGCCAGGGGGCGAAGTCCCGGAAGCTCCTGGATTTTGAGCATTCTGGGGGCTTTTGGAGGCTTAATCTGACATCCATAAGGAAGAACTTCAAGAAGGAAAAACACATGGAAACAGTGCAAAACACTTCATTATTAATGACAAATTCCTTTCATTCAACCTACATCAACATTTGTAACTGGAGCCATCTTGTATACAATTCATTGGCCAGACAATGCAACTTCATCTACATGTTTCTATGTAAGCTACTTGTATTAATCTTGCATCATTAATTTCATTCATGTGAAATTAAAGCATGTAAAGCTATTAGGACACAAAAAAACTACTCCTGTGAAGAGTCAAAACAGTCCTGCCACTTTTAGTCCTGATATAAATGTGATCAGTGAAGTTTACTGATATGTTCATTCATTCACCACTATGAAAAAACACTGCCCCTGTGTGCATGGTATTGTAACAGTATAGAGTTTATAAATCTGATACAGTCGTTGTGTTACCCGTCCGGCACGAACAGTGCCAAATGTTACAGTCTTGTTAAACAAGGCAAACGTAAACAAATCGCTATGCGTGGCTTTGCAGCTTTCTTCTCTTCTCTTATGCGAGTGAACGGTGACTCGTCGAGTTGCCTCATTTTCTAGCCACTTAAATATGCGATATAACCATGACTAATTGCAAAATTAGCCACCTTCATCGGGGATTTCTTTTCGGTTTCGAAACCGCCATGGCCGCTGATAAAAGTGCGTGAAATAGTATCGCCAATGCTTTTGGACGAGACGGCCGTAGCCTCGTTGTAAGGGCCAATATACTACCGGGTTACAAACTTTCCCGCCATAATTCTTATGAATGACTATTTACAGTGCCACCATTTTATACACACTCAGCCTCCAGTATAAGTATGAGTGCAATCACACAGACCAGCACACAACATGGAACATGAAGTAATAGTTAAAAAAAATTACAAACACTCAGGAATTTCATTTCAACAATGACAGCAAAGAAAATGTTACGTTATCAAAACATCAACATTTTTCTTCCAATACCAATGTCACGAAAACAAAATTTCACTCCTGATTGAAGAGAGGTAATCACCCATAGGGGCAACCTATGTTCTTACCAGTCCTCTTAACCTCTGAAACATTATTCATTCACTAAAAGCTTTCGTTTTTCCAAAACAAATAGGCCAAGATAAATAAATTCCAAATTCCAAGCAAACTGAGGTGAGTGAAAATAAATAAGGCAGCCAGATGTAGACCCCCTGTAAAAGGATATTTCATGCAAGTACAAGCATGCCTATAGTTACATAGAATACAATAGTTCAGGTCGACAGCTTTCTTCGGCATGCTTTAGCCACAATTGGCCCAAAGAGTGCTGAGGAAAGTTGTTGACTCAGTCCAAAACATGGCAATAAAAGGGTTAAGTTAGTTGTCTATTTGGTTGTTCTTGTAACAGAATTTTTAGTTTGGAGTGTAAAAATCTGATCATAAAACTTAACCAAATACATTTTATCACTATTTACTGGAGATGAATTAATTTGTCCTGCTGAAGTGAGGTCAACATTAATGAAACATTGGTTGAACCTGTTTGCTATATTTAATTTGCCATCAATCCATTGTCATTTCTAAAATATCAAGGGTATATTTTCTGTCATTTCATTTAAGACTAACATCCTTTGTTTTTATTCCCCGTGGTCTTTTATATATTTATTATACATTTTAAAGCATGAATCATTGTCAAGTATTCCCTTTAGGCTCTTGTGATAGTTCTTACTATATTATTGTCAGTTGCCAAATTTCCTTTTATAGTTGAATTCGTCGAAGAAGTACTTGTGTTACCTTTTCATTTTTTTTGAAATTATTTCTTTTTGGGGGTGACCTTTGAAAAACATCCAATGCAAATACGTTTTTAATTTGATTTTTGTATGCATAATTTGACTGCATCTATCACACTAACCTGGGATGTGCAGTTCTTAAGTTTTAGTGAAAATCCTATTTACAATTGTGAAGTGACGATTAGGATCATCAAGGGTTCCTTATTAATTGTTCCATAAGCATAGATTTCTCTAAGCGTTTCAGCCAACTTCATGTGTCGGAGGAGAAATAGTGTTTCTTTATTTTGACTCATTTTGGTAATCCATCTTTTTGTGCTGGATAATCAAGACAGATTAAGTGACGCGGGAAGTCGAATAATTTTCAGCATAATGCAGTTGATAAATATGTCGTAGCTTCACTAATTTTGCAAATCACATTGCAAACTATGTGCCTCAGGTATAAGAGAACATTGTGGAGACAGTACTTTTAGAGGAATAGGTATGCAATATTCCTACATCAAATATATCATTACAGAAGTTCTATTCATTAAGTTTAAATGAATTTGTTTCGTAATCACCACAAATTGAAACTTTATTTTTGTTTGGTTTTTTCGTTGGTCACTGCCAGGCACCTCACTAAATTAGTTACTTCAAGCCGTCAGATTTATTATATGTTTTCATATAGTAAGCATTATATTTGTCAGTTACATAGATAATCAGGCGTGTTATACATGAGCAAAATGCCTTCCTTGTGACCGTACTGGACATAGTATATATATGAAGGAGGCTGCACTTTAACAACTTACGATGGAGGTTTTCTAAATAAGGTTGAAATATGTTTTTCTTAACTTTAGATATATATATCAACATGTTCTACAGAAATATCATTTTGATTTCTATTAACATATTCATAGGTATTGTCTGAGTGTCAGTAAAACACATAGAAATAGGTTTTGGTATTGTAATGTTGAGGCTGAGATTATTGTACCTTTAGTTTGATCAAACTTTCTATACTGGAACACTACAATTCATTATAAAGTACAATAAGAATAAAATGAAATAAGGACCATCTAAGTTTACAGGCATCATGTTGAATGATACAGGCCTTCTATTTTCTCATCTTTTTGGATATATTGACAAAATCTAAAGAATACTCACTCAGCCTATTTGGCTGTATTCTAATTGATAAAGAAACTTGAAAGAACATAATTATGTTTCTTTATGAATATTATAGCAGTATCCAATTTGGTTGTGTTGTTTCCACGTGGAGACCATGTGTTGGTGTTTCAATTCAAATTTCGACATGTTAAGCAATTCTAATGTAAATTTAGTGATCTGACTTAAAATTTTTAGTTGTCCTGTCTTTGTTTGGATTATGTCTGTGAACTATGGTCTTGTAATTACCTTTTATAACTGTACATTAAGAGTCAGGGCTAAATTCGTTTTAGGCCTACTTCAAATGAATGTGGGTGTTTTCCAAAGTGGAAGGATTGGGATCCCGTAAAACTGGTTTAACCCACTGCCAATATATTGGATACCTGTTCCAAGTCAGATAGAAGATACCCCCATTCATTTAAATTTCATAATTGTCGGTCATGAATCCTTCCGACGATGAGCGCTAGCATTTCTTTCTATAACGAAAATGATTCTGGATCTGACGAGGTTCAGCTGGTATTCGGTTTGGTCTCATCACTATCATTGAGAACTGTCGTCTGCTTCTCTTTTCATGGAGCTTTGATGTATTTTGCTAAAACTTTGAGCATTCGGGTATTTTCTGCATATATTGCAGTGCAGTTAATGTTCAAAATGAGGTAGGACTGATTTTTTTTATAATTGTCTGATGATTATAGTTTTTATTGTGAAAATTATGTCAGGTTGGCTGAAAGTGTGCAGCTGATACGTGGTTACTTTTAGTGAATGGGTAAATTAATACATATATGACTTTCTCTCTCCCTCTGTGTATAGATTATTAGGATATAAATCAGCTGACGGACAATTTGACCTCTGTATGATCGTCAATGTAAAAATTTAAAACTCTAACGTGGAAGAAATGGTGGTCCTATGCGTCTGGACAACATGTACACACAAATCTCTCTCTCTCTCTCTCTCTCTCTCTCTCTCTCTCTCTCTCTCTCTCTCTCTCTCTCTCTCTATCTATCTATTTATCTATCTATTTATCTATCTATCTATCTATCTATATCTATCTATCTCGTAACATCTTGACATTTGGAACTTTATAAAGCCATGAATTTGATGTACATTATGCCTAGCTGACTTGCAGATGACTTATAATGGCATACTACAATTTTTGAATTTTCAATAATTACCTTTAAATGACTTATTAGATGACTTGTGGGATTCTATGCTTCCTTGAATATTTAAATTTCCTTTCAAAATACTTCTGGTAACCATGGTTGAAATATGACTGCTCTGCTTATAATTTTGGCTATTGTAATGCAATTTGACTACTGTTTTTGCAATTTTGACGTCTGGTCTGCGTTTTGAGACTTGATGTCACTTGTTTTTCTGCCTGATATTTGACATTTGAACCAGTGTACTTGCGAATTCTGACACTGTTTTGAATTTTGACATTTACATTTGCACATTCAAAAACTTTTCTTTTGAAAATACTCTTAGTGTATCTCCCTAAAACAACATTATGACTTTAGTTACATCTCTAAAACACATAGAATTGTATAATCCTGTTGTTCGGAGTTTTGTTGATGGTCATTTTGAGGCCTAGGGGCCTTCTTGATGGATTTATGTTGGTGTTAGTGTCACTTTGTCGACTTGCATGAATATTGATCACTATTGAGACGGTGGTGGCACTAGTACTTTTTAAATGCTGAACTTTATTGATATTTTCAAACAATTTGGAACCTGTGCTTGCAAATTCTCTGCTATGCTGCAGATTGTGGTCCCTTTTCATGAATTGTACGGTCCTACATGCACATGAATGATGCAACTGTAAAAAGCTAATTTACTGTTATAGGCCTATAGTTTTTAACAAAACCTTTGCCTTCTTATCATGTTAAACACTAGACATGTTTTTTTTACCCTGTTGACTCTTAAATGTATGTTTTGGACTATTTTGGGTACAAATGAACTATAAATTTATGTGATTCAGCCAAACATACCAAGAAACATTGCCTTTGGTCAGAATTGACTTGGATTTGTTTTATTAGGACTACGGTTTGGATAGGGTAATGACACTGTATAATTATATTCCGGTAAAAACCCATGTACAGCCACTTTATTGTAAAACGTGTGGACGGCATCAACGGTACCACTACATGCTTGATGAGCAAATTATATTCACGATAATAACAAGGAGCACTGCACCGTAACCTATTTAACAAAAGAGTAGAAGCACATCCAAAATATTTCCCCATAAAGTGGGACGGAAATGTAGTTCATGGTGAAATGGAAAGTACAATTGCAATTGGACCATGGACCATCATTCTACGTCAGTTCAGATGTGAATCGGCTGAGGTAGAAGTCCAAAATTACAACACTTTTCAGAGAAACTTTGTGCAGCATGGTCAATCTGCCTTGACTACAACAATATTTCCAGCAAGCGTTAAATCCAAAAACGCATAAAATGCATTTTCAAAAACCCAGAACAAGAGTATTTTGGCGCCAGCTTCAGCTCAACTGACATGTATGTTGACAACAGCAAGCTACTACGACTATAAAACGCAAACCTCTGTAAGTGTGCTTAGCTAGTGTAAATGATAATTCTGTACTGTGGTATAAATATGCAGAAC